>CM055120.1:426246656-426777885 GCA_029206835.1 Rana muscosa | reverse complement strand
TTCATATCCCACAACTCCCGACCTTCATATCCCACAACTCCCGACCGTCATATCCCACAACTCCCGACCTTTAGGCCCGGTTCACACCTATGCAAATTGGTTGCGGCTTACACCGCATCCAATTCGCATAACATTATAAAATCCATTGATTCCAATGAGGCTAGTTCACATATGTGCGATGCATTCGCACTGCGCATTGCCGTGTGCGTTCTTTAGGCATTGCGGTGCAGCTCAGGTGCGAATTCAGGCCCATTATGTTCTATGGGCACGCATCTGATTCGCACATGTGTTGCGTTCTGAACAGGGATCTTGAGGGGGAACTCCACGCCAAATAAAAAAAAAACCGCATGGGTTCCCCTCCAAGAGCATACCAGGCCCTTAGGTCTGGTATGGACTTTAACGGGAACCCCTACGCCAAAAAAAATGGCGTGGGGGTCCCCCCAAAGTTCATAGCAGACCCTTATCTGAGCACGCAACCTGGCAGGCCGCAGGAAAAGAGGGGGGACGAGAGAGCGGCCCCCCCTCCCTTCTGAACTGTACCAGGCCGCATGCCCTCAACATAGGGGGGTGGGTGCTTCGGGGCATGGGGGCGCCTATAAAAGTGAATGCACTCCGCTCATACGGCATTACAGCCGGAGAGAGTGACGGGTCAACATCTCCAGGATAGAAGAGGGAAGAAGGCGACGAAGAAGACCGGGCCCCGCTAGCAAAAGAGCTGGAAGAAGATAGCGGAGGCCCGGCAGAAGAAGGAAAGAACCGGAGAGCGAGAGAAGAACCGGAGAGCGCGGCGGAGACGACACCGGAGACCCCCGAAGTCGGAAGAGACCCCCGAAGTTGGAAGAAGACCCCTGAAGTTGGAAGAAGACCCCCGGAGCTGACTAATAAATGACTTAAAAAACCTGTGTAGTGTTTTTATTGCCAGGTGAATGGGTAGGGGTACGATGGGTGGGGGGGCCGGGATCTGGGGGCCCCCTTATTAAAGGGGGCTCCTGGATTTCGATAAGCCCCCCGCCCGCATACCCCGACAACCAACAGTCAGGGTTGTCGGGAAGAGGCCCTGTCCTCATCAACATGGGGGCAGGGTGCTTTGGGGTGGGGGGGCCGCAGTGCCCCCCCATGTTGAGGGCATGCGGCCTGGTACGGTTCAGGAGGGAGGGGGCTGCTCTCGTCCCCCCTCTTTTCCTGCGGCCTGCCAGGTTGCGTGCTCGGATAAGGGTCTGCTATGGACTTTGGGGGGGACCCCCACGCCGTTTTTTCCGGAGTAGGGGTTCCCGTTAAAGTCCATACCAGACCTAAGGGCCTGATATGCTCCTGGAGGGGAACCCATGCCAGTTTTTTATTTAAAATTTGGCGTGGAGTTCCCCCTCATGATAACAGCGGCGAGACTTCCCAGGTCGGCAAGTCCGCAGCTAAAAGAAACGCTGAACGACTGATTGCGAACTTGGCAAAGACTCCAAGCTCAAAAACGCAACGCATAGGTGTGAACCCGGCCTCATATCCCACAACTCCGACCATCATATACCACAACTCCCGACCGTCATATCCTACAACTCAAGAAGTCAATGGAAACGGAAATAATTAGTTCCGTATTGACTTCAATGGCATGCAATACCACATGTGGCCAGAGGTGGGGGGCGCCGGAGAGCCTCGAAAATACTTGGAAATGCTCAAAGACAGCTCGGCTGAACTCGGGAACTGAGTTTTTCTGATCGGCTCCGGCCCCCCACACCTCTGGTCAAATGTGGTACTGCATGCCCCATTAGCGTGAATTCTGCTTGTTTTGTGAGACAACACTTGCAAACCGAGTCAGAATTTAAAAAAAAAGTTGATCGTTATTCAAAATGCTTGTTAACCGCATTACTCGTAAATCAAGGTTCCACTGTACTCATATCCCACAACTCCCGACTAGGGATGAGCCGAACACCCCCCCTGTTCGGTTCGCACCAGAACCTGCGAACAGCCAGAATGTTCGTGTGAACTTTAGAACCCTATTAAATACAATGTACTCGAACGTTCGAAATCAAAAGTGCTAATTATAAAGGTTAATATGCAAGTTATTGTCCTAAAAAGTGTTTGGGGACCCCGGGTCCTGCCCCAGGGGACATGTATCAATGCAAAAAAAAGTTTTAAAAACTGCCGTTTTTTCGGGAGCAGTGATTTTAATAATGCCTAAAGTGAAACAATAAAAGTGAAATATTCCTTTAAATTTTGTACCTGAAGGGGGTGTATAATATGCATGTAAAGTCGCGCTTGTTTACCGAACTTAGAACTGTCCCTGCACAAAATGTAATTTCTGAAGGAAAAAAAGTCATTTAAAACTCACTCGTGGCTGTAATGAATTGTTGGCTCCCGGCAATACATAGAAAAGTCATTGAAAAAAAAAGCGTGGGGGTCCCCCCAAATTCAATTACCAGGCCCTTCAGGTCTGGTATGGAGGGGAACCCTGCCGCAAATAAAAAAAAATGTGTGGAGTTCCCCCAAATATCCATACCAGGCCCTTCAGGTCTGGAAAGGATTTTAAGGGGAACTCCACCCCAAATTTAAAAAAAAAATGGCGTGGAGTTCCCCCAAAAATCCATACCAGACCCTTTATCCGAGCACGCAACCTGGCAGGCCGCAGGAAAATAGGGGGGGACGAGAGAGCGCCCCCCCTGAACTGTACCAGGCCACATGCCCTCAACATGGGGAGGATGTCCCCATGATGATGGAGACAAGGGCCTCATCCCCACAACCCTTGCCCGGTGGTTGTGGGGGTCTGCGGGCAGGGGGCTTATCGGAATCTGGAAGACCCCTTTAACAAAGGGGACCCCCAGATCCCCTACCATTTCACGAAGAAAGTGTAAAAAAAATGTAAAAAAAACACACAGACACCTTGGAAAAGTCCTTTATTAAAAAAAAAAAAAAAAAAAAACATTCCAGTGATGAAATCCAGCGTCCCGCGGCGATCCGATGTCCAGCGCTGTCCACACGAAACGTCATTGGCTGAGCCTGAGCGGACCTGATGGGGAACTTCCTCTGCAGTGTATTAAATGAATAGACCCGCCCCTTCTAAAGTTCCCCATCAGGTCCGCTCAGCCAATGACGTAGGTGTAAGGCTAAGCGGACAGAATCTAATGTTATTTTCTTCAAAAATTTATTTTTTCTCATTTACAGTATATAGCAAAAAACAAAACCCAGTGGTTTTTAAATGCCACCAAAAGAAAGCTCTGTCTGTCTCAAAAAATTCTACAAAATTCATCAGGGTACAGTGTTGCATGACTGAATGATTGTCATTCAAAATGTGACAGTGCTGAAAACTAAAAAATGGCCCGGACTGGGCAAGAAGGGGGTGAAATAGTCTGGACTAGAAGTGGTTAATGGGGTCACAGACAGAGATAAAAACTGGCAGGAATTCTAAATAAATTCCACTTTATACAACATTAGAAACATTGTGGCCAGAGTGAGGCCTTGTACACACGACCGGTTTTCTCGGCAAGAAACAACAAGAAAACTGTTGGGAGAGCTTTCTTGCCGAGAAAACCGTTTGTGTGTATGGTTTCTCGTCGAGAAAACTGTTGTGAATCTCGGCGAGGAAAAAAGAAAACCTGCTTTCTTTTTTCTCGTCGGGAGTCAAATTTTTCTCGTTGTGATTCTCGTCAGACTGTTTTTGGACGAGAAAACCTTTCGTGTGTATGCTTTTCCGAGTCTTCAAAAACCGCGCATGGTCAGAATCAAGTAGACGGGAGCGCACCTTCTTGTAAAACTAGCGTTCGTAATGGAGATAGCACATTCGTCACGCTGTAACGAACTGAAAGCACGAAGACTAAAAAGCGTGAATTGTCTCTCACTAAACTTTTACTAACACGCAGTAACACGAGATTAGCAAAAGCAGCCCAAGGGGTGGCGCCATGAGAATGGAACCTCCCCTTTATACTGCCGTCGTACGTGTTGTACGTCACCGCGCTTTAGACCGACGAGATTTTGGATTGACAGCGTGTATGCAAGGAAAGCTTGACAAGAATCTCGTAAAGTTTGACAAGAAACCCGTTGAGAAAAACAATGTTTTTTTTTGCGACGAGATTCTCGGCCGTGTGTACTAGGCTTAAGTGTTGGTAACCTTGTAACCCTGTGTGTTCCTATGTACTTTGCATCAGTAGACAGGGGCGGTACTCGGGAGCACACACAGCAACCTGTGTGAGGGGGCAGCGGTGACGCGCTGAGTTGCACAGCAATGGAAAAATACAATATCCGAACTCTAATGTGATGAGTACAGTGCGGAAGTTGTGGGATATGACGGTCGGGAGTTGTAAGATATGATGGTCGGGAGTTGTGGGACATGATGGTCAGGAGTTGTAGGATATGACGGTCGGGAGTTGTAGGATATGATGGTCGGGAGTTTTGAGATGTGATGGTCGGGAGTTGTGGGGTGTGATGGTCGGGAGTTGTGGGGTGTGACGGTCGGGAGTTGTGGGGTGTGACGGTCGGGAGTTGTGAGGTGTGACGGTCGGGAGTTGTGGGGTGTGACAGTCAGAAGTTGTGGGATGTGACGGTCAGACGTTGTGGGATGTGACGGTCGGGAGTTGTGGGATATGACGGTTCGGAGTTGTGGGATATGATGGTTGGGAGTTTTGGAGTATGATGGTAAGGAGTTGTAGGATATGATGGTCGGGAGTTGTGGGATATGACGGTTGAGAGCTGTAGGATATAATGGTTGGGAGTTGTGGGATATAATGGTCGGGAGTCGTAGGATATAATGGTTGGGAGTTGTGGGATATGACGGTTGGGAGTTGTAGGATATAATGGTCAGGAGTTGTGAGATATAATGGTTGGGAGTTGTAGGATATAATGGTCGGGAGTTCTGGAATATAATGGTCGAGAGTTGTGGGATATGACGGTCGAGATTTGTGGGATATGACGGTCGAGAGTTGTAGGATATGACGGTCGGGAGTTGTGGGATATAATGGTCGGGAGTTGTAGGATATAATGGTCGGGAGTTGTGGGATATGACGGTCGGCAGTTGTAGGATATAATGGTCGAGAGTTGTGGGATATAATGGTTGGGAGTTGTGGGATATGACGGTCGAAAGTTGTGGGATATGACGATCGGGAGTTGTGTGCTATAATGGTCTGGAGTTGTAGGATATAATGGTCGGGAGTTGTAGGATATTATGGTCAGGAGATTTGGGATATGACGGTCTGGAGTTGTAGGATATAATGGTCGGGAGTTGTAGGATATTATGGTCGGGAGATTTGGGATATGACGGTCGGGAGTTGTAGGATATAATGGTTGGGAGTTGTGGGGTATGATGGTTGGGAGTTGTGGGGCATGATGGTCGGGAGTTGTGGGATATAATGGTCGGGAGTTGTGGGATATAATGGTCGGGAGTTGTGGGATGTGACGGTCAGGAGTTGTGGGATGTAATGGTTGGGAGTTGTAGGATAATATGAGTAGTTGTGGGATATGATGGTCAGGAGTTGTGGGATATAATGGTTGGGAGTTGTGGGGTATGATGGTTGGGAGTTGTGGGGTATGATGGTCGGGAGTTGTGGGATATAATGGGCGGGAGTTGTAGGATATGATGGCCGGGAGTTGTGGGATAAGATGGTTGGGAGTTGTAGGATATGATGGCCGGGATTTGTAGGATTTGAGAAGTTGTGGGATATAATGGTCGGGAGTTGTAGGCTATAAGTAGTTGTGTGATATAATGGTCAGGAGTTGTGGGATATGAGTAGTGATGAGCCGAACACCCCCGGGTTCGGTTCGCACCAGAACCCGCGAACGGACCGAAAGTTTGTACGAACATTAGAACCCTATTAAATACAATGGATGCGAACGTTCGAATTCTAAAGTGCTAATTATAACAACTATTATGCATGTTATTGTCCTAAAAAGGGTTTGGGAACCCGGGTTCTGCACCAGGGGACATGTATCAATTGTGAGGGGGTTAGCTCGGTAGCGGGTGTGTGTGACCCCGTGGATGGGCTCCCCACACAAAAACAGGCCCAGCAGACGGAGGTTGTGGTTTTCAAGATCAAAAGGTGCGGTTTATTTCTCTATTTACAGTGACAAAAACACAGCAAAGCAAAAAGAAACATAAACAAAATAAATCCTGGTCAGCTTGACCTCTGACTAAACATGCAGGTTTCCCTAACTAACAACTGGGATCAGCCTGGTGCTGTCCTAGTCCCTAAGTCCCTGGTTTAGTAAATGTCCAAACAAATAGACACACAGGCTTTGTCTCACCGCACAGGGGTTCACTCTCCCTAGACAGTCCACACAGGTCTGGTTCCAGGCATGAGCAAACACCTAATGAAGCTGGGAGTTTTTATAGAGGCCTTAAACGAGCTGACAAGCTTCAGCTGGTCTCATCAACTCCCTGCCTGCACGACGCCCAGCACTCTCCCTAGAGGTATGAATCATCCATGAGCCCACTAGCCTCAGCTGGGCTTCATCAACTCTCTCCCTAGTTGTATAAGTCGGCATAAAGCCTGAATCTGGGAGAAATATACCTACCACCCTGGATGCAACCAGGTGACTTTACCTTCCTGCTGTCACATACCCCCCCCTCTTGTTTTAACCTTGGGGTTGGAACACCAGCAATCAGGCATTCATGTACTCGAGACAAAGCATCCACATTCCCCATTTGAACGCCAGGGCGATGCTTTACTGTGAAGTTGAATTCCTGTAGGGCCAGGAACCACCTATTTACTCTTCTATTTGTCTCCTTGTTTTGAGCCATCCACTTTAACGGAGCGTGATCCGTAACCATGTCAAAGTGCCTACCTAGCAGATAGTACCGAAGGGAATCTAGAGCCCACTTCACCGCTAAACACTCCTTTTCAACCGTGGCGTAATTTACCTCATGGGACTTCAACTTCCTGCTGAGGTAAATGACTGGGTGCTCTTCCCCGTTCCAGACCTGGGACAATACTGCTCCTAACCCCACATCTGACGCATCACTTTGTACGACAAAGTCTTTAGAGAAGTCGGGTGAGTACAACACTGGCTGGCTACATAAGGCTTGTTTCAAGAATTGGAATGCTGCCTCAGCCTCGGGGGTCCATTTAATCATGACCGACCCTTTCCCTTTCGTCAGGTTGGTTAGGGGCACAGCCTTAGAAGCAAAGTGGGGAATGAAGCGCCGATAATAACCCGCGATTCCCAGAAAGGCTTGTACTTGCTTCTTGCTGTTGGGACGTGGCCAACTCTGGATGGCCTCGACTTTGTTGAGTTGGGGTTTTATTACTCCCCTGCCAATGGTGTACCCAAGATATTTGGCCTCCTCCTGCCCAATGGTACACTTCTTGGGGTTAGCCGTAAACCCCGCTTCCCGGATAGAGTCTAGGACTGCTTGCACTTTTGGCAGATGTGAGGCCCAATCTGTGCTATGGACAATTACGTCATCCAGGTAAGCCGCAGCATACTTCCGATGGGGCCTCAGTATCTGGTCCATTTTCCGCTGGAATGTGGCCGGCGCATTCTGTAACCCGAACTGCATTCTCTTATATTGGAACGCCCCGTCTGGGGTTACAAATGCGGTTTTCTCTTTGGCCGACTTGGCCAGGGGAATTTGCCAATACCCTTTTGTGAGGTCAAGAGTCGTCATGTATCGGGCTGTTCCCAGCCGGTCGATCAACTCATCTATACGTGGCATGGGGTAGGTGTCAAATTTTGTAACTTTGTTCAACTGACGAAAATCGTTACAAAATCGCCAGCTCCCATCCGGTTTACGCACCAACACAATGGGACTAGACCAATCACTTTGGGACTCCTCTATCACCCCTAAGTTCAGCATTTTCTGTACTTCCTCCCGTATTGCCTCCCGTCGGGCCTCTGGGATCCGATAGGGTTTTAACTTCACCCTTTCACCGGGCGGGGTAATAATATCATGCTCTACCCCAGATGTTTGTCCCGGCAGCTCAGAGAACACCTCCTTGTTGCGAAGCACAAACTCCTTAACCTCCTGTTGTTGGGGTTGTGACAAGGTGGCTGCTATTCCAACCTCCGGAATCACGCAACCAGTTTGAGCTGGTGACCAAGTTTCTGCGACTAGGGACTCTCTATCCCTCCAGGCTTTCAACAGATTAACGTGATAGATCTGTTCGGGCTTTCGCCTTCCTGGTTGTCTGACCTTGTAATTCACTTCGCTCACTTTTTCCATTATCTCGTAGGGGCCTTGCCATTTGGCAAGGAATTTACTTTCAACCGTAGGGACAAGTACCAATATCCTATCCCCCGGGGAAAAGGTACGGGTCTTGGCTCCACGGTTGTACACTCTCTGCTGTGCCAACTGCGCTTGGGCCAAATGTTCCTTCACGATGGGCATTACCTGTGCAATTCGATCTTGCATCAGGGCGACATGCTCAATCACACTCCTGTGGGGAGAACTCTCACTTTCCCAAGTTTCCTTGGCAATATCCAACAGCCCTCTTGGGTGTCTCCCATACAGTAACTCAAAGGGGGAGAATCCCGTAGAGGATTGGGGCACCTCCCTAATAGCAAACATCAAATAAGGAAGTAGACAGTCCCAATCCTTTCCATCTCTATCCACCACTTTCTTCAACATTTGTTTTAGGGTTTTGTTGAATCTTTCAACCAGCCCATCGGTTTGGGGGTGATACACAGACGTACGCAATTGCGTCACTTTGAACAATTTACACAGCTCTTTCATAACCCGGGACATAAAGGGTGTACCTTGGTCCGTAAGCAGTTCTTTACAAATACCCACCCAGCTAAAAACAAGAGATAGCTCTTTGGCTATGGTTTTGGCCGAGGTATTTCGGAGAGGGATCGCTTCTGGATAACGGGTGGCATAGTCCATTATAACTAATATGTACTGGTGCCCCCTAGCGGACTTGATTATAGGACCTACCAAATCCATTGCGATCCTCTCAAACGGGACCTCAATGATGGGTAGAGGGACCAGCGGGCTACGGAAATGTGGCATCGGGGCCGACCTCTGACACACAGGGCAGGAGGAACAATAATTTTCTATGTCCTTCATCACCCCAGGCCAATAGAATCTCTGTAATACCCTCTCTCGGGTTTTCTCTGTCCCCAGATGACCTCCAAGAATGTGCCCATGGGCCAACTCCAACACCAACTTCCTGTAAGGTTTGGGCACCACAAGCTGCTCAACGGTTTCTTCTGCCCTTTTTGCCACCCGATACAGTAGGTCCTTCTCTACGCTGAAGTATGGGTAAGTGCAGGTATTATCTGGGTTCACTAACTCGCCATCTATTTCCACTACGTTTTCCCGTGCCTTTATTAGGGCGGGGTCTTTTAACTGTTCTGTGGCAAAATTTTCCCTGTGAACCTCAAGATCAGAAAACTCCACAGACGGTAGGTTTTCGTCTGAGGAGGTGGGCTCCTCTCCAGTTTCTTGAGTCTCGCCTGCCAATACTGACAAGGGAAATTCTGGAGAGTCCTCACCACTCTCAGAGGAGTTCTGGCTATCACCTTCCTGGTACATAGGGGCACCAGTGGGGGGCTCAGGATCATCCCACAGTTCCCAGAACTTCGGAAAATCCCTTCCCACAATGGCATCATGCGGTAGTTGAGATACTAACCCCACTGGATGAGAGAGGGTACCTTTGGGGGTCTTGAAACACACTGTAGTCACTGGATACTCTCGGGTGTCCCCATGCACACAAATAACAGCTACCTTGCTATTCCCAGAGACCTCTGTTTTAACTAATTCAGCCTTTATCAGGGTCACAAGGCTACCTGAATCCAGTAATACCACAACATTTCTACCATTAATACACATTTTGCATAAATGTTTCTCAGTTCCCCGAATGGCAGTGCATGCGACTGTCGCACACAGCGACTGACGTCTGTCCGTCAGAAAGTCACATTGCATGGGTTCCTCCACAACCGGGCAATTTGCTGCAATATGTCCCGCTTGCCGGCAGCGGTAGCAAACAATCCTTTTGGCTGCCTCTTGAGCCCCCGACTTCCCAGGCTGTTCTCGCCAAACCCTGGGCAGAGCTCCCACTCTCTCACTCTCTCCACCCTCACCCCTTGGAATCATCTTATCCGCCCCTGGGGATGGTCTGGTCTTAGGGTGGAAAGTCCGAGAGTCTCTGGAAGAGGCCGTCAGGTTCTCTGCAGCCAAGTATCTCTCTACACGATCCACAAGTTTACCGGCCGTTTCTGGGTCTCCATGGCTTACCCACTTTTGAATGGCGGTAGGAAGAGCTCTCAAGAAACGATCCATCACAACACGTTCCACAATCTCCGGTGCAGACAAAGTCTCTGGCTGTAGCCACTTCCTGCTCAGGTGAATGAGATCATACATTTGAGACCTGGGGGGTTTTCCAAGCTGGAAAGTCCAGTTATGCACACGCTGAGCTCGGACAGCCAGGGTGACACCCAGCCTTGCCAATATTTCAGCTTTTAGCATCACATAGTCTTTTGCTTGGTCAGGCTCTAGGTCATAGTAAGCTTTCTGCGATTCACCAGTTAACCGAGGAGCCACCAGTCCAGCCCACTGCTCCTCAGGCCACTTTTCTCTTTCAGCAGTCCTTTCAAATGTGGTCAAAAATACCTCTGGATCATCCTCTCCAGTCATTTTTGTCAATAAACGACTCACCCCAAAGGACGCGGTATTAGTGGGACGGCTTTCCTCACTGGTCTGCGGACGTTGCTGCATTACTGCTTCCATCTGTTGTTGTAGTCTCTGCTCTTGCTTCTGCAACAGGTCTATGAAGCGGGCCTCAGATTGCTGCTGGGCTTGTTGCTGGGCTGCGAAGCTCTGTTGTTGAGCTGCAAGGCTCTTTTGCAAACCTGCATTTGTCTGCTGTTGATTGGCATTTGCTAGAGCCAGCTGTTTCAGTATCTCCTCCATGCTGGCTTAAAAAAAAAACTGCCACTGGTTCTCCACCAACTGTGAGGGGGTTAGCTCGGTAGCGGGTGTGTGTGACCCCCTGGATGGGCTCCCCACACAAAAACAGGCCCAGCAGACGGAGGTTGTGGTTTTCAAGATCAAAAGGTGCGGTTTATTTCTCTATTTACAGTGACAAAAACACAGCAAAGCAAAAAGAAACATAAACAAAATAAATCCTGGTCAGCTTGACCTCTGACTAAACATGCAGGTTTCCCTAACTAACAACTGGGATCAGCCTGGTGCTGTCCTAGTCCCTAAGTCCCTGGTTTAGTAAATGTCCAAACAAATAGCCACACAGGCTTTGTCTCGCCGCACAGGGGTTCACTCTCCCTAGACAGTCCACACAGGTCTGGGTCCAGGCATGAGCAAACACCTAATGAAGCTGGGAGTTTTTATAGAGGCCTTAAACGAGCTGACAAGCTTCAGCTGGTCTCATCAACTCCCTGCCTGCACGACGCCCAGCACTCTCCCTAGAGGTATGAATCATCCATGAGCCCACTAGCCTCAGCTGGGCTTCATCAACTCTCTCCCTAGTTGTATAAGTCGGCATAAAGCCTGAATCTGGGAGAAATATACCTACCCCCCTGGATGCAACCAGGTGACTTTACCTTCCTGCTGTCACACAATGCAAAAAGAAGTTTTAAAAACGGTCGTTTTTCGGGAGCAGTCATTTTAATGATGCATAAAGTGAAAAAAAAAAGTCAAATATTCCTTTAAATATCGTACCTGGGGGGTGTCTAAAGTATGCCTGTGAAGTGCCACGTGTTTCCCGTGTTTAGAACTGTCCCTGCACAAAATGACACTTCTAAAGGAAAAAAAAGCCATTTAAAACTGCTTGCGGCTTTAATGTCTGGTCCCGGTAATATGGATGAAAATCTTTAAGAAAAATGGCATAGCTACCCCATGACCCCCCCCCCCCTACCCCAGCCCATTACCAGCCCCTTTGGGTCTTGTATGGATATTAAGGGGAACCCCGCACATAAAATAAAAAAGGCCCTATATACTCTGAACAGCCGTATACAGGCGGTGCATACAAGACAGGGACTGTAGGTTTGTTCTTACGTAGAATGTGTTTGTAATTTTGAACAGGTACATTGTTGAAGTGTAGCTCCAGCCCAAAAATCTATTTTTAAACTTTTTGGAAAACATAGGTAAGGGTTATCACCCCTGTAACATTTGTTTTGCTGTCTGTGCCCCTGTTCAGAACATTTCACCTCACTTTCCGTCCCAATGACAACTGTTTTTGAAATGTGGTGTTTTTCTTGAAACAAGGATTGCTGATAAAGCATCAGTACAGAGGAGACACCTTTCTCCCATATTTATTCTTACAGGAGAGAATTTTCCTTCCTAGTGGTAGATTTCCTCTCACTTCCTGTTGTCTTCTTGCGTTTGCAAGTAGGAGTCGTTTGTAAGTTGGATGTTTGAAAGTAGGGACCTGCCGTATATACTCTGCAGAAATAGGCCCCTTAGTTGTTGGTGTTGGCACAACACTGTAAGCACTCACAGTTACTCTTGGTTGGTGCTGGAACGCCCTGCTGTCAACTATTATATCAGGAATTTTAATTACATATAATTGTTGAACAGTGGTAGTAAAAATTGGGCCTTTGATGGTGGTGCTGGTGCCACAACACTGTAAGCCCTGACAGTTACTCTTGGTGGGTGCAGCAATGGGCCCTGCTGTGAATTATTAGATCAAGAATTGTAATTGCATGCCCCTGTTGAACAGGGGCTGAAAAATTGGGCCTTTCGTGGTGGTGGTGGTGGTGGTGGTGTTGCCACAACACTGTAAGCCCTCAGAGTTACTCTTGGTGGGTGCAGGAATGGGCCCTGCTGTGAATTATTAGATCAAGAATTGTAATTACATGCCCCTTTTGAACAGGGGCTGAAAAATTGGGCCTTTCGTGGTGGTGGTGGTGGTGGTGGCGTTGCCACAACACTGTAAGCCCTCAGAGTTACTCTTGGTGGGTGCAGCAATGGGCCCTGCTGTGAATTATTAGATCAAGAATTGTAATTGCATGCCCCTGTTGAACAGGGGCTGAAAAATTGGGCCTTAGGCACTGGTGGCACAACACTACAACCCCTCACAGATACTGTACTTGGAGCACAGCAATGAGCCCTGTTGCAAAGTATTGCTTCAAAAATTGTAATGACACACCCCTGTTAAACAGGGGCTGAAAAATTGGGCCTTAGGCACTGGTGGCACAACACTACAACCCCTCACAGATACTGTACTTGGAGCACAGCAATGAGCCCTGTTGCAAAGTATTGCTTCAAAAATTGTAATGACACGCCCCTGTTAAACAGGGGCTGAAAAATTGGGCCTTAGGCACTGGTGCCACAACACTCCAACCCCTCACAGATACTGTACTTGGAGCACAGCAATGAGCCCTATGGCAAATTATTGCTAAAAAAATTGTAATTACACGCCCCTGTAAAACAGGGGCTGAAAAATTGGGCCTTAGCCACTGGTGGCGGCACCCATAAACAAAAATGATCTTCCAAGCTATCATCATCAATCGTATCATTGAGGACTCGGAGGAGGAGGATAGCCAGTCAACATAACAGCACAGGCACTCAGCATCAGCATCAGTCTTGAAGGGATGTGACATGTTAAAATCAATTAGTCTGTTATATCAGCATCAGGTGTGTGGTAGCTGGTGGTGATCCAAGACTGGTTCATCTTGATGAAAGTCAGTCGATCAACCGAGTCGGTGGACAGGCGCACCCTGTGATCCGTGACAAATCCTCCAGCAGCACTGAATGTGCGTTCCGAAAGAACGCTGGATGCAGGACAGGCCAGTAGCTCAATTGCATACTGTGCAAGCTCTGGCCAGTGATCCATCCTCAAGACCCAGTAAGCCAGAGGATTTTCGGTGGGGAAGGTGTCCAAGTCTGACCTTGCCCCTAGATATTCCTGCACCATGTTTATCAGACGCTGGCGATGGTTGCTGGAACCGATCATACTTTGGGGCTGCGGACTAAAGAATTGTCTGAACGCATCGGTCAGACGGCCACCTTCCCCACCGCTCCTTCTTTGACTGGCCGAAGCCTCAGCAACTCGTTGTCCAGGACCAGGAGTTTGTAACCTCCCAGTCTCTGGGAACGCGTTGCACAGACCTTTCTGCAAGGCCTCCCGGAGTTGTCTCATCCTCTGCTCCCTCTGCGAAGGTAACATAAGGTCCGCAACCTTACCCTTGTACCGTGGATCAAGGAGAGTGGCCAGCCAGTAATGGTCCCTCTCCTTGATCCGAAGAATACGAGGATCCTTCCGCAGACTTTGCAGGATCAGGGAGGCCATGCAGCGTAGGTTTGCTGAGGCATTCGCTCCGGAGTCCTCTGGGTCACTAAGGACGACATGATCCGCAGCCACCTCCTCCCAGCCACGTACAAGTCCACTGGTTTCTTGGGACTGTAAATCATCCCTAAAAGACTGCTGCTGATGATGCTGAGTGCCAGCCTCCACCTCCATGCTGACACAATCCTCCTCCTCCTCCTCCTCTTCCTCTTCCTGTGCGATGGGTGGGACAGAAGGAACACTGTCTGGGTAAAGGGGGCCTTGAGAGGCAAGGAAGTCCTCCTCTTCCTGCCTCTGTTCTGCCTCAAGTGCCCTGTCCATTATTCCACGCAGCGTGTGCTCCAACAGGTGGACAAGAGGTACAGTGTCACTGATGCATGCACTGTCACTGCTCACCATCCTCGTGGCCTCCTCAAATGGTGCCAGGACAGTGCATGCATCCCTGATCATGCCCCACTGGCGTGGAGAAAAAAAACCAAGCTCCCCTGACCCTGTCCTGGTGCCGTAGTCGCACAGGTACTCATTGATGGCCCTCTGCTGCGTGTGCAGCCGCTGCAGCATGGCCAACGTTGAGTTCCACCTGGTGGGCATGTCACATATAAGGCGGTTCTTGGGCAGGTTCAACTCCTTTTGCAGCTCAGCCAGGCGAGCACTGGCATTATAAGATCTGCGGAAATGCACACAGACTTTCCTGGCCTGCCGCAGGACATCCTGTAAGCCCGGGTACCTGCCCAAGAACCGCTGCACCACCAGGTTAAGGACGTGAGCCACACAGGGCACATGGGTCAGTTGTCCCTGTCGGAGGGCGGAGAGGAGGTTGGTGCCATTGTCGCAAACCACCATTCCTGGCTTAAGCTGGCGTGGCGTCAACCACCTCTCGGCCTGGCCCTGCAGAGCAGACAGGACCTCTGCCCCAGTGTGGCTTCTGTCCCCCAAACACACCAGCGCAAGCACGGCATGGCATCTTTTTGCCTGCGTACTTGCGTAGCCCCGTGAATGGCTACGGAGCACCGCTGGTTCATAGGACAAACCACAGGAAGAGGCCATGGAGGAAGAAGAAGAGGAGGGGGTAGAGGAGAGAGGTGTGTCACAACCAGTAGTAGCATTTTGGAGGCGTGGCGGTGGAACAACCTCCAACACTACTGCACCTTGTCCTGCATCCTTCCCAGCTGCCAAAAGAGTGACCCAATGGGCCGTGAAAGAAAGGTAACGTCCCTGTCCATGCCTGCTGGACCATGAGTCAGCGGTAATATGCACCTTACCGCTGACCGCCCTGTCCAGCGAGGCCAAGACATTGCCTTCCACATGCCGGTAGAGAGCCGGAATAGCCTTCCGTGAGAAAAAGTGGCGTTTGGGAACCTGCCACTGAGGAACCGCACATTGCACAAACTCACGGAAGGGGGCCGAGTCTACCAACTGAAAAGGCAGCAGTTGAAGCGCTAGCAATTTAGCCAAGCTAGCATTCAACCGCTGGGCATGTGGATGGCTGGGAGTGAACTTCTTTCGACGGTCCAGCAGCTGGGGCAGGGAAATTTGCCTGCTAGAATCGGACGTCGGTGTACTGCTAGCAGAGTGGCCGCAAGTACTTGGCTGTGACACACCTAATTCTACACCTTCATTCCTCTCAGTGCATGTTTCAGAGAGGACTGAAGTTATAGTGGGGTTGGAGATCCCAGCTGATGCGGTGCAAGGAGAGGTCCGCTTTGTTCTTTGGTGTGGGTCTTTGAGGTAGGCTTGCCAACGAGCTGCATGGCAGGTCAACATATGTCTGGTCAGGCATGTGGTACCCAAGCGGCTGATGTTTTGGCCACGCGATATACGCTTGAGACATATGTTGCAAACAGCAGCTGTGCGATCTGATGCACTAGCCTCAAAAAAGGCCCACACCAAGGAACTTTTTGAATGACGGGCAGAGGCAGCGCCCTGCACAGGCGGAGCTCTGCGGTGTGATTCCGTCGGTGTACTGCCCTTACGCTGGCCACCAAAGGGCATCCTGCCTCGTTGGAGATGTGCCTCCTCCTCATCCTCCTCCTCCTCCTCTCTCCTATTAGGCACCCACGTGGAGTCAGTGACCTCATCATCCCCTCCCTCCTCATCACTGGAGCCAATCTGGCAGTATGCTGCAGCTGCTGGAACATGACTGCCAGATTGGTGTCCTTCTTGAGCATCCCCTCTGTCTGCTCTCACGCTACTGCCTTCCTGTAGCTGGGTTTCATCATCAGACCCTTCGAAACGCTGGGCATCCTCCTGGAGCATGTACCCAACACTGTGCTCAAACAGTTCGGGGGACTCCTCAGGAGGAGGACATGGTGGGTCTAGGGAAGGAGTGACTGATGATGAGTCTGACATTGATACCAGGGAAGAGGACGCTTTGGCAGCTGCTTTGCCAGTACCCTGAGCCTGGGTGAGAGAGGATGAGGAGGAGGAGGAGGGCTTGGTCATCCACTCTACCAAGTCTTCGGCATGATGTGGCTCAACATGTCCAGCTGCCGAAAAGAAGGACAAGCGTGTCCCATGGCCATGTGCTGATGACAATGCACCGCGTCCACGACCAGCACTGTTGCCCCCAGACACAGAGCCTGCTTGCCCTCTTTTATTGCCTCCTGACTGTCTGCCTCTCCTTGTTTGCCTTCCAGACATTCTAATAGATGGCCTGCAGGGAGATGGGAAAAAAGCAATAAGGGCTACCTTCAGGTGTCCTTCTCTGTCCCTTTACTTAAGGATTTCTAAATATGGTTGAGGATGATTGCTTTTGCACAGAATAGCACAACGACAATTTCCCTGACTGTCCATAAAACAAGGATTTCAAAGATGGTTGATGAGGAATGCTTTAGCACACTATAGCACAAGGAGAATTCCCCTCACTTTCCTTCTTTGTCCCTAGAAACAAGGACTCGCACAGTGAAAGAAACTGACACTCTCCCTACCTAGAGTTTTCTGTCCCTAGAAAAAATGTTTTTTTAAAGCACACTATAGCACAAGGAGAATTCCCCTCACTTTCCTTCTTTGTCCCTAGAAACAAGGACTCGCACAGTGAAAGAAACTGACACTCTCCCTACCTAGAGTTTTCTGTCCCTAGAAAAAATGTTTTTTTAAAGCACACTATAGCACAAGGAGAATTCCCCTCACTTTCCTTCTTTGTCCCTAGAAACAAGGACTCGCACAGTGAAAGAAACTGACACTCTCCCTACCTAGAGTTTTCTGTCCCTAGAAAAAATGTTTTTTTAAAGCACACTATAGCACAAGGAGAATTCCCCTCACTTTCCTTCTTTGTCCCTAGAAACAAGGACTCGCACAGTGAAAGAAACTGACACTCTCCCTACCTAGAGTTTTCTGTCCCTAGAAAAAATGTTTTTTTAAAGCACACTATAGCACAAGGAGAATTCCCCTCACTTTCCTTCTTTGTCCCTAGAAACAAGGACTCGCACAGTGAAAGAAACTGACACTCTCCCTACCTAGAGTTTTCTGTCCCTAGAAAAAATGTTTTTTTAAAGCACACTATAGCACAAGGAGAATTCCCCTCACTTTCCTTCTTTGTCCCTAGAAACAAGGACTCGCACAGTGAAAGAAACTGACACTCTCCCTACCTAGAGTTTTCTGTCCCTAGAAAAAATGTTTTTTTAAAGCACACTATAGCACAAGGAGAATTCCCCTCACTTTCCTTCTTTGTCCCTAGAAACAAGGACTCGCACAGTGAAAGAAACTGACACTCTCCCTACCTAGATTTTTCTGTCCCTAGAAAAAATGTTTTTTTAAAGCACACTATAGCACAAGGAGAATTCCCCTCACTTTCCTTCTTTGTCCCTAGAAACAAGAACTCGCACAGTGAAAGAAACTGACACTCTCCCTACCTAGAGTTTTCTGTCCCTAGTAAAAATGTTTTTTTAAAGCACACTATAGCACAAGGAGAATTCCCCTCACTTTCCTTCTTTGTCCCTAGAAACAAGGACTCGCACAGTGAAAGAAACTGACACTCTCCCTACCTAGAGTTTTCTGTCCCTAGAAAAAATGTTTTTTTAAAGCACACTATAGCACAAGGAGAATTCCCCTCACTTTCCTTCTTTGTCCCTAGAAACAAGGACTCGCACAGTGAAAGAAACTGACACTCTCCCTACCTAGAGTTTTCTGTCCCTAGAAAAAATGTTTTTTTAAAGCACACTAAAGCACAAGGAGAATTCCCCTCACTTTCCTTCTTTGTCCCTAGAAACAAGGACTCGCACAGTGAAAGAAACTGACACTCTCCCTACCTAGAGTTTTCTGTCCCTAGAAAAAATGTTTTTTTAAAGCACACTATAGCACAAGGAGAATTCCCCTCACTTTCCTTCTTTGTCCCTAGAAACAAGGACTCGCACAGTGAAAGAAACTGACACTCTCCCTACCTAGAGTTTTCTGTCCCTAGAAAAAATGTTTTTTTAAAGCACACTATAGCACAAGGAGAATTCCCCTCACTTTCCTTCTTTGTCCCTAGAAACAAGGACTCGCACAGTGAAAGAAACTGACACTCTCCCTACCTAGAGTTTTCTGTCCCTAGAAAAAATGTTTTTTTAAAGCACACTATAGCACAAGGAGAATTCCCCTCACTTTCCTTCTTTGTCCCTAGAAACAAGGACTCGCACAGTGAAAGAAACTGACACTCTCCCTACCTAGAGTTTTCTGTCCCTAGAAAAAATGTTTTTTTAAAGCACACTATAGCACAAGGAGAATTCCCCTCACTTTCCTTCTTTGTCCCTAGAAACAAGGACTCGCACAGTGAAAGAAACTGACACTCTCCCTACCTAGAGTTTTCTGTCCCTAGAAAAAATGTTTTTTTAAAGCACACTATAGCACAAGGAGAATTCCCCTCACTTTCCTTCTTTGTCCCTAGAAACAAGGACTCGCACAGTGAAAGAAACTGACACTCTCCCTACCTAGAGTTTTCTGTCCCTAGAAAAAATGTTTTTTTAAAGCACACTATAGCACAAGGAGAATTCCCCTCACTTTCCTTCTTTGTCCCTAGAAACAAGGACTCGCACAGTGAAAGAAACTGACACTCTCCCTACCTAGAGTTTTCTGTCCCTAGAAAAAATGTTTTTTTAAAGCACACTATAGCACAAGGAGAATTCCCCTCACTTTCCTTCTTTGTCCCTAGAAACAAGGACTCGCACAGTGAAAGAAACTGACACTCTCCCTACCTAGAGTTTTCTGTCCCTAGAAAAAATGTTTTTTTAAAGCACACTATAGCACAAGGAGAATTCCCCTCACTTTCCTTCTTTGTCCCTAGAAACAAGGACTCGCACAGTGAAAGAAACTGACACTCTCCCTACCTAAAGTTTTCTGTCCCTAGAAAAAATGTTTTTTTAAAGCACACTATAGCACAAGGAGAATTCCCCTCACTTTCCTTCTTTGTCCCTAGAAACAAGGACTCGCACAGTGAAAGAAACTGACACTCTCCCTACCTAGAGTTTTCTGTCCCTAGAAAAAATGTTTTTTTAAAGCACACTATAGCACAAGGAGAATTCCCCTCACTTTCCTTCTTTGTCCCTAGAAACAAGGACTCGCACAGTGAAAGAAACTGACACTCTCCCTACCTAGAGTTTTCTGTCCCTAGAAAAAATGTTTTTTTAAAGCACACTATAGCACAAGGAGAATTCCCCTCACTTTCCTTCTTTGTCCCTAGAAACAAGGACTCGCACAGTGAAAGAAACTGACACTCTCCCTACCTAGAGTTTTCTGTCCCTAGAAAAAATGTTTTTTTAAAGCACACTATAGCACAAGGAGAATTCCCCTCACTTTCCTTCTTTGTCCCTAGAAACAAGGACTCGCACAGTAAAACACACTGACACTCTCCCTACCTATCCTTCTCTTTCCCTAAACTAAAGGAATCCAGGTTAAGCAAGAAAGAAATAAATGTCACTGTCCCTGCCTATGCTTGTCTTTCCCTGCTCCGGAACACACTACACTAGGCCGCCGTGCTGGCGGCCTTTTATAGTGTGGGGCGTGTACTAAACACCCTCAGCAATAATTGGCCACAGGCATCCTGCCTGTGGCCAATCATTGCTCTCCTCGCTGCCGGCGCTGTGATTGGCCAAGCATGCGGGGTCACAGTGCATGCTTGGCCAATCACAGCGCCTGGATGACACTGCGATGGCGTAGTGCATTGTGGGCCGTTCGCGTCACTCGAATTTGTCGCGAACGGCCCAAATCGTTCGATCTTCGTCCAACGATCGAACAGCCGATGTTCGAGTAGAACGTATGTTCGACTCGAACACGAAGCTCATCCCTAGATATGAGGGTGGGGAGTTGTAGGATATGATGGCCGGGAATTGTAGGATATGAGTAGTTGTGGGATATAATGGTCGGGAGTTGTAGGATATGAGTAGTTGTGTGATATAATGGTCGGGAGTTGTGGGATATGATGGTCGGGAGTTGTAGGATATATGAGTAGTTGTGTGATATGATGGTCGGGAGTTGTGGGATATGATGGCCGGGATTTGTAGGATATGAGTAGTTGTGGGATATAATGGTCGGGAGTTGTAGGATATGAGTAGTTGTGTGATATAATGGTCGGGAGTTGTGGGATATGATGGTCGGGAGTTGTAGGATATGACGGTCGGGAGTTGTGGGTTATGATGGTCGGGAGTTGTAGGATATAATGGTCGGGAGTTGTGGGATATTATGGTCGCGAGGTGTGGGATGTGATGGTCGGGGGTTGTGGGATTTGATGGTCGGGAGTAGGGATGAGCTTCGAGTTTGAGTCAAACTCATGTTCGACCCGAGCATTGCCTGTTCGCCCGTTCGCCGAACAGCGAACAATTTGGGGTGTTCGCGGCAAATTTGAAAAGTCTATGGGAGAAATCTAAAGTGCTAATTTTAAAGGCAAGCGGAGGTTCACCCACATATTTAACTTTAAATACATTACTTCCTCTTAGCACGTACATAAGCGGAGCACTAACCTTTTTTTTTTATCCTTAGTAGTTTTGCTAATATATGTTTTATTTGATCCTTCTTCCGGTATTTACTCCCGCGGGAGTAGGCGTGTCCTTTCCTACCTCCTATTCACGCAGTGGCTCCTGGAAGCAACTTGCCCTGCTTCCGAGTACTAATATCTACCCTCCTTCCAGTGAGATCTCACGATAATTGTATCGTCACGTGACTCGTCTAGCCGGTCACGTGGCGGGGGCGGATCTAATTCCGCCATTTTAGATAAGGGCATGTTTATTTTTCTTTGGCCTGCATCGCATCTGGGCGTGTACTGGGTGTGTACTTTAAATGTTTATGCACGTTGTCATGGCAACCAGGAAGTGTTGACGGCGCTGCTCGCCATCAACACTGCGCGTGCGCGAGATCCAGTGCTGAATGCCGGGAGAGAGGCATTCATCTCTACCCGGAAGGATATGCTTGTGGGCTTCAAGATGCCCACAAGCAAAATGGCAAAAGCAGGAAGAGTTTTATAAACGCTTTTTTTAACCGCAAAACGGACGGGGGGTGTTTTAAAGAGCCGCAGACGTGAGTAAATACATTGCTAATGTTTTAACATACAATGAATATAATTTTAAAAAAAGTATGCAACGCAGAACCTCCGCTTTATATGCAAGTTATTGTCATAAAATATGTTTGGGGACCCAGGTTCTGCCCCAGGGGACATGTATCAATGCAAATTATATTTTTAAAAACGGCCATTTTTTCGGGGGCAGTGATTTTAATAATGCTTAAAGTGAAACAATAAAAGTGAAATATTCCTTTAAATTTCGTACCTAGGGAGTGTGTATAGTATGCATGTAAAGTCGCGCTTGTTTCCCGTGCTTAGAACTGTCCCTGCACAAAGTGTCATTTCTGAAGGAAAAAAAGTCATTTAAAACTCACTCGCGGCTATAATGAATTGTCGGCTCCCGGCAATACATAGAAAAGTCATTGATAAAAAATTTAAATAAATCATTTAGTACATTTAGGAAAGTATCCAGGCCTTTCTTAAAGCAATCTACTGAGCTGACCAGAACCACCTCTGGAGGGAGTCTGTTCCACATTTTCACAGCTCTTACTGTGAAGAAACCTTTCCGTATTTGGGGGTCTAAATCTTTTTTCCTCTAGACGTAAGTCTTTTGTGTTGACCGCAAAGTGAATAACTCAACACCAAGTTCACTATATGGACCCCTTATATATTTGTACATGTTGATCATATCCCCCCTTATTCTCCTCTTCTTAAGAGTGAATAAATTCAGTTCCTCTAATCTTTCCTCATAGCTGAGCTCCTCCATGACTTTTATCAGTTTGGTTGCCCTTCTCTGCACTTTCTCCAGTTCCCCGATATCCTTTTTGAGAACTGGTACCCAAAACTGAACTGCATATTCCAGATGAGGTCTTACTAATGATTTGAACAGGGGCAAAATGATATCTCTCTCTCTGGTGTCCATACCTCTCTTAATACAAGAAAGGACTTTGGAAACCGCAGCTTGGCATTGCATGCCATTATCGAGCTTATGATCTACCAAAACCCCCAGATCCTTCTCCACTATGGATCTCCCCAGTTGTACTCCCCCTAGTATGTATGATGCATGCATATTCTTAGCCCCCAAGTGCATAACTTTACATTTATCAACATTAAACCTCATCTGCCACATAGTTGCCCAATTAGACAGTGCATTACAGTGGTTACAGATAAGTGGTGGCTAACGGAGGACCCGGCCAATCCCACGTCCACGTTGGAGGGTGGCATTGCTTGGCTCCTACTCCTAACTACGGAACTTGATTCACAGAGGGCCCCAGTGCAATCCAAACATTACTTCCTCAATGCAAACTACTCTCAAGCCCTGTACACATGATCAGATTTCCTATGGATTCAAACCCGATGGATTTTTCCATCGGAATTTCGATGAAGCTGACTTCCATCAGTCTTGCCTACATACCATCAGTCAAAAATCCATCTGTCCCAAACGCTGTGACGTACAACACATACGACGGCACTATAAAGGGGAAGTTCAAATCCAATGGCGCCACCCTTTGGGCTGCTTTTGCTGATTTCGTGTTACCGCGTGTTAGTAAAAGTTTGGTGAGAGCCGATTTGCGCTTTTCAGTCTCCGTGTTTTTCAGATGTTTTTCTGGTGTTCAGTTTGTGCTTGTGGGTTCGTATTTGTCTTTCAGTGCATGCAGTCAGGTCGTATCTGTTTTGCAGTGCGTTCTTGTCCGCTCGTTACTGTTTTTCAGGTCGTTCTTCACAGGCCTTCCTGTTCCTCGGTGGGTTCTGTTTAAAGTTCGTTCTGACCAGCCGACCAGTTTAAAGCCATGTTGGAAGTACGTTCTTATTCTCGAGTTCGTGCTACGTATGGGCTTGGTGTTGCGGTTAATACTGTAACCCGAGCTCAGTCCATGAACAGGGCGAGGAGGAGTTCATGGACCAAGAATTGGTTGCTCCAGACTCGGGACCAATTCTCTCATATGCCTCTGCTGCAGGAAATCCAGGAGAATAATCCTGATGACTACAGGAATTATCTCTGGATGACGGACCCCGTTTTTCACTGTCTGTTGGATTTGCTGTCCCCCTATATCACGAGGCAGGACACTGTGATGCGCCAAGCCATCACTGCCGAGCAGAGGCTTATTGCCACGTTGAGATACCTGGCGACTGGGAGAAGCTTGCAGGACCTCAAGTTCACGA
This sequence comes from Rana muscosa, assembly GCA_029206835.1. Lineage (NCBI taxonomy): Eukaryota > Metazoa > Chordata > Amphibia > Anura > Ranidae > Rana > Rana muscosa. Next base: position 426,754,092 of record CM055120.1, on the reverse strand, counting down.
CAGGCATCTCCCCCCAGGCTCTGGGGATCATTATCCCTGAAACGTGTTCTGCCATCATACAAGCAGGGCCGATCCGCCCTATACACTTGCTACGCAAGCTGCGTAGGGCCCCAAGTAATTACTAGGGGCCCCCGAATCTTCGCCGCTGCCGCAACCACCGCTAGAGGTCCGCGGGCCGGGCGGAGACAATGTCTGCACCGGCCGCCATTTTCTTGTAGACCAAGAGGAGGGTCAGGGTGGCTGCCAATAGGAATTGAGCTGCGGCACCGCCCACCTCCCGCCCACCTCCCGCCCCGCTGATGTCTGTCTGTGTGTGAGTGAAATGTGGGAAGGGGCGGGGGTGGGCGGCGGCGCCGCAGCTTAATTCCTATTGCCAGCCACCCGGCCGGCTCCTCAACTGTCCCCTCTGCGTAATGGCGGCGGAGAGAGTCTCTGCTGCAGGGGCTACACACCTGGTGTAAGGGGGGCCTCCACTGGGAATGCCTAGTGTAAGGGGGGCCTCCACTGGGAATGCCTGATGTAAGGGGGGCCTCCACTGGGAATGCCTGGTATAAGGGGGGCCTCTGCTGAGGAGGCCTGGTGTAAGGGGGGCCTCCGCTGGGAATGCCTGGTGTAAGGGGGGCCTCCGCTGGGAATGCCTGGTGTAAGGGGGGCCTCCGCTGGGAATGCCTGGTGTAAGGGGGGCCTCCGCTGGGAATGCCTGGTGTAAAGGGGGCCTCCGCTGGGAATGCCTGGTGTAAGGGGGGCCTCCGCTGGGAATGCCTGGTGTAAGGGGGTCCTCCGCTGGGAATGCCTGGTGTAAGGGGGTCCTCCGCTGGGGAGGCCTGGTGTAAGGGGGGCCTCCGCTGGGGAGGCCTGGTGTAAGGGGGGCCTCCGCTGGGAATGCCTGGTGTAAGGGGGGCCTCCGCTGGGAATGCCTGGTGTAAGGGGGGCCTCCGCTGGGGAGGCCTGGTGTAAGGGGGACCTCCGCTGGGAAGGCCTGGTGTAAGGGGGGCCTCCGCTGGGAAGGCCCGGTGTAAGGGGGCCTCTGCTGGGAAGGCCTGGTGTAAGGGGGGCCTCCGCTGGGAAGGCCTGGTGTAAGGGGGGCCTCCGCTGGGAATGCCTGGTGTAAGGGGAGGCCTCCGCTGGGAAGGCCTGGTGTAAGGGGGCCTCCGCTGGGAAGGCCTGGTGTAAGGGGGCCTCCGCTGGGAAGGCCTGGTGTAAGGGGGCCTCCGCTGGGAAGGCCTGGTGTAAGGGGGGCCTCCGCTGGGAATGCCTGGTGTAAAGGGGGCCTCCGCTGGGAATGCCTGGTGTAAGGGGGGCCTCCGCTGGGAATGCCTGGTGTAAGGGGGTCCTCCGCTGGGAATGCCTGGTGTAAGGGGGTCCTCCGCTCGGGAGGCCTGGTGTAAGGGGGGCCTCCGCTGGGAAGGCCTGGTGTAAGGGGGGCCTCCGCTGGGAAGGCCTGGTGTAAGGGGGGCCTCCGCTGGGAAGGCCTGGTGTAAGGGGGGCCTCCACTGGGAATGCCTGGTGTAAGGGGGGACTCTACTGGGAATGCCTGGTGTAAGGAGGGACTCTACTGGGAATGCCTGATGTAAGGAGGAACTCTATTGGGAATGCCTGGTGTAAGGGGGACTCCGCTGGGAATGCCTGGTGTAAGGGGGGCCTCCGCTGGGAAGGCCTGGTGTAAGGGGGGCCTCCGCTGGGAAGGCCTGGTGTAAGGGGGGCCTCCGCTGGGAAGGCCTGGTGTAAGGGGGGCCTCCGCTGGGAAGGCCTGGTGTAAGGGGGGCCTCCGCTGGGAAGGCCTGGTGTAAGGGGGGCCTCCGCTGGGAAGGCCTGGTGTAAGGGGGGCCTCCGCTGGGAATGCCTGGTGTAAGGGGGGCCTGCGCTGGGAATGCCTGGTGTAAGGAGGGACTCTACTGGGAATGCCTGGTGTAAGGAGGGACTCTACTGGGAATGCCTGATATAAGGAGGAACTCTACTGGGAATGCCTGGTGTAAGGGGGACTCCGCTGAGAATGCCTGGTGTAAGGAGGGACTCTACTGGGAATGCCTGGTGTAAGGAGGGACTCTACTGGGAATGCCTGATATAAGGAGGAACTCTACTGGGAATGCCTGGTGTAAGGGGGACTCTGCTGGGAATGCCTGGTGTAAGGAGGGACTCGGGGCTTCCACTGATTCTGCATTATGGTGAGTTGAATAATTTCATTCTATATTACAATGTAATAATAGAAATAATGCGCTTCAGTCATCCTGACACCATAACAACCATGGTGCCGGGATGATTGAAGCGCTAACACCAGGTGTTTGGAGTATCTTTATCTGCTGATTTGTTAAACTTTCTGGAATACACATATTTCTATTGTGGTGTAGGATCTGGGCCTGCTGTCCCTCCACCCCTTTTTCTTTCTTTCTCTCCCTCTCTCTTTCTCCCTCCATCCCTCATTTATCTCCGACTCTAACCACACCCCTCCGAGCCATGCCCACGTAAGCCACGCCCACTATTCAATGTAAACCACACCCATTTTTTGCCACGGTAAAGGGCCCCTTAGCAGAATTTTGCTTACGGCCTCAGGGAGGTCAGGATCGGCACTGCATACAAGTCATGCAGAAGGACTATATGAAGGTAAGTTTTCTCCTTTAACATCACATTCTATGTATTTAATGTTTGCTAATGTATTGTATTTCTTTCATCCTTCCCTAATTACCATGATTGTAATATGCTGTGAATGTCCCCTTTGTCCCCATGCATGCTGTAAGTTTTAAATGCTCCTTTTTTGGCCTACATGCATATTTCCCTTCACTAACCTCTCTAGCATGCTATCCTGGGCCCAAACACACCTAGCCTAGTCTGTTAACAATGTATTTTGTCAGCTCCATTGTAGTTCTGAACCCCCCCCCCCCCCCAAAAATGTGTCCAAATGTTTTATTTAACATTCAATTTAGGCAGAGTGGTAGAGGATTTTTTTGGGGGGCCCAAACTCAGCTAGAACCCCCTCCCCCCCTTAATTTTTTCCAATGGGCCATCAGAGGGGGTGAGGAATCTGATAAGTGGGCCTTCTATTTTTGTCTTTAAATACTCCTTCAAATAAATGTTATACTGACATTGTCCAAGAATGTATTTGTGTAATACTAAAAAGTACTAATTATTTTTTCTTGTTTGACTCCACAGTTTCCACAGGAATGGCAGAATGTGGCATGCCAGTTTGCCCACCGGTGGGACTTCCCCAACTGCGGAGGGGCAATTGATGGGAAGCACGTCCGCATAGTGCCGCCACCCCGTTCGGGGTCGTACTATTATAACTACAAGGGGTTTAATAGTATCGTGTTAATGGCGGTGGTGTCGGCACACTATGAGTTTTTGTATGTGGATGTGGGGAAGAATGGCCGGATGTCCGATGGCGGAGTCTTCGCACAGACGGAGTTTGCCCAATGTCTGCAGACTGGTGGCCTGGCACTGCCACCTGATGCAGATAATGTGGAGGGACTTCCATTTGTGTTTATTGCTGATGAGGCTTTTGGATTGGGACCCCACCTGATGCAGCCGTTTCCCCAGAGGACCCTCACCCCAGAGAGGAGGGTTTTTAATTACCGGCTGGCTAGAGCCCGGAGGGTTGTTGAGAATGCCTTTGAGATAATGGCCAGCCGGTTCCGCCTGTTTCTGACAGCCATCCACATGGCGGAATACAAACTGAATCACCTAATCTTCAGCTGCTGCATACTTCACAACTTTTTGCGCACACATTCTTCAAGTTATCTATCAAATGTTGGGCCTGAGGCCGGTCTTTCAGACACTCCATCAATGACAGGCCTGGACACTGGCCGTACTGGCTTGGCCCCCCAAAGCGCCCGTGAAGTACGTGATAAATACGTTAAGTACTTCACGGGTAGGGGGGCCATCGTTATGCCAGACAATATATGATTTTTTTCTTAAAAAATAAACCTAAAAAAATTATCTGTGAAAAACTTGTTTTGTCATTATTGCTTGTGTTTCTTTTATTATCTGTCTCCCAGGTTCTCATTGTACACTTGTAGTGTCTTTAGTAAATAACCACAATTGTCACAGTAAACAAGAACTTAGAAATTTTCAAACTGGTATTGAGCATAGAAAGAAGAAGCCACACATTGTTGAGTATAAAACAAATTTTTACTCTGTGCACAACATGTGCGTTATATTTTTTTAGTAAAAAACATTTAAAAAAAATTTTGTACAAATTTGTTAAAAAATTTTTTTTTCTTTTTTTGGTTTCCATAAACAGGCATGGTTCAAACAAGAACACATATAAAAACAATGGAACTTACAAAGTTCTACCTTAGAAAAACATGAGATGGGGTGATGTCACCCCTGAAACAGCCAAAATTTGAAGATGCACAGTTTGTGTGGCAAAATGGGTATTTTCATCCTGATCCCATGCCTAATGTCAACATGTGCTATCTGCCATCATGGGGGATCAATGGACGTGTTTTGGGGGTGCAGACCCTTCCTCTCACCTACTTGAGTAGCGAGGAAGGGGTTGCACCCACAAAACAGGGACATAGATATCCTGTGATGGCAGATAGCACATGTTGACACACTGTGTGCATCTTCAAATTTTGGCTTGTGGAAAATCAAGTACAACATTTTGGAGTAAAACAAAAATCAAGGGGGGGGGGGTCAGTCTTTTCGCCCAAAAATATCTATGATGTTTTTACATTTTTAAATCACATTCATCCTATTTATCATAATGTCCAGTTCACTACTACATTCCATTATTTCTTGAATTAAGATTTGTGCACTAGCACTTGAGAAAGGAGTAGTAGGATTTTCTGCCACACCACCATGTTCATCCCCTAAAAAATAAAAAGGTATTATAAATATGCAGGCCTACATCTCTTTACCTGAAGCTGTGGTGACAGACACTGACCTGTTGTGGTGATAAGCTCCACCTCTGCTTCCTCCACCTCTCCTTCCTCCACCTCTGCTTCCTCCACATCTCCTTCCTCCACATGCTGAGTTTGGGGTTCTCTCTGAGCTTGGGGTTCTTTCTGTGGTCTGTGCTTCCTAGGCTCCTCAGATTGGTGTCCGCCCAGTCTTCTCTCCTCTATGAGAATGAAACAAAAGGTATCCTTAGCACACAGATATTGGACGGCATAAATTGGAAACATTGCTTGGAAGTGGGGTACAATTGTTGGTTTTGGCAGAGTTCCAAGATGAACACATGAGATTTTTGGATTTCAACAAAGCAGGAATAATTTCATTTTTTGTCCAATGTAACACACATGGAGACACCACAAAGTATCCACTGGAGCACCTGTGTGGGACACCCTAAAAAGGTTGTTCTGGTGGCCCACACTATAGTGCTCCTGAGTCCAGATGTGTATCCAGCTGCTGAGTGTCCTCTCCTTTACACTGAATCAAGTTTGCATTTCACATTCTACTTACAAACAGATCATCTAGACAACAATGTTTATAAACGTTGTTTTAATACAACTAGGCATGACCACATGTGGTTTACCTGTATCTGCGCAAAACATGGTATTTTTGACGATCGCTGTTTACTACGAATGATTAAAACTTTGGCCACTAATATGAAAGTTGACATTTTACAATGTGAAACCAGTCAATCCAAGCACATGGAGCAAAACATGCAAGAATAATAATAAAATTTGTAATAACACAGGAAAACAACTTACTTTTTTCCTGCATTTTTTTTATCTTCCTATACTGCTCCGGCTCCCTCAGCTTCAGGTCAGACCACCTTTTACGGAGCTGCTCCTTGGATCTCCTGACCCCAAATTTATGGTACAGACTCCTCGCCACTTTGTCCATTATTTTTGACTTCCTGAGATTAGGGGTGTCATATTGCCCATGCTTCCCATCGTAATCTTTCCTCGGAGGATGTCCACCATCTTCGCAAATGACATATTAGTCGCCTTGTATCTTTTACTCCTGGATCGGGACGTTCCCGTCTCCGGGCTTTCCTCGTCGGTACTTAGTATAACACGCACCTGTGTCACCGCCATGTCGTCGTCTCCCACTGTGCGCCAAACGAGAAGGGGCGGGGAAAATCCAAAAAAGACCATCATAGGCGGGCGACGCGGGCGGAGTTTCATGCATGCGCAGGGTATATAAATGCTTACGATGTAACTACGTTGTGTGTGCGGAGTAAGGACGACCGGAAGTGCCGAACGACTCAAACTAAGGTAAAAATGAAACTTGGGGCATCAGTGGCCTATACTGATTTATGATTATAAAGGCCTATATTGGGATAAGATTAGGACAATTTAAGCTGACCTAGTGTTTTTGTCTTGTGTTTTATCTTGCAGAAATTATGCATAAGATAAATACCGCAAAATGAAAAACTTGTGGGAGGTTAAAAATAGTTTATACCACAACAGTGTGGTACGAAGGGCAACAATTGAAAAATTAGCTGCATATATGAAGACCTGGATCCCAGAGGCAGACTATACGATGATGAACAATAAAATTAACAACATGAGGAATTCCTACAAAAAGCGGTACAAAGAGGTCCCCGCTTCAAAGAGATCAGGAGCAGCAGCAGACCAAGTACCTGAGCCCAAGCTGTGGTACTACAAACATCTGCGTTTTCTGGACGACCAGATAAAAGCCAGGGAATCAGTTTCCAGCCTTCCTTCCACCCTTCCCTCCAGCGTTCCCTCCAGCATTCCTTCCACCCTTCCCTCCAGCGTTCCTTCCACCCTTCCCTCCACCCCTGCAGAGGGGGAAGAGGAGCAACCTGAGCTTGAAGAGCCGGATCTGCGTATCTTTAGCCAGGTATAGTATTTTACAACATATTTATTGGCCTAGAATTATTAGTGTGAACTAGATGTTATTATTCACAAATGAAAGAAATCCCCCAAAAAAAACAAAAAAAACCAGTAGTGGCCAGAAATGATTGGGACAGTAATGAAAAATGCTGGGGTCAGAATGAGAGTCTTTTATATTTATTAACATTCAAATTGCAACAGTCATGAGCTGAAAATTATGTGTGATTGATGAACCAAAGACGAAAACTATGTCCCTTTTTTATACACAGGATGAGCTCAGCCAGGAGGACGAGGCTCTGGAATGTGGCAGCCAGGAGGAGGCAGGAGTGAGTGGCAGACAGGAGGAGGCCGGGCCAAGTGGCAGTCAGCAGTTACCCAGGCCAAGTGGCAGCACCCAGTCCCAAGTGCCTCCCCTCCACATCAGACCCAAAAGACCTCGTAGGATGACACAGGTGGAGGAGGAGTCACTTAAAATCATCAGGGACATAGCTGCCATAATGAGGGCCCCCCTAAACCCTGTAGAGGGCCTATAGCAGCTACCTGGCCGATAAGCTGCATAAACTGGAGGAGGGACAACATGCCCTCTCTGAGCAGCTTATTTCCAGTGTCCTTCACAGGGCGGGGAGGGGCCAGCTGACAGAAGCCACACATCTGTGTGATCTGGCCCATTCTTCTCCTCTTCCTCCTCCTCCTCCTGCCACATTCCCACCACCAGAGCCATAGCCTGCAAGGGGGCGTGGAGTGAGCCGTGGAAGGAACGCTGCAGGGAAGCGTGGAGGGAACACTGCAGGGAGCAGTGCAAGGAAGGCTACAAGGAAGACCAGAAGGTGATTCCCTGGCTTTGCACTGCTCTGCCAGAAGATGCAGTTTGTTGGAGTACCACAGCTTGGGGACATGTATGTCTTCGGCTGCTGCTCCTGATTTCCTCATGTTATTAATTTTATTTTCCATAAAAGTCATGTCTGCCTTTGGGGTCCAAAGTCTGCATAAATGCAAATAATTTCTCAATTGTTGCCCTTCCTGTTTATTTTGTTTACCCAGAATAAATGGATCTTTGATTTAAGTTAAATACTTGCCTATGTGTTTTTTATTGTGAGTAGCCATAACATTTCATAAATACAATGTGTACCGTATATACTCGAGTATAAGCCGAGTTTTTCAGCACATTTTTTTGTGCTGAAAATGCCCCCCTCGGCTTATACTCGAGTCTGTGTCCATCTTCATATTTGTGTGCCTGATCCCGACCAGCTGTAGGTCCCCTGGACCCAAACTTGGCACACATATATCCCCACTCTTCCTCTACAAGTGTGCAAAGTTTGTTGTCCGTGGGACCTATGGACGGGGAGCACCAATTTTTCAAACCCGGGCACCCCTTCCATAGACTCCCATGTTAAACGGTCTTTTCTCCGGTGATTTGGGGACCCGGTACCGGACGACGCTAGGTCCCCCGAACCCCAAACATTGCACACATGTAGCCTCACTCTTCATCTACAAGTTTGCAACAGTGAGGCATGGGCACAGTGAGGCATGGACACAGTGAGGCATGGGCACAGTAAGGCACAGTGATGCATGGACACAGTGAGGCATGCACATGGACACAGTGAGGCAAAGTGAGGCACAGTGAGGCATGCAGATGGACACCCTAGGCTTATACTCGAGTCAATACATTTTCCCATTTTTTTGTGGTAAAATTAGGTGCCTCTACTTATATTCGTGTCGGCTTATACTCGAGTATATACGGTAATTAACAAGGGACACCAACCTCCTTGAGGGTTAAAAATAATAAAAATAATAATTTTGTTGTGATAACTTGACCAAAAAAAAAATGGAGGTCACAAGAAAAAAATTTAACCAAAAAAATAAAAAAGTAGATCTTGATTAAAAAAAAAAAACATTATTATGGAGATCTGGCTTTAAAAAAAAGAATATTCATGAGATCACAAGAAACAATTAAGAAATAAGTTTGTCAGAACTCTGTATAAATATCAGCAGCAAAAAAACTTCTTTATTCTAGCATTAGAAAGAAGAAAACAATGCGCTGCATTAGACGAGGCAATAATTTGCAGAATGACGAATGTGCTCTCTCCATTACGAACGCTAGTTTTACCAGAACAAGCGCTCCCGTCTCCTAATTCAGTCTGAGCATGCGTGGGTTTTTTCTCCGATGGAGTTCCACACAGACGATCGGAATTTGCTATCGTTTTTTTTTCCATCGGATAAATTTAAAACATGTTCTATTTTTTCGATGAAAAAAAGACCGATGGGGCCCATACACGGTCGGTTTGTCCGATGAAAAAAGTCCATCGGACTGTTTTCATCTGTAAAACTGATCGTGTGTAAAAGGCATCAGAGTATGGGATATTGTCCGGACCAAGGTTTAAAAATCTAATAGTTGGTCTCCACATACCCCACTGTGGGGTAATCCATGTATGCCTCTTTTTCAGTCCATTCCGGATCCTGTGCTGTGGGCTCGGTTTAAAATGAAAACTCTGGGAGATATTGTATCTCTTAGTAGATTGCTCAGCTTTGACAATATTAAACGTGGACAGGGTCTACCCAATCAAATGTTTTTCAGATACCTACAACTGCGTCGTGTTTCCAGGCTCAATTTCCCCACCCTATAACGTTGGCAGATGTACCTACACAAGTTAGGTACCGGTTCTCTCTCTGTCACTAGCCTCCTTTGCCGCGCCTTCAGTCCTTCTCTCTCCTTGCCCCCCCGCCTCCGCCACTGTCATCAGTGAGCAGCGGGGAACGAGAGCCAGCACTGCTCAGGATGGAGGGTGGGAGGAGAAGCTGGCCAAATTAACTTTTTAAATGAACCCGCAGGTGATTGGTTGCTAGGTCCTAAGCAACCAATCACCAGCTTGTTGCTATGAAATGTCACACGGCCCGCTCCTGCCCCTTATCCAGAACTGTGCTTCCTCCCGATCTCCGCTGTGTGCAGAGGTAGGATGCAATGGAAAACTGATATGGGAGGGGCGTTGCTCCAGAGGTCACTGCTATAAGGGAAAGGGAGAGCAGAGGACACTACTGTGTGGGGGAGATGATGTAAAGGGGGCAGAGGACACTGCTATGGGCCCCGAACTCTTCATTCTGAGTGCAAAGCACTCCTGATCCCTGCATTCTGAGCACAATGCACTCCTGATCCCTGCATTCTGAGCATAATGTACTCCTGATCCCTGCATTCTGAGCATAATGCACTCCTGATCCCTACATCACACTCCGCACACCCTGCATTCTGAGTGTAACACACTCTTTAACCCTGCATTCTGAGTGTAACGCATTTCTGATCGTCTGCATTCTGAGCGTAACGCACTCCTGAACCCTGCATTCTGAGCGCAATGCACTACTGATCCCTGCATTCTTGCATTCTGAGGGCAACGTACTCCTGATCCCTGCATTCTGAGCGTAACGCACTCCTGATCCCTGCATTCTGTATGTAACGCATTCCTGAACCCTGCATTCTGAGCGCAATGCACTCCTGATCCCTGCATTCTGAGCGTAACGCACTCCTGATCCCTGAATTCTGAACGTAATGCACACTCCTGATCCCTGCATTCTGAGCGTAATGCACTCCTGATCCCTGCATTCTGAGCATAACACACTCCTGACCCCTGAATTCTGAGTGCAACGCACTTCTGATCCCTGAATTCTGACCGTAATGCACTCCTGATTCCTGTATTCTGTGCATAACGCACTCCTGATCCCTGCATTTTGAGCGTAACGCAGTCCTGAACCCTGCATTCTGAGCGCAGTGCACTCCTGAACCCTGCATTCTGAGCGCAACGCACTCCTGATCCCTGCATTCTGAGCACAATGAACTCCTGAACCCAGCATTCTGAACATAACACACTCCTGATCCCTGCATTCTAAACGCAATGCACTCCTGATCCCTGCATTCTGAGCATAATGTACTCCTGATCCCTGCATTCTGAGAGTAACGCACTCTTTAACCCTGCATTCTATGCGTTACGCACTCCTGAGCCTTGCATTCTGAGCGTAACCGAAATGCACTCCTGATTCCTGCATTCTGAGTATAATGCACTCCTGATCCCTGCATTCTGAGCATAATGCACTCCTGATCCCTGCATTCTGAGCGCAATGCACTCCTGATCCCTGCATTCTGAGCATAATGTACTCCTGATCCCTGCATTTTGAGAGTAACGCACTCTTTAACCCTGCATTCTATGCGTTACGCACTCCTGAGCCTTGCATTCTGAGCGTAACGCACTTCTGATCCCTAAATTCTGAGCGAAATGCACTCCTGATCCCTGCATTCTGAGTATAATGCACTCCTGATCCCTGTATTCTGAGCATAATGCACTCCTGATCCCTGCATTCTGAGCGTAATGCACTCCTGATATCTGCATTCTGAGCATATCACACTCCTGAACTCTGCATTCTGAGCGTAACGCACTCTTTAACCCTGCATTCTGAGCGTAACGCATTCCTGATCCCTGCATTCTGAGCATAACGCACTCCTGAACCCTGCATTCTGAGCATAATGCACTCCTGATCCCTGCATTCTGAGAATAATGCACTCCTGATCCCTGCATTCTGAGCATAATGCACTTCTGATCCTTGCATTCTGAGCATATTGTACTCCTGATCCCTGCATTCTGATCATAACGCACTCCTGATTCCTGTAGTCTGTGCGTAACGCACTCCTGATCCCTGCATTCTGAGCATAACGCACTCCTGAACCCTGCATTCTGAGCATAATGCACTCCTGATCCCTGCATTCTGAGAATAATGCACTCCTGATCCCTGCATTCTGAGCATAATGCACTTCTGATCCTTGCATTCTGAGCATATTGTACTCCTGATCCCTGCATTCTGATCATAACGCACTCCTGATTCCTGTAGTCTGTGCGTAACGCACTCCTGATCCCTGCTTTTTGAGCGTAACGCACTTCTGAACTCTGCATTCTGAGCGCAGCGCACTCCTGAACCCTGTATTCTGAGCGCAATGCACTCCTGATCCCTGCATTCTGTGCGCAACGCACTCCTGAACCCTGCATTCTGAGCGCAATGCACTCCTGATCCCTGCATTCTGAGCGCAATGTACTCCTGATCCCTGAATTCTGAGTGTAACTCACTCTTTAACCCTGCATTCTATGCGTTACGCACTCCTGAGCCCTGCATTCTGAGTGTAACGCACTTCTGATCCCTGCATTCTGAGCAAAATGCACTCCTTTTTTTTTAATTTAGACTTTATTTAGTTTTTTTGGAAATATTTCGACATACTTACAAAAATACATAAACATTTCAAAAATCTTACATATCTCCTATATTTAGATTAACCTAACCCATCCCCAACCACCCATTTTATAGATGGCTTCTCTGCTTGAAGCCATTTTTTTGGGATCAGAGCCTTTGCAGCGTTGAGCAGGGGAGGGACCAACGTTTCTTTATATTGTTTTTTAGTTTTGTTCGTCCCATGGAACAACACATTCCAAGCGTTTAAAGGGATCCTTTCCCCAGTTATTCCCTCGATGTAGTCTAGGATGCTATTCCAATACTCTTTTATTTTTTGACACTCCCACCAGATATGTATTGTGGTTCCCCTTTGACCACACTCCCTCCAACACTGGGAAGATCCATTTGGCTGGAATTGGTTAATTCTCTCCGGGGTCAGGTGCCACCTTACCAAGCACTTGTAATTAGCTTCTATCGTAGTAATATCTGTTGCATAGTCTTATACTGCTCCTATCATTTGTTTTTCATCTAGCTTTATTACCAGGTCTTGTTCCCATTTTCCTATAAAGGGTAGGGCCCCACTTCCTTCAAGTTCCGACAATATATCCTACATTTGAGAAACTCCATGTTTCATAGGCGTTTTGATATTGCAAAGTTTTTTGACTGGGTTAAATGTCTTCTCCTCTCTAACTGGTTGGGGAATTGTGCAAACAAAGTGTTTAAGTTGTGTGTATACTCCCATTCATTTACTGACTGGCACCTGTACATTGTGGTTAATTCTGCTCTTGTCCTTATTTTTCCTTGTGTCATTATATCTTTTAATTGTGCTTCCCCTAAATGCTTTCCCATCCATGTCCCATTACCTGGGATAAAAAAACTCTTTCCCGCTAACGGGATTAATGGGGAGTTATATTCCCACTTTTCCCTTCTATATATTTTATCCCATACTTTAAATACAATTTTTGTGTTTCCAAACTGTGCACTCTATATTTCGGTGGAATCCAAATATCTTTCCCTAGTGATGTCGTGTATAAAATATTTTCCATTTTTACCCATATCTTATTTGTGTTTATATTTGCCCATTCTAGTAGCCTTGCCATTATTACTGCCGTATAGTATATTTTAATATCAGGGGCCGCCAATCCACCTTTGTTTTTTTTCCTAGACAGGAGCACATAACTTACTCTGGCTTTTTTGTTCTGCCAAATATACTTCAAAATTATTGTTCTTATAACTTTAAAAAGACATTGAGGTATCTCTATCGGGAGCATTTGAAATTTGTATAAGATTTTTGGTAGAATCGCCATTTTTAGTAAATTTATCCTTCCTATCCAAGAGATAGGTCTCCTCGATAGATTTTTTTATATCTATTTTCACTTCATTCAATAGTGGAATATAGTTGGCACAGTGTATTTTATCCAGAGTAGGGGTTAGTTTAATTCCCAGATAAGTCAGTGCTTCTGTCTCCCAGGAAAACGGGAATTCCTGTTGCAACGCTATTGCCTCTTTCTTCTCAATTCCTAAATTTAATATTACAGTTTTTGTAGGGTTTATCTTAAAGTTCGTAAGCTCACTTTTATTTCTCTTATCACATTTGGCAGTGACAATCTTGACTTGGTAATGTATAGAAGTATGTCGTCCGCGTAGGCCGCAACCTTATGTTCTTCTTCTCCCACTCTAACCCCTCCTATATCAACATTTTTCCTTATTTTTTTCCAACAGCGGCTCTAATGCGATTACATATAGGAGTGGCGAGAGCGGGCAGCCTTGTCTTGTTCCATTGAACATCTCAAAGGTGGACGACATACTTCCATTCACCTTCACCCTGGCAGTAGGATGCTTATATAAGTTTTCGATCCATCTCGTAAATTTTGGGCCAGTTCCCATACTGCGTACTGTCGCCATCATAAACCCCCAGTCTACTCTGTCAAATGCTTTCTCAGCATCTATTGACATGAGCAAGACTGGGGGCTTTTTTCTCTGTGTCCTACGCATTAATAACATTGTTCTTATACTGTTGTCCCTACCCTCCCTTCCTGGGACAAAGCCTACCTGATCCACATTTATTAAGTCTGGCATCAAGTTCTTTAACCTTGCCACTAAGACTTTTGCATATAATTTTATATCTGCATTTAATAACGCAATAGGACGATAGCCAGAACATATGGATTTATCTTTGCCTAATTTGGGTATAATTGTGATATCCGCTAAGAGAGATTCTGATTTCCTAATTTTCCCCTATTTTATTAAAATAGGTGCAAAGAGCTGGTACCAGTTGCTTCCTAAATATTTTATAGTATTTTATCGTGAAACCGTCCGGGCCTGGGCTTTTCCCCCCTGGTATTTTTATTAGGATGTTGTTAATTTCTTCTTCTGTTATTGGCCTCTCTAGAAGTTCTATATTCTCTGCTGTTATTTTTGGTAAATTTACTTCTGCTAGATATTGTTGTATTTTAAGTTTCCTGCAATGCTCCTCCTGTCGTGTTTCTTTATTTCTAATTGCATATAATGAGCTATAATATTTCTTAAAAATATTTGCAATATCAGTTGTTTTGTAATTCAATTCGCCTTTTTAATTTTTTATCTTTTCTATATAGTTAAAAAAAAAAATTCCCTTTGAGATTTTGACTAAGTATCTTCCGGGCTTATTTCCCCATCTATATCTTTCCTTTGCTACATTACTAAATACTTTTCTAGTTTCTTCCTCCAGCAGTTCCCTTAGTTGATCTCTTTTTATCACTACTCTCTGATGTGTTTCCCTATCCAATTGTGTTTTATGTTGATGTTCCAGTTCATGTAGTTCCCCTATTATTCGTTTCAAGTTTTTTTCCCTCTCTTTTTTTTTTTGCTACTCCTATTGAGATTATTTTTCCTCTGATATACGCATTATGGGCTTCCCATATTGTGGCCCTTGTGACATTTGGTGTATCGTTTATACAAAAAAATTGTTCAATTTCAGTTATAAATTTTTTACCCACTTCTTCATCCTCTACGAAATGCACTCCTGATCCCTGCATTCCGAGGGCAACACACTCCTGATCCCTGCATTCTGGGCGTAACGTACTCCTGATCCCTGCATTCTGAGCGTAATGCACTCCTGATCCCTGCATTCTGAGCGTAACGCACTCCTGATCCCTGCATTCTGTGCGTAATACACTCCTGATTCCTGCATTCTGAGTGCAACACATTCCTGAACCCTGCATTCTGAGCGCAACGCACTCCTGATCCCTGCATTCTGAACTTAATGCACTTCTGATCCCTGCATTCTGAGCATAATGCACTCCTGAACCCTGCATTCTGAGCACAATGCACTCCTGAACCCTGCATTCTGAGCGCAACGCACTCTTAATTCCATTATTTTAAACCGCAACGCACTCCTAAACCCTGCATTCTGAGGGCAAAACACTCCTGAACTCTGCATTCTGAGCACAACACATTCCTAAACCCTGCATTCTGAGTGCAACACACTCCCGAACCCTGCATTCTGAGCGAAACGCACTCCTGAACCCTGCATTCTAAACGTAACACACTCCTGATCCCTGCATTCTGAGCAAAATGAACTCCTGATCCCTGCATTCTGAGGGCAACACACTCCTGATCCCTGCATTCTTTTCTTTTCAACTCTGATTTTATTGAATTTAAATTACATAACAACAAAATAAACATTATCCACATCCTATAGGTAATGATAAAGAACAAACAACATTATAATAATAATATATAAAACATATAACACATTACATATAAACATATATCAACACACTGCAGGAGTCCCTACAAAAGGGAGAAGAGAGGGGAGGGGAGGAAAAAAAAGGGAGGGAGAAGAGAAGAGGGAAATACCACTAGAGACGATCTACTCATCAATAAATTCCCAAATTATAAAGAAACACATAATCATACTTGTCTAGACCATTCAGATTTTTATTTTTTACCCTAATCAGAATATTCCTGCCTTATCTTCCTTTGTCCAATTAGATGAAATCCCTGCATTCTGAGCGTAACGCACTCCTGATCCCTGCATTCTGCACGTAATGCACTCCATTCAGATTTTTCTTCTTTTTTTTTTTACCCTAATCAGAATATCCCTGCCTTATCTTCATTTGTCTAATTAGATGATCCCTGCATTCTGAGCGTAACGCACTCCTGATCCCTGCATTCTGCGCGTAATGCACTCCTGATCCCTGCATTCTGAGTGCAACGCATCCCTGAACCCTGCATTCTGAGCGCAACGCATTCCTGATCCCTGCATTCTGAACTTAATGCACTCCTGATCCCTGCATTCTGAGCATAACACACTCCTGAACCCTGCATTCTGAGCGCAACGCACTCCTAATCCCTTCATTTTGAGCGCAACGCACTCTTGAACCCTGCATTCTGAGGGCAACACACTCCTGAACTCTGCATTCTGAGCATAACGCACTCCTAAACCCTGCATTCTGAGCATAACGCACTCCTGAACCCTGCAATCCGAATTCAATCCACTCTTTAACCCTGCATTCTGAGCGTAAGGCACTCCTGATCCCTGCATTCTGAGAGTAATGCACTCCTGATCCCTGCATTTTGAGTGTATTGCACTCCTGAACCCTGCATTCCGAGCGCAACACTCCTGATCCCTGCATTCTGAGCGCAACACACTACTGATCCCTGCATTCTAAGCGTAACGCACTCCTGATCTCTGCATTCTGAGTGTAACGTACTCCTGATCGTAACACACTCCTGATCCCTGCATTCTGAGTGTAACACACTCCTGAGCCCTGCATTCTGAGGGATCTCACATACGTGAGAATAGTTTTTCAGAGTAGAGAAAACTATGTTTTTGTTTTTCTCTTATTATGTTATGTTATTTCTCTTATGATTATTTAATTAATTATTTAATTCCTGAATTAGGGTCTGGAGACTGGAGGCTTTGAAGAGATTTGGGTGGGAAGAAGCCTCTACCTTTGTGCCCAAGTCTTACCTGACCGAGGCCCTAAGTCTGATATTTCCTCCTTCTTCCGACTGATCCTGGCTTGTTAATTAATCATGCCTTTGCCTACCCCCTGAACGGACCACACCACTGCCTGCTACCTGTACTGACTCTGGCCTTTTTATGGACCAGATTTCTGCCTACTGCTGGGACCAATACTTTAGCTCTGCTGACCATGTTACTGCCTAGACAATTCCTTTGGCTGTTGCAGACCACATCTCTGCCTGCTGCCTGGACCAATGCTTTGGCTGTGCTGATAATATCTCTGCCTGCTGCCTGTACTGACTATGGACAGCAGGGCCGGACTGGGAATAAAATCCAGCCCTGGAAAAAATTTCATACCAGCCCCACAGCATTTTAATACCAGCATAACGTCATTATTTTCTTGTTCATGAAAGGGAAAACCATACATTTTAAAGCACATTTGAAGAGTGTATTATATATAGATAAGACAGATATCAAATCACATAGGGCTTTATATATATGAACGCAAATTCCAGTTAAAAGTGGTCAATCATCAAGTGCCCCCTTACATTATCGTATTCACTCCCCCCTTACATCAGTGACCCCCCTCAGGTGCACTGTGCCTAGCGGTGCTGTCACTGACCCCCTCTCAGGTGCGCCGTGCATGGCTCAGTCAGTCGGCTCCAGCTCGGTGGCTCTGGTTTTATCCTATATAGTCTCTACAGTCCACACACATCTGACTTCTCCCATGACCCCCATCCTAGCGGTGCTCCCACTCTTGACTCCTCTCCAGACTCCCTCAGAGACTGCAGACATGATACAGGAGATGGTCAGAGGCTGCAGACACAAGAGCTCAATGCAGCCTCACCAGTGCCCATCAAATGCAGCCTCATCAGTGCCCATCAAATGCAGCCTCATTGTGCCCATCAATGTAGCTTCACTGTGCCTATCAATGCAGCCTTACTGTGCCCATCAATGCAGCCTCACTGTGCCCATCAATGCAGCCTCACTGTGCCCATCAATGCAGCCTCACTGTGCCCATCATTGCAGCCTTACTGTGCCCACCATTGCAGTCTCACTGTGCCCACCATTGAAGCCTCACTGTGCCCACCATTGCAGCCTCACTGTGCCCATAAATGCAGCCCCACTGTGCCCATAAATGCAGCCTCACTGTGCTCATGAATGCAGCCTCACTGTGCCCACCATTGCAGCCTCACTGTGCCAATCATTGCAGCCTCACTGTGCCCATCATTGCAGCCTCACTGTGCCCATAAATGCAGCCTCACTGTGCCCATAAATGCAGCCTCACTGTGCTCATCAAATGCAGCTTTACTGTGTCCATGAATGCAGCCTCACTGTGCCCACCATTGCAGCCTCACTGTGCCCATCAATGCAGCATCACTGTGCCCATCAAATGCAGCTTTACTGTGCCCATGAATGCAGTCTCACTGTACCCACAAATTCAGCCTTACTGTGCCCATCATTGCAGTCTCTTCTATGCCCCATGTCCCAATATGCAGTCCCTGTCTGTGGGAAGGTGTGTTGTTGATGCTCGGTACGGTACCTTCTATGCCAGCAGGATATCCATGATCGCCATCAGCAGGCAGGGTCTGTTCTAGTTTTGGATGGGGACAGTGCTCCTTCCAGAGGATCTGTTTGCTGTGAGATGGAGTGGTCCCTGGCCACCTGCACCTTCAGCCGTCCTCATTTTCTGCCCCCAGACAGCCTGTCCTCTGGTCCTGGGGAATTGAGAGCACTGGGTGGGAGCTGGAGAGAAGGGGGAGCGGAGAGCACTGGCGGGGTTGGAGAGCACATGGGTGGGGGCAAAGAGCAGGGGGAGTGGAGATCACAGGGGTGGGGAGCGAAGAGCACTGGGGGGGGGCTTGAGAGCACTGGGGGGGAGCCAAAGAGAGCAGGGGTGGAGAGCATGGGAGGCTGAGAGGGGGGCTGGAGAGCACTGAAGGGGCTAAGAGTGTGGGGGGTAAAGATCACTGGGGGGGATCTTGAGAGCACTGGGGGGGCAGAAAAAACAGGGGTGGAGAGCACGGGGGCTGGAGAGCACTGGGGGGTACAAAGAGCAGGGGGGAGTGGAAAGCACTGGGGGGGGAGTGGAGAGCACTGGGGGGTGGAGAGCAAATGGGGGGAGCTTGAGAGCACCAGTGGGGGCCAGAAAAAACAGGGGTGGAAAATACGGGGGGCTGGAGAGCACTATGGTGGGCGGAGAGCACTGGCGGGGTTGGAGAGCACATGGGTGGGGCAAAATGCAGGGGGGAGTGGAGAGAGCACTGGCGGGGGTTGGAGAGCATGTGGGTGGGGGCAAAATGCAGGGGGGAGTGGAGAGTAGTACAGGGGTGGGGAGCGGAGAGTGCTGGGGGGAGCTTGAGAGCAATGGAGGGGGAGCCAAAAAGAACAGGGGTGGAGAGCATGGGGGGGGGCTGGAGAGCGATGGGTAGAGCTTGAGAGCACTGGGGGGGGCAAAAAGAACAGGGTTGGGGAGCACGGGGGCTGGAGAGCACTGTGGGAGGCGGAGAGCACTGGGGAGGGGGCTGGGAGTGATGGGGAGAGCACTGGGGGAGAAAGAACAGGGGTGGAGAGCACTGGGGAGGGGAAAGAACAGGGGTAGAGAGCACTGGGGGGGGAACAGGGGTGGAGAGCACTGGGGGGGAGAACAGGGGTTGAGAGCACTGGGGGGGGGGAAGAACAGGGGTGGAGAGCACTAGGGGGGGAAAGAACAGGGGTGGAGAGCACTGGGGGGGGGGAAGAACAGGGGTGGAGAGCACTGGGGGGGAAAGAACAGGGGTGGAGAGCACTGGGGGGGAAAGAACAGGGGTGGAGAGCACTGGGGGGGAACAGGGGTAGAGAGCACTGAGGTGGGGAAGAACAGGGGTGGAGAGCACTGGCGGGGGAAAGAACAGGGGTGGAGAGCACTGGGGGGGGAAACAGGGTTGGGGAGCACTGGGGGGGGAAAGAACAGGGGTGGAGAGCACTGGGGGGGGAGAACAGGGGTGGAGAGCACTGGGGGGGGGAGAACAGGGGTGGAGAGCACTGGGGGGGGAAGAACAGGGGTGGAGAGCACTGGGGGGAACAAGGGTGGAGAGCACTGGGGGGGGGACAGGGGTGGAGAGCACTGGGGGGGGGAGAACAGGGGTGGAGAGCACTGGGGGGGAAAGAACAGGGGTGGAGAGCACTGGGGGGGAAAGAACAGGGGTGGAGAGCACTGGGGGGGGGGAAGAATAGGGGTGGAGATAACTGTGGGGGGGGCTGGAGAGTGTGGTGGGGGGAAGAGCACTGGGGGGGGCAGCAAGTTGGATAGGAGGAGAAGCAGGGCGGCTACATATAGAGGAATTGAGCTTTCTACTGTCCTCCATACAGCCGCGGAATGCTTGATTCTCCTCCTCTCCCTCCTGCAAGCATTCAGCGGCTGCATGGAGGACAGTAGAAAGCTCAATTCGGCCACCCTGCCGAATCCGATCCTCCACATTGGGCGGGCTGTACGGCGGGCATCTCCTCAGAGCTGGCTGAGTCTGTGTGTGTTCGGCGGCGGGCGGCAATGTAACGCGGTCCCGCCCCCCTAGACCGGCTTGTGTGATAGGCTGAACACTGATTCTATCTACTATCACACGAGCCAGTTTAGGGGGGGGGACCGCGTTACAGTGCCGCCCGCCGCCGAACACACACACACTCAGCCAGCTCTGTAATGCACATGAGCAGGAGAGAGGGGACAGGGAGCACTACAGCAACTGAAACCGGCCCCAGGACAGGCAGCCTACCGGGAAATCTCCGATATCCCGGTAGGCCAGTCCGGCCCTGATGGACAGTATTCCTGCCTGCTGCATGGACAATTCCTTTCACTGTGACAGACTATGTCCCTGCCTGCTGCCTGTATCAATGCTCTCCTCTGTCGACAACTGCACTACTAAAACCACAGGTAATTTTTTTTATAAAAAAAAGAGGAGATTTATTTGTTATGTAATGCAATTGCTCATGGTCCTTCCACCAATATAAAATTTTTACTGTAATACTTACTTTTTGACATACAGTAGAACCTCGGATTACGAGCATAATCCATTCCAGGATTATGCTCGTAATCAAAAGTACTCAAATATCAAAGAAAGTTTCCCCATTGAAGTCGAAAATAATTAGTTCCGCATTGACTTCAATGGGATGAAATACCGCATCCGGCCAGAGGTGGGGGGGGGGGGCGCCGGAGAGCCTCGCAAATGACCAGAAAGGCCCGAGGACACGTCGGCTGACCTCGGCAAACGTTGGAAAGGCTCGGAAACTGAGTATTTCTGTGTATTTCCGTGTCTTTCCGAGCATTAGCGAACAGCGGCTGTTCGGCTCTGCTCGGCTCTGGCGCCCCCGCACGTCAGGCCAAATGCGGTACTGCAGGCCCTATTAGGTTGAATTCTGCTTGTCTTGCGAGACAACACTCACAAACCGAGTCAGAATTAAAAAAAAAAAGTTACTCGTAGATCAAATTGCTCTCAAACCAAGTTACTCTTAAACCGAGGTTCCACTGTACTATGTTATGCAAATGATTGTTCAACAAAATGTTTTACTCACATCTGGTTCCTTTATGTGCCTCATCTAAAGTCCCAATTCCCCTCTCAATTATTGGTAATTTTTTTTATCCTTTGCTCAGTAAAATGTATTTTGGGGAGTAATTCTTGGTACGTACATGCTAAGTATTGCAAGTATCTTAAAAATCTACGACTTTGTGTGAACAAATAGGTTTTAATTTTCTTTCCATATTTTCCAAAAACTTGTGAAAAAAAATGACATGTTCAAAAGACTCATTATGCTTCATAGAATATACCTTGTGTTTGCTTTCCAAAATGTGGTAATTTCTTCGGTAATTCCATTGTCCTGGTGCTCCAAGGCCTTCAAAAATATGATAACTAGGCATGAAATAAGTGTAATTTATGCCCCTAGAATACCGGAAGGTGCTACTTGGATGTTGGGCCTCTGTATGTGGTCAGGTTGTAGGAAAGTCTCACACGTGTGGCATCACCTTACTCAGGAGGAGTAGCAGGATGTATTTTGGGGTGTAATTCTTGGCATGTACATGCTATGTGTTAGAAATATCTTACAAATGGACAGCTTTGTGTAAAAAAAACAGGTTTTCATGTTCTTTCTACATTTTCCAAAAACGTGTGGAAAAAATTACATGTTTAAAAGACTCATTATGCCTCATAGAATATACCTTGGGGTGTTTGCGTTCCAAAATGGGGCCATTTTGGAGCACCACTACAAAGCACCTGGAGCACCACTGTACTGGTTCTCCAGGGCCTTGAAAAATGTGATAGGTAGTCAGGAAATTAAATGTGTAATGTACCCTTTGGCATAGGCGCGCGCAGGGGGTGTGCCAGGTGTGCCTGGGCACACCCTTATCATTGTGTGCAGTGCCGATTACCCCTACTGCCTAGGCTTCTCCCACCTTGTTGCCCCTTCCACCCCATAGTGCTGCTGGATTCCCTCCTCTCCTCTCCCTAAATATGTAATTTACCAGCCCCTTCCTTTTCTAAATGAACACAGTGAACACACTCGCTAACTGTGTCCATTCATAACCGAAGCATATTAATCTGTTTACTATGCTTCAGTTTGTGAATGAACAGGAAGCCACTCAGCACAGAGCACTTCCCATTCATTCACTGCCCATGCAGCTAAGGCTGCAGAGAAAGGCATATGTGTTTTGAGCTTTGGGGTGCACACCCTAATGCAATAGGCTGCGCATACCTATGCCCCTTGGGATAGTTTTTTATAACCCAATCCTGCTTTAAACTTCTCCACAACTTTATCCCTGACCTGTTTGGTGTGTTCCTTGGCCTTCATGATGCTGTTTGTTCACTAAGGTTCTATAACAAACCTCTGAGATTAACCACTTCAATACCAGGCACTTATGCACCTTCCCGCCCAGACCAATTTTCAGCTTTCAGTACTCTCACACTTTGAATGACAATTACTCAGTCATGCTACACTGTATCCAAACAAAATTTTTATCATTTTCTTCTCACAAATAGAGCTTTCTTTTGGTGGTATTTAATCGCCACTGGGTTTTTTATTTTTTGCGATATAAGCAAAAAAACAGCGATTTAAAAAAAAAAAACACACTTTTTTTTAGTTTCTATTGTAAAATTTTGCAAATAAGTAATTTTTCTTCATAAATTTGTGCCAAAATGTATACTGCTACATATCTTTGGTAAAAATAACCCAAATTAGTGTAAATTATTTGGTCTTTGTGAAAGTTATAGAGTCTACAAACTATGGTGGCAATCACTGAAAATTTATCACATCTGATCACGCCTGATGTACTGAAGGCCTATCTAATTTCTTGAGACACTAACAAGCCAGGAAAGTACAAATACCACCAAAATTACCCCTTTTTGGAAAGTAGACAGTCCAAGGTATTTACTAAGAGGCATGGTGAGTTTTTTGAAGTTGTATTTTTTTCCCACAATTCTTGGGAAATTTTTTTTTTTTTTTTTTTTTTTACACAAACTGGTCATATTAACAGTTTTTTTCTCTCACACAGCATATGCATAATTGCAACTACACCCCAAAATACATTCTGCTACTCCTCCTGAGTGTAGCGATACCACATGTGTGAGACTTTTACACAGCCTGGCCATATACAGAGGCCCAACATTGAAGTAGCACTTTCAGGCGTTCTACAAGCATAAATTGCACATATCCTTTCTCAACCACCTATTACATTTTTGAAGGCCCTGGAGCACCAGGACAATGGAATTTTCCACAAAATGACCCCATTTTGGAAAGCACACACCCCAACGTATAATCTATGAAGCATTATGAGTCTTTTGAACGGTTCATTTTTTCCAGGAGGTTTTGGAAAATGTGGAGAAAAAATGAAAATGCATTTGTTTTACACAAAGTTGTCCATTTATAAGATATTTCTAACGCATAGCATATACATAGCAAAAATGACACCCCAAAATGCATTCTGCTACTCCTCCTGAGTATAGCGATACCACATGTGTGAGACTTTTACACAGCCTGGCCATTTACAGAGGCCCAACATCCAAGTAGCACCTCCAGGCATTCTAGCAGCATTAATTGCACATATCATTTTCTGACTACGATCACATTTTTGAAGGCCCTTCATATATCTAACACATAGCAGGTACATACCAAATAACAAAAGATTACCTGTGGTTTTAGAAGTGCAGTGGTCCACAGAGGAGAGCATCGGTCCAGGCAGCAGGCAGGGATGAGGTCAGCGACAGCAAAAGCAATCATCCAGGCAGCAGGCAGGAATACTGTCCATAGTTCGCACAGGCAGAGATACTGTCAGCACAGCCAGAGCACAGCCAAAGCACAGGTCCAGGTAGCAGGCAGAGGTGTCCCAGCAGAAATGCTGTCCAAAGTCAGTAGAGGCAGCAGGCAGATATATGGTCAACACAGCCAAAGTATTGGTCCAAGCAGCAGGAAGAAACATGGTCCATAATGTCATGGGTCATTACAGGCAGTAATATGGTCAGCACAGCCAAAGTATTGGTTCAGGCAGCAGGAAGGACCATCAAGCTTAGGGCCAGGGGGACAGTGGTAGAGG
Source organism: Rana muscosa (assembly GCA_029206835.1). Classification (NCBI taxonomy): domain Eukaryota; kingdom Metazoa; phylum Chordata; class Amphibia; order Anura; family Ranidae; genus Rana; species Rana muscosa. Next base: position 426,729,644 of record CM055120.1, on the reverse strand, counting down.
CTTCTCCCACCCAAATCGCTTTGAGGCCTCCGGGCAACCAGACCCTGTTCTTGGAGCACAGAAAACTAAAAAATGGTTTTCTCTACTCAGAACGCTATTCTGAAGCCCCTCACATATGTGAGACCCCTGTGTACTAAAAGTAGATGGCCAAAAGATCAGTCCAAGTGGCAGACAAAAACATGGTCGATTAACAGGCCAAGGTCGGTACACGTGGAAGTCAGAAACGTGGTTTAAATCGGCAGGCAGAGGCATCGTCTGTAAACAGGCTGAGGTTGGTGCACGTAGAAGTCAGAAACGTGGTTTAAATCGCTAAGCAAAGACATAGTCGGTAAACAGGCCAGGGTCAGTTAATTAACATGGAAGGTAGTAACATGGTAGCAGGCAAATGAGGAAATGGCAGTCTGTTAATAATAAGGGGTACTAATGGATGTATGATAATTTTTGAAGCAATTTCCGATGCGCAGGCCAGGTTGGGAGGGACAATCGGGACAATAATAGCTGGTGTCTCTTCTTACTCCTCCTCTGCTGCATACACGGCATTTCTTTTGGCGTCTTCTTTCAGATTCTGTGGGGGGGATGCTAAAGGGATAGTGTCACTCGTGAAGCCGACTCACACTATCAGAGCGAATGCTTCCTGGGGCGGGATCTTGTTGGTAAATGAGGGCATCAATGATATCTTCGATATATTGGAGGTAGTGGAGTTGTTGATTTTGAGTTGCTTTTTGGTAGCAGACAAACGAATTAAAAAGGGCCATGTGAAACAGGTGAAACGCAACTTTTTTGTGCCAATAACGGGACTTTCTGGTTGATAAGTAGGGCTGTAGCATCTGGTCGTTTAAATCCACCCCCCATGTACAAATTGTAGTCGTGGACACATTCGGGCTTTACAATGGGGGCCGCGTCTTCTTTGGATCTCCACCACGGTGTCATTGTGGATTGTAGAGAGGATGTGGACATCTTTCTTGTCCCTCCACTTCATGGCCAACACCTCCTCGTTCCTCATGAATGCCGATTCTCCAGGTCACAATTTTTTGGTCAATAAATTTTGTGGGAATCCCTTCCAATTTTTTTTTAAGGTGCCACAGGCCAGGGTTTGCTTACTGTAAAGGTGGCGAAAAAGGGGCAGGCTGGTATAGTAATTGTCAACATATAAATGGTAACCTTTTCCGAACAGGGGGTATGCCAACTCCCAGACAATTTTCCCACTGGTTCCAATATATGTGGGGCAATCACGGGGCTGGAGCTGGGAGTCTTTGCCTTCGTAGATCCTGAATTTGAAGACGTATCCAGTGGCTCGATCACATAATTTATTTAATTTTAACCCATACCTGGCTCTCTTGCTTGGTATGTACTGCTTGAACTGCAGTCGGCCGGTGAAATGTACGAGGGACTCGTCCACACAAATTTTTTGGTCTGGGATGAAAACTTCTTGAAATCGCTGGGAAAAGGCATTGATTAGATTGTATCTTGTACAATTTGTCGTAGTTGGGATGATCTCGGGGAGGGCACTGTGAATTGTTATTGAAGTGGAGAAAGCGCATAATCATATCGTATCTTTTCCTGGACATGACAGCGGAATATATGGGCATGTGTTGGATGGGGCGTTTGGACCAATATGCATGGACTTCGTTATTTTTTGTAAGCCCCATATTGAACATAAGGCCCAAAAACAATTTAAATTCGTCCAATGTTAGACGCCGCCACTGGAACATGCGGGCGTAGGAAGAATCGGGGTTGGCAGCAATAAATTGGGATGCACACAGATTCGTTTGATCCACTATATTCTGCAGCAAATCTTGTGGGAAAAATAAACAAAAATAATCAAATTTAGAAAAATTTGTAGTGTCGGGCTGCACACCTGGCTGTGCGGTGAAAGGGGGGATGATAGCGGATCCTGAGTTGGCAGGCAACCATAAGGGGTTTGCCAGGGCATCGGGAAGGTAGGACTGGGGCTGGATTCTTCGGGTTGGGCGTGCATTTCCATTACTTGTACTGGGCTCCTCTTCCTGGGGTATGGCGCTGCTGGTGGTGGGCAGTTCTCCTGATCTTGGTCCTGATCTTGGTGCTGATCGCCTTCTTTTGGGAGGGACGGTTTCCTCCGGGGACTCGGACTCTGAGCCACTATCCTCCACTGGCTCATATTCCGAACCAGAATCGGATAATGGGAGCTCCCCGCTGCTCTCATCCGACATGGCAAGAATGGCATATGCCTCCTCAGGTGTGTAAACCCTTTGGGACATTATGGCAGTGCTTATTGGTGGGCCTGTGTAATGGTACTGCTGGTGGTAGTGGTGGCGGTCTGTGTGGTAGTAAAGATGGAGGTATTAGTGGTGGGCCTGTGTGGTGGTACCGATGGCGGTATGGGTGGTGGTGGTACCAATGGAGGTACAGGTGGTGGTGGTACCGATGGCGGTACGGGTGGTGGTGGTGGCGGTACCAATGGCGGTACAGGTGGCGGTACGGGTGGTGGTGGTAGCGATGGCGGTATGGGTGGTGGTTGTACCAATGGCGGCACAGGTGGTGGTGGTACCGATGGCGGTACGGGTGGTGGCGGTACCGATGGCGGTACAGGTGGCGGTACGGATGGTGGTGGTACCAATGGCGGTACAGGAGGTGGTGGTACCGATAGTGGTACGGGTGGTGATGGTACCGATGGCGGTACAGGTGGTGGTGGCACTACCGACGGTGGTACGGGTGGTGGTACCGATGGCGGCACTAGTGGTGATACTGGTAGCGGGCCTGTGTGGCAGTATAGATGCTGGGCCTGATGGCGGTACTAGTGGCGGTACTGGTGGCGGTACTGGTAGTGGTACCGATGGTGGTACTGGTAGCCTGTGTGGCGGTACCAATGGCGGTACCGATGGAGGTGGGCCTGTGACAGATGATTGACAGATGGGCTGATTGATTGATTGACAGATGGGCTGATTGATTAATTGACAGATGGGCTGATTGATTGATTGATTGACAGATGGGCTGATTGATTGACAGATGGGCCGATTGATTGATTGACAGATGGGCTGATTGATTGACAGATGGGCTGATTGATTGATTGACAGATGGGCTGATAGGCTGGGCTGATTGATGTGCTGGGCTGTGTGACAGGTCCTCTTTATTGGGGGGGGGGGCCGTGTTGTGCACTGTAAATTAATGTAGACAAACTACACTGAGCTAACTTACTGATCTCTGCTCTCTCCTCACAGATCGGTGTGTGAGGAGAGAGCAGGGATCAGGTAGTAACTCCTGCGGTTTGTTTACATTTGTGACCGGCTGTGATTGGACACAGCCGGTCACGTGGTAAACAGCCAATTTCATTGGCTGTTTACCCTGATCGGGGACGTGCTGTGTCCAAGGGACACTCGCCTTCCCCGATCCCCGCTCTGCAAGCCTCTGGCGTCAATTTGCCATTGACTGGGCGGGAAGTGGTTAAATTACAGACTGGTGGACCACATTTGTAAAAAGTTTTGAAAACCATTTATAGTTTTCCTTCCACTTCACAATTAGAGCCCTTTTACACTGACAGCATGGGCGCGTTAGCGGTAAAGCGCCACTAGTTTTAGCGGCGATTTACCGTAATTTTAGAGGTGCTTTTCAGCCGAATAAAGGGTTAAAATCGCCCGAAAAGCGCCGCTGCAGAGACACTTTGCAGTCGCATCGACGGCGCTGCCCATTGATTTTAATGAGCTGGGGCACTTTAGGAGTGGTGTATACACTGTTCCTAAAGGGCCCCAAACATGCTGCTTGCAGGACCTTTTTAACGTCCTGCCAGCGCAGCGCCCCAGTGTGAAAGCACTCAGGCTTTCACACTGGGACTGCAGATGAGGCATTTTTCAGGTGATTTACAGACGCTATTTTTAGTGCTAAAGCGCCTGAAAACGCCTCCAGTGTGAAAGGCATCTTATGTGCCATTTTGTGTTGGTCTATTACATAAAATCCCTATAAAATACAAGTTTTTGGTTGTAACATGACAAAATGTGGAAAATTTTAAGGGATATGAATACTTTTTCAAGGCACTGATGCCCCTAGAAAGCTACTTGGATGTTGGGCCTCTGTATGTGGCCAGGCTGTGGAAAGGTTTCACACATGTGATACCGTCATACTCAGGACGAGTAGCAGATTGTGTTTTGGGATGTAATTGCACGTATGCCTATACCATATGTGAGAATTACCTTGCTAATATGAAAATGTAAAAAAAAAAAATATATAATAATTTCTTCATTTTCCAAAGAATTGTGGGAAAAAATTACAAACTCACCATGCCTCTTAATAAATACCTTGGACTGTCTGCTTTCCAAAAAGGGGTCATTTGGGGGTATTTGTACTGTTCTGACATTTCAGGGCCTCAAGAAATTAGATAGGCAGTCAGTACATCAGGATTGATCCATTTTTAATGATATGTAGTAGGAATGCACCGAAATTTCGGCCGCCAAAACATATCGGCCTAAAATGGCCTTTTCGGCAATTTGCCCAAAAAATGTGGCGGGCCTGCTGGGTGGGCCCCTGGTGCCGCTCATCACGGGGGTGTCGTTCTGGAGCGCCCATCCTTACTCTTTCCTCCTCCCCTCCCTCCTCACCCATGCTGCAGGGGCCATGGGGTCTCCGTGTGCCCCTTCTCCCCGAGCGGTGGCTGCATATGGAACCGGGCTCCCGTGCAGGCGCTCGGTCACGCTGTGTTTACTCTGATCTGAAAGTGAAAGCAAGGGAGAGGTGTCTAGCAGTGTGTGCTGTGCTCTCTGCCTCCCCCTACAGTGTAGTACCCGGCATGGAGATTGAAGGTACAATGCTGCAGCTGCCGATTTTTAAAAAGGCTGTCTATATACATACCTCCCAACCCGCACAGATTCTGCAGGACTTTCAAGCATAGACACTTTTTTCCCGCAGTAGCCACTTTCTTCCCGCAGTCCCGCAATAGAGGAAATTTTCCCGCACAGGAAGAGGAGCCACTGGAAGGCAGCACAAGAGGAGGAGCTAAGAAGATAGCACCCTGCGCCCCCCCATCGCTTATCCAGCTTATCCACTAATAATAACTGTAATGTCGGGCGGGCAGCGGCAGTCCCCCCTTCCGCTTATCTACCCTAATGTTGGGTGGTCGACCGCTTATCCACTCTAATGTCGGCAATATCCCGCAGATCCCCCCCCCCCCCGATCAACAACAACTTTGACGTCTGCAAAAAAGTTAGTCATCCCGTGGTAACACCCCCCCCCCCCACTCAACAACTTGAATGTCCCGCAGTACAATGTTGAAAAGTTGGGAGGTATGTATATATGTTTGTATGCATGTGTGTGTGTTTATATGTGTGCATGTTTGTATGTGTACATGTTTGTGTGTGTGTGCATATGTGTGTGTGTGTGTGCATATGTGTGTTTTATATGTGTGTGCATTTATGTGTGTGCATGTGTGTATGTTTATATGTGTGTGTGTGTGTGTGCTTGTGTGTGTGTTTTATATGTGTGTGTGTGTGTTTTATATGTGTATGTTTATATGCACTGGTGAGGCACAGGCAGGCTGCATGACGGGCACTGGTAGGCTGCTGGGCACAGGCAGGCTGCATGACAGGCACTGGTAGGCTGCTGGGCACTGGTGAGGCACAGGCAGGCTGCATGACGGGCACTAGTAGGTTGCTGGGCACTGGTGAGGCACAGGCAGGCTGCAAATGATGGGCACTGGTAGGCTGCTGGGCACTGGCAGGCTCCATATGTTGGGCACTGATGAGGCTGCATTGATCTCCTGTACCATGTCTGCAGTCTCTGACCATCTCCTGTACCATGTCCTCAGTCTCTGACCATCTCCTGTAATGTGTCTGCAGTCTCTGACCATCTCCTGTACCATGTCCCCAGTCTCTGACAATCTCCTGTCCCATGTCCCCAGTCTCTGACCATCTCCTGTACCATGTTCGCAGTCTCTGACCATCTCCTGTACCATGTCCCCAGTCTCTGACAATCTCCTGTACCATGTCCCCAGTCTCTGACCATCTCCTGTAATGTGTCTGCAGTCTCTGACCATCTCCTGTACCATGTCCCCAGTCTCTGACAATGTCCTGTCCCATGTCCCCAGTCTCCTACCATCTCCTGTACCATGTCCGCAGTCTCTGACCATCTCCTGTACCATGTCCCCAGTCTCTGACAATCTCCTGTACCATGTCCCCAGTCTCTGACCATCTCCTGTACCATGTCCGCAGTCTCTGACCATCTCCTGTACCATGTCCCCATTTCTGACAATCTCCTGTACCATGTCCCCAGTCTCTGACCATCTCCTGTACCATGTCCCCAGTCTCTGACCATCTCCTGTATAAAAAATTAACAGTCACTTTCGGTATCGGTGCTGTTTCGGTATCGGTTTCGGTTTTCAGCCTAGTGTATTTTTCATTTTCGGTATCGGTTTTGGCACCAAAAAACCCATTCGGTGCATCCCTAATATGTAGCATAGCTTGTAGACTCTTTGTGTGAAAAAAATGATAAAAATCTAGTTTGGGTACAGTGTAGCATGACTGAGTAACTGTCATTCAAAGTGTGACAGCACTGAAAGATTAATATTGGCCTGGTCAGGAAGAGGGTGAAAGTGCCCAGTAGGCAAGTGGTTAGGTTCTGTTTATAAAGGTTTTGGGTAATATAACAAGGGCCCATGCAGGGGCTGGCTCGGCTATGCCAAATTGCAAAAAAGCCATAGCTGCAGCTCAGTTTACATGCTGCAAAAGACTGCTCACAGTCTATTATAAAAAAAATACTTCAGTTTAACAGCCTGGGTGCCAGGGGGGCCTCTAACACACAAAGGTAGGATTTCATAATCATTTATTGGCTGGATTAAATTTACCTTGGTATCCTACCCTATCCAAAGCAACAACAAAAAATTGGGTTGGCGTTAAAGCAGTGTTAAAACCAAAACCAAAAATGTATTATATTGCAGCTTACCAGTCCTTAAAGTGGTTGTAAACCCACTTACGCAACTTGCACCTACAGGTATGTCTAGATTAAGGCTTACCTGTAGGTGCAAGAAATATCTCCTAAACCTACACGGTCTAGGAGATATTTGCTAAAAATGACATGCATCGGTGTCTACGGCAACATTCATAAGGTTAATCCCATTCACAAATCCGGCTTAGCCGGATTTGACGGCTCCCGCGCACGCGCGGAGTCACGTCTTCACCGCTCCGGCCAATCACAACGCCGGAGCAGCGCTGTGATTGGCTGGAGCGGCGATACCCGGAAGTAACCTTCCGGCTGTCGCCGCAGCAATGGCTGCGGCTGGAGAGGGAGACGAGGACGGCTTCGGGGGCCCCGATCTAAGGTAAGTGATGCATAATGAGCTAGTATGCTAGTCATACTAGCTCATTATGCCTTTGTCTTGCAGGTTGTTTTTTAAAAAAAAATTTTTTAGAGGGTTTACAACCACTTTAAAGCCAGCCTGTGGTTGCAGGAAAGAAAATCACTTGATTCCCCCATCAACACAGTCAGTGTTGATGGGATAATCCCTCCCACAGAGCCATTGTGTTCTCCCAGCAGGGTGGACAGGGGGAGCTGTCTCCACAGAACACAGTGATTACTGCTAGTGGCTATAATAACCGCTAGCAATAATCGCATGTAAAATCTGATGGGCTGGTTGTACTAGAGTTGATTGATTGATTAACTTGGGTACAATCAGCCTGCCCATATATGGTTTGAATCACAGCTGGTCCATGCTGAACCAGCCAAGACTGGAACCATCTAACCATCTATGGCCAGTTTTAAAGTGTGGTGGGATGCTGGCATTTAATTAGCTAGCCATCTTATATTTTTAGTCATCAGGGAAGCCATGTAGCTATCAGTAACATTGTTTTAAATCACTGAACAGCAACTTAATCTGGCCATATATATACTTATTATCAAAGCATTCTTTCAATTTCCTAGAGGTCAGTGGGGTCAAATCAGCATTAGTTTTTAACCGTAGTTAAAAAAAAGAATGACCACCCCCCCTAATATTGTGTATGTCCACCTTTTGCCACTAAAACAGCCCTGACCCATCGAGGCATGGATTTCAAGGCTTATGTAGTGCCTTCCCCTCTTCTCTCTCCGTGCGACTCGCACTGTCTCTTGTCTAGGGGTATCTGATGGGGGAGAGAGAGAGAGCGGGTGGGCTACGCCTAGCTTCCACCACGTGGGAATACCTGTGGTATCAGCAATGTCTTGTTTACCTTCGGGTCTGTGCTGTGCACCCGGATCCTCCCTCCAAGAGTCACCGCGAACTTCGTCCGCCAGGAAGTGAGCCTCACACCATTAAAGTCCAACACTCCTTTATTAGAACACACCATACAGGGACTTCCTTGATAGATAGAACAGAAAAGGAGGTGTGAGTGTGAATAGGCCCAGACACAAATTCGGTCCTCCACTCTCTTCCTGGAGAGTGGGCTATGGTCTCCGCACGAGGTGAAGGGGATCCTTCTGGACGGTCTCCGACAAGAGACTCACCCATCACCGGCAGTCTGCTGCACCGGGTCTTCGAGTGAGGAGCTCTCCCCGGTCCATTGCGTCTTACTCAGATTCAGGCCTCCATCCCCGAAGTGCCTTAGGACCCTTCCCTCGTGGAACTCAGTGTTGGGCACTGAGCTCCGGACCTTCTTGTAAGTACCTCACCCCAGGACTGAAGGTGCCTGAGGTGGAACACGATCTCCGTTGGTCCCCTAGGCCGAGGCCTCCTAGGGGACGAGCACGAACCCACGTCCGCAAGCTGAAGGTGCTTGGGACGAAGACCCCGTGACCAAGATGGCCGGCCCCCTTTATACCCTCCCCCAGCAAGCACGGCGGGTTCCCCGCCCCACCATACCGCTGCCGAGAGAGGACAAAAAGGGCCTCGGCACACAGTGATATTCGTCCCTCCGGTCACAGTGACAGCACCACCTCGTGGACCACAGGGAACATAGCACTGATGTCACAGCCATATTCAAAAAAATGCACCTGGGAAAGTAAGTACCCGCTACACTTAAAAGTAGCATCCATATAAATGTCAGGACCCAAGGTTTGCCAGGGGAACATTTCACGGCTTGCCTTCCTCCAATAGTGCATCCTGGTGCCATCTTTTCCCAGGTATGCAACGCACGCCATTAACATAATGTAAACGAGAATGTGATTCATCAGATCAGGCCATTATCTTCCATTGATCTTTGGTCCAGTTCTGATGCACACATGCTCATTGTAGGCGGTTTTGGCTGTAGACAGGTCAGCATCAGCATCGGCACCCTGACTGGTGAGCAGCTAGACAGTACCTTACACAACAACCTGCAATGCACTGTGTCCTGACACCTTTCTATAAAAACCAGAATTAACTTTTTCAACAATTTGAGCTACAGTAGCACTTCTTATGGATTGAACTACACAGGCCAGCTTTTTCTCCCCACGTGCATCAGTGAGCCTTGGCCTTCCATGACCTTGTCACAAGTGTTCCTTCCTTGGACCAGTTTTTGCAGGTCCTGGCTAGCATTACAATTCCCTCTTTTTTAGTAACACATATTTATAATGTCTACCAATCAGCAATCTTTGTGTGGTGCACTTTTAGCCAACAGGAATCCACCCTTACCATGAAAGATCAATTCAGCTGTTTTTGCCCTCCAGGCCAAAAGTTACCAGTCCTCCCCTGCATCTAAAACCACCTTGTTTATCAATGTCTTTTAGGTAAAGTGATGGACTACAATTGTATGCAGTCTTGATATTTCTCAACCTTCCACCTGAAACGTACATGCCCAACTTGCCCTGATCCTCATGTTCTTACTCAACACTTTTCCCTGTGGAAGTGTAGGAGGAGGAAATTTGTTTAAAAAGTGAAAATGTTCTCTTAATACTGTAGCGGGGTCTCCTTTAAGACTCTATGGACTGCATTTCCCAGAACCCCGTTTGGCACCCAAGGTGCATTGTTGCCACCGCAGAGACCTGTGGGAGGGGGGATAAAAGGAGGAGGCGAGGCTAGGCTCGGCCTCTTTGGACACCGCGCGGCTATCAACCGGTCTTCCTGTGCGGATCTGCTGGAGTATCAGGCCTGAAGCCTGGGGCCTGGCACAACTTCCAAAGAGCCTTCCACCCCACTGCGAGCCTGAGTGGCATCTGAATTTCTTTAAGTTGTCGACTTTAGTTGGATCGGAGACCCGATCATTCAGACGCTGTGTGCGGAGACACAGTGGTGGAAGTCCCGGACTGGGATCGCGTCCGGAGTGGTGAGCGAGCACCTGCTCAATCCAATAGGCTGTACTGTTGTTAGGCCTAGAGACTGCCTTGGCCCACCGGTCTTTATTTGCTATTCTACTGGAGACTCATAGCGGAACTGAGTTTAGTGGTCTCCAGTGAACTGTTCTTTTTTTGATTGCCTACTCTGTGGATTACAAGTGTTGTTTCCTGTATGTGCACCACCGTTCAAGTTGCATGCGAAGAAAGTGTTATTCTAAGGACTAAGTTAAATCTGTGTCAGGCCTGACCGGGGGTAGAATATTGTTTGGTGCGCCACAGGGCGCATAGATAATAATAGCTGCACGTGGTGTATGACCGCGCTGCGCTATTAGAGTATACTATATCTATTGCTGCAGGGCTCTGTAAGGAAGTTATGTGTTATGTTCCAACCTATGCCTTTTAACCAAGAGTAAAACAGTTATACTTTACCACTTGCTATCAGTGTGTTATCATTGCACATAGTGCTTACCATCCAATATATTCGGAGTGTGTGTAATATCAGGTATAGATTGTGATAGGTAACACCCTTTCCCCCCCTAGACTAACTGTGCCATCAGTGGGTTGAGTAGATTGCCGGGGGTTGGCGGAGCTGTACGCAGGGCCCGAAAAATCAAACCAGCGGCTCTCTTAGCTGGGGGTAGCGCTACACGTGGGGGCTCCGAATCCGGGATCCTGATACAGCAGGTGAACACGCCAAAAGTACCGGCATGGACCCGTTAGAAGTTAAAGCATGGTGCGAAGCAGCTAAGGCAGAACCAGATCAGTCGGTGGTCATCAGCCTCCCAGGAGAGGAATGGTCAACAGAGACGGTAGAACAACTTGTGGTGTCATTGTCCCCAGATCATACACCGTGGGTGATGGACATAAAGTCAGACCCAAACATCTCGTATCAGTACGCGCTGATAGAATGGTGGGACGGAATGCCGGAGACCTTTAAACACAAATGTGTGTGGACGCCAGACAATAGAACTTATAAGTTGGCGCACGCAATAACCGTTAAGACGGAGCCATCCCCAACGGGATCACCGCAAGGGACACCCCGTGTCTCACCTGAAAGGAGAGAGAGGGCGACGCATCCGGCAGCACCGGTCACTACCATAGCACCAGAATTAATAAATGCTTTAGGGGATCTGCTAACAAAGTGCCAGAGAACGAACACGGTACATGTAGAGGCTAGCTACCGGAGGCTAAAGACATTCTCAGGGAAGCTTCCTGTCCCTGCAGGGGAAGAAGATTTCGATACCTGGGTTGAGCAGGCATTACTAGCAGTAGATGCATGGGAGGTGCCTGAAGCGCAGAGGAGACAGCGCGTGATGAAAAGTTTGAAAGGCGCGGCAGCAGAAGCGGTAAAAAGCTTCCGGTTTGGAAATGCTGATTGCACGGGTCAGGACTGTTTAGCCATGCTACAAGAGGAGTTCGGTCAGCTAGAAAAGGTGACAGGGCTAGTGTACCAATTCGAACATACTTTCCAACAGCCGAATGAGAAGCTTTCAGAGTATGTAAGAAGACTGAACAAGATGCTTTGCAAAATCGTGCTAAAAAAAGGGATGTTGCCCCAAGACACAGATGCGGCAAGGATGAAGCAGGTGTTAAAGGGGGCGTTGCGCTCGGATCCAGTCTGGCTTCACCTGAAAACCTCGGGAGGGGGGACGTCACTAACTTACTCTGATCTGATAAAAATCATCAGAGATGAGGAGTCTCTACAGATGGATCAACAAGTGATCAAGGCACATACCTCTTCTGCACCAGTGATAGTCAACTCAGTGATGACCAAAGAAAGAGACTCAGAAGTAGACACTTTGAAATCACAGATGTCTCAGGTGTTAGAGATGCTGACCTCTCTGATGGCAAAAGACTCAAGGGTTCCAGAAAAAGAGGGACCAAAGAAGGAGTTGTTCTCGGACGCTTCAGTGCCCACCCCCCTACAAAATTGGGGGGATGTGATCTGTTTTAACTGTGGAGGAATTGGCCATATTGCAGCTGTATGTTCCAGTCCCAAGAAAAAGAAAACAGATAACCACAAGCCGGCGGAAAACTCCAGAGGGCCCCGGTGAAGGAGTCAACCGGGTGCCCATCATCTTCAGTGAGCTCCAAACTGAATGCAGAAGCTACTGAGTTCATTCCATCCAGTCCTTTGTCAGATTACTGGGAAGATGCCTGTGACACATACTCAGAGGAGGACCCAAGAGACTCTATGTACCTCCCGGCTCCAAAACCAAGTGTTTCAGAACCAGCAGAATCCCTCAAGTCTGCTCCAGAAGGGGAGCCTGCATTGTCCCAGCCAGAAGTCCCAAGAGAGCAAAGAGCCAGAAGAGTTATAAGGCCTCCTAAGAAGTTGACTTACCCACAAATGGGGAAGAGCTCAGAAGAAACTGTGGTCACTGCAAGGAGAAGTGCAGAGCATCCAGTTCCCTCCACTGTTCATTTGGTGGAGGGCAACCCCAACTCATCCCCTGGCACAGTTAGGCAGGCCACTCATGACAGTGTGACCTGTGGGCAAGGGAATTCAACCCCTCAGTTTTGGTGGTAGTTCCCTCTGCCGACATCTTACACAGCGTTGTCTAGGATTGTACGCAGTGTATGTTGAGAGTTATCTTTGGGGACCAAAGAGTTCAAGTGGGGGGAGTGTGTAGCGGGGTCTCCTTTAAGATTCTATGGACTGCATTTCCCAGAACCCCGTTTGGCACCCAGGGTGCATTGTTGCCGCTGCAGAGACTTGTGGGAGGGGGGATAAAAGGAGGAGGCGAGGCTAGGCTCGGCCTCTTTGGACACCGTGCGGCTATCAACCGGTCTTCCTGTGCGGATCTGCTGGAGTATCAGGCCTGAAGCCTGGCAGAACTTCCAAAGAGCCTTCCACCCCACTGCGAGCCTGGGTGGCATCTGACTTTCTTTAAGTTGCCGACTTTAGTTGGATCGGAGACCCGATCGTTCAGACGCTGTGTGCGGAGAAACAGTGGTGGAAGTCCCGGACTGATATCGCGTCCGGAGTGGTGAGCGAGCACCTGCTCAATCCAATAGGCTGTACTGTTGTTAGGCCTAGAGACTGCCTTGGCCCACCGGCCTTTATTTGCTATTCTACTGGAGACTCGTAGCGGAACTGAGTTGAGTGGTCTCCAGTGAACTGTTCTTTTTTTGATTGCCTACTCTGTGGATTACAAGTGTTGTTTCCTGTATGTGCACCACCGTTCAAGTTGCATGCGAAGAAAGTGTTATTCTAAGGACTAAGTTAAATCTGTGTCAGGCCTGACCGGGGGTAGAATATTGTTTGGTGCGCCACAGGGCGCATAGATAATAATAATTGCACGTGGTGTATGACCGCGCTGCGCTATTAGAGTATACTATATCTATTGCTGCAAGGCTCTGTAAGCAAGTTATGTGTTATGTTCCAACCTATGCCTTTTAACAAAGAGTAAAACAGTTATACTTTACCACTTACTATCAGTGTGTTATCATTGCACATAGTGCTTACCATCCAATATATTCGGAGTGTGTGTACTATCAGGTATAGATTGTGATAGGTAACACCCTTCCCCCCCCCCCCCCTAGACTAACTGTGCCATCAGTGGGTTGAGTAGATTGCTGGGGGTTGCCGGAGCTGTACGCAGGGCCCGAAAAATCAAACCAGAGGCTCTCTTAGCTGGGGGTAGCGCTACAATACCTTTCATCATCTATTTATAAGCAATACAGATTTTGAGCCATAGCCTATATGTGTATATCAATTCATAAACTTTCATATAACTTGAAGTTACAAAAAATAGAGAAATCAAGCTTATAAAGAAAATGTAAAACCTACAAACCTTTATATATTTCACTGCAGTGTTTAGGTAGTCACAGGCATCTGTCAGTTCTGGGGTATTTCTATCAGAAGCACAGTGAGCATCTTGATCGAATTCTGAAAAATTGTTATTCTGAAAACTGGTATAAAAAGAATACTGAGCTGCTGGATATGTATTTGAAGATTTAAAGCATGGTTCGAGAAATTCTTTGCGAGTAATTTCAGGAAAATTCAAATCTTTCATGTGGCACGCAGTTGGTTCTATAGAAAGAGTGAGACTTTGAGAACCTATTGAAATGGTATTAAACGGAGATGTTTGTAACTCTTGAGATTCTTTCTTCAATGTGTCTGCTGAAATATTTGCCCCTTTCATGGATTCAGGTGGAGATTGTTTTCCATCTTTAACATTTTGTGATTTTGTTTCTGTGTTAGGATTGTTTACGTCTTTAAAAGCATTTTCTTCGGGAGATTGTGGTTGTGATACAATAACATTTGCTGACATTTGAGTTCTAGTTGGCTTAAGAACAACTTTGGACAGTGGACTTTCAGTGCCACTATACCACTGTACAAGTTGCTGTGGTTGAGGATCTGGTCGAAAACAGGAAAGTGGTCCTGCTGGTTTGTACATAGAACAGCCTGTAAGATGTTTTGCTTCTTCCCCGGTCCGAGTATCTTCTAGGTCCTGTTCAGGAGAAGCCAGTGATAATTGACCCTGTGTTTGTTGAAGAATTCTCTCAACAGGTGTGTCATTGTAATTGAATTCTGTTTTTCCTCCACTCTGTGGATTTTCCCCTTTATACTGCAGTGATGAGTTCTCATGACATGAAGATGTTGTCACTTTCAATATACTATGGGTGGGATCTGGTGAAGGAGTGCGTGACCGATTGGGATTTTTTGTAGTGATAATTGGGGGAGGTGTTTGCAGTCTTTGCGTCTCCTTTTTAAAAAGTTCAGTAGGAGAATGGACTCTACTGATGGGTTCATGTGGAGAGTGTTTTACATAAGGAACATTTTGTGAAGTTCTGTGCTGAGTCTCTGATATTGTACAGACAGATTCTTGAGGAGATGGAGGACGTGACTCAACATTCTCTGGTGCTCGATCTGTTTGTGCTGCTGTTGACCTTAACAAAATATAGGAAAGAGAACTTCCAGAGCTTTGATAATATCCAAAATACTGTTGTGCTTGTGGGTCTGGTGTATGGCAGGAAAGTGGCCCAGCAGGCTTGTACTGAGACCATTCACTGTGGCTTTTTGCTTCTTGCCTCAAGCTACATTGATTATACTGTATTTCCTTTTCAGTAAGAGATTCCAGGGATGGATGTCGCCGTATCTCCTGGGTATGTTTGGATCTAGAATAAGACTCAGTGTTATAACTTGCTGTTGGCTTAGATTGTGGCTCTGACTTCTGAATCGCATGCGACTTCTCTAAATACTGATGTTGTGAACCAAAGTTATGACCTAATGGTTGTTCTTGAGGGGCCCTTGAAAGATGTGTCTGTTGACTCTAGAAAAAGATAAATATATATGTTTATTTTTAGTTAACACCAAACTCCAGCTAAATCTCTTTATTAATACTAAATAGATGCAACGTTTTTATTGCTGTTTGTGTCTCAGTTTTTTTTACTCCTGTAAAACCAGGCAAAAAAAATTGAGAAATGGGGGTCATCAGAAGAGGAAGGCACAGACAGCAATAGAACATGATATATTGTATGTTTTAACCTTTTCTCACTATGTTAAATGGTGTTTCTGTTGTTGTCTTTGTCCCCATTGGAGAGATTTCCCATCATTGGACCGAAAACAACCAGACATTTCCCCACTGGTGATACAAACATCAAGGGTTAAACATTTTAACCCTTCCTCAGTCTGCCCAAAACCAAAAATAGGTTTTAGGGGGGTAGTTGGGCTTTCATTTTAAGCACTTTTAAATACTAACCAAATGGTTATAGAGGTTATAATGGTTATACATTTATTTTACAGTTGGTCAAATTTTAATATAGTATTTTTTGCAATAATAAAGATACATACTGTGTGAACATAGGATTTTATCTGTATAATATTAGGATTTCATTGGTGTATCATTTGGATTACATATGTATAATGTTATTATATTGGCCAATTTTCCTTAAAAGGAATATATAGTGATATTGCAATTTTATTCTCCATCTTTTCATTACAAGCCAGCAGATGGGACTCTAGGCTACTTTTCAAATTTCCAGGCTATCCTTACATACTAAAAATGCCTGTTTACAGAGATCAATAGCTCAATCTACAATTCACACATACACCTGAATGATCAGTTGAGTGCTTCGCCCTCCTTTCCCTCTGCCTGTATAGACAGCTCTATAGTGATCAAAGGAAGTGAGTGTAAAGGGGCACCCAATGTACAGTAGATGTAAATATAAAAACGCTTTATTGAAAGTACAGATGATAGAATTCTATTACTCTTAAAAAAGCGTTTTTAAATTCACATCTACTGTACATCGGGCGCTCATTTACACTCACTTAATTTGATTACTACGGAAGCGAGCATCAAGCCGCACCCCGAGATAGCGGCCCAGGCCCCCAACAGGGCTAACCATCTCCCCAAAAATGCCAGGCACTAATTTCTGGAAGGAAACCTTTCCCATCTGCCCCTCTAATTTATAAACAGTGACTGATCAAGTCAGTCCAGCGTGATCTTCACCTTTAAAAAAACAAGACAGCTCTATAGGAAGTTTAAGTCAGAGAGAGTGAGCCGAAAAAGGGCTTCTTGTTGGAAAACCCTAAATGTTCAGTGACAACAGAATGGGTGTACAGTGGGTATACCATATACGTAATGGTTATTTTAATAAGGTGTCCCCCCAGTGGAGCCCCCCTTACATTAGGTGTCCCCCCAGTGGAGCCCCCCTTACATCAGGTGTCCCAGCAGCAGTGTCTCCCTTACATCAGGTGTCCCCAGTGGAGTCCCCCTTACATCAGGTGTCCCCAGCGGAGTCTCCCTTACATCAGGTGTCCCCAGCGGAGTCTCTCCTTACATCAGGTGCCCCAGCATAGTCCCGCTTACATCAAGTGCCCCAAGCAGAGTCCCCCTTACATCAGGTGTCCCCAGCGGAGTCCCCCTTATATCAGGTGTCCCCCAGCGGAGTCCTCCTTACATCAGGTTTCCCCCAACGGAGTCCCCCTTACATCAGGTTTCCCCCAACGGAGTTCCCCTTACATCAGGTGTCCCCCAGCGGTGTCCCTCTTCATCAGGTGTCCCCCAGTGGAGCACCCCCTTACATCAGGTGTTCCCCAGTGGAGCCCCTCCTTACATTAGGTGTCCCCCTTCGGAGTCCCACTTACATCAGGTGTCCCCCAACGGTTTCCCTTCTTACATAAGGTGTCCCCCAGTGGAGCCCCTTCTTACATCAGGTGTCCCCCAGCGGAGCCCCTCCTTACATCAGGTGTTCCCAGTAAAGCCCCCTTACATCAGGTGTCCCCCCAGTGGAGCTCCCCTTACATCAGGTATCCCAGCAGCGGTGTCCCCCTAACATCAGTTGTCCCAGCAGCGGTGTCCCCCTTACATCAGGTCCACCCACAGTGGAGCCCCACTTACATCAGGTGTCCCCCAGTGGAGCCCCCCTTACATCAGGTGTCCCTCTTACATCAGGTGTTCCCCAGTGGAGCCCCCCCCCCCGTACATCAGGTGTCCCACTTACATCAGGTTTGTCTCAAGTGGAGCCCCCCGTACATCAGGTTTCCCCCTTACAACAGGTGTCCCAGCAGCGGACTATCTGCTGTCGTTACAGAAGACCAGAAGTAACAGGTCACTCGCTGAGGTGGGGAACAAACAAGAGGCGGAGCCGGCCGGGTGGCTGCCAATAGAAATTGAGCTGCCACCGCCCCCCGCCCCACAGCCTTTCCCAGCAGGCCCAGCAAGCCGCGGGGGGGGGGTCGGCGGCAGCTCAATTTCGATTGTCAGCTACCCGGCCAGCTCCGCCTCTTGTTTGTTCCCCTCTGCGAGTGACCTGTTACTTCTGGTCTTCTGTAAAATGGCGGTAGGCGGAGACAATTAATACTGGCCGCGGACCTCTAGCGGTGGCAGCCGGCAGCGTTAAAAAAAACGGATTTCCCGGGACATTTCCTGGGAAACGCTAAAAGCGGGACAAAGGTTTAAATCCCGTGAATGTCCCAGGAAATTCGGGACAGTTGGCAAGTATGTACAACATGTGAGCCCATCATTACAAGGTAAGGCAAACAAACAACACAGAGAATATATCTCCACTAATAGTTAAAACAACAAAAACATTTTAAAGTGTACATTGTTTTTAACCACTTATAGACCAGCCGCCGCAATTGTACTGCGGCAGGTTGGCTCTCCTGGGCGAATCGCCATCATGGTACATCGGCTGCTTTAAGACCACTAAAGGGCACGACGCCAATGCACGATGAACGCCGGCCACCCGCAAACGCTCCTGAGAGAGACAGAATGGGGATCTGTCAATGTAAACAGACAGATCCCCGTTCTGTCAGGGGAGGATAGACAGATCGTCTGTTCCTAGTGATTAGGAACAGAGATCTGTCTCCCCCCGTCACTACACTCCCCCCACAGTTAGAAACACCTCCTTAGGGAACATTTAACCCCTTGATCGCCCCTAATGTTAACCCCTTCCCTGCCAGTGACATATATAGAGTAATCAGTGGCTATTTTTAGCTCTAATCGCTGTATAAAAATGTCAATGGTCCAAAAAAGTGTTAAAAGTGTCCAATCTATCCTCCCCAAAAAACAACAACCTGCAAGACAAAGGCATAATGAGCTAGTATGCATAGCATACTAGCTCATTATGAAATACTTACCTTAGATTGAAGCCCCTGCAGCGGTCCTCATACATCGCTCCGGCCGGCGACCTCGCTCCCGGAGTTACTTATGGGTATCGTGGGCTCCAGGGCTGTGAATGGCTGGAGCCGCGATGACGTCATTCCCACGCATGCGCAAGGGAGCCGCCGGTAACGGCATACTAGCTGAAGCAACGGCACGGACGTGCCATTGCTTAAGTGCACATGTGCCGAATATGTCGGCACATGCTGATACAGGGGCTATCTCTGTAGCACACGGACCCTTTTCCCTTGCTTTGGCTCAATTGCAGGAAAAAGGCACACCGTACTATATGCCTGTACCCTCCTGGATGAGGAGGTTAAGCAGTGTTATGTATTTGGGTCCCACAGCTAGGTTCTTCCATCAGTTGGTTCTTATCTCCTAGGATATAGGGACAAGTCTCTGTATTCCCCCCAGTAATTCCACTGTCCACACCACTTTAAACTCCAACGTTGAGTTTATTTTCTCAATGTTCAGCAGATAGGTAAAGGGTGGAAGAGAGACAGGACAACAAGGTTTGGGAGGTTAGTCCAGGCACAAATGGATAGCACAATCTCTACTCTATCCCTGAGTAGGTTTAGCTCACCCGGATAGTCTCCTACAAAGTGGATCCTAGCAGCCGAAGTGATGCTCGGACGTTTGATCAAGTTATTTTCCTAGATGCGATCGGGAGACTCTCTGCCATAGAATCAGACCCCGAACCTCTTATCTTCTGGTACCTAAGGACAGGTGCCCACAGCAGCACATTACTAGGCCCTTGGTGGATAGAAGAATCCCTCCAGAGAGTTACCGGGCCCCTTCCTTCACCGTGAACACTCACCGGTCCGTCAGAAAGGTCCACCCCCGGCCTTCTTAGAAGCGGCTCCCTCGCGAGAGACACCCTGGGGCTTCTCCTCCTCGTAGCGGACTCCAGCTAAAGGTGCTGGGCCCAGTGTTGAAGATGCAGCCCCAGGACTAAAGGTGCCTGGGACTGATGCACACGTGGCCCCATGGCCTGGAGGGCCATGCGCCATGCACCTGGACTCCGACTCTGGAACGAAGACCCCTCCCAGGCGGCGTCTGCCCCTTATGTATCCTCTCCCGGCATGCACAGCAGGTCGACCACACCCACTGTACCGCCGCCGAGAGAGGACACCCAAGGCACAGCACTAATACCAGTGGTTCAACCCCGACCCATTATGGCAGTGCCACCTATAGGCCACAGGGAACTGCACACCAGTATATCATCCTGGAAATAAACAGCACAACCTATAAATTGAGAATGGTCTGAGCCTAACTACTATCTCAGACCGGAGGGATGATTTTCTCCTTGACATGGGCCAAATACTTTAAGAAGGAAGTTCATCAGGTCAGTGGCAGTGACCCTACTCATTCAGGTCAGTGGCAGTGACCCTACTCGCTTCAAGTCAGTGGCGGTGACTTCATAGGGCAAGGCCCTATTCACCAGGTCAGTGGCAGTGACCCTACGTATCAAGTCAGTGGCAGTGACTTTATTCACCCGGTCTGTGGCAGGGACCAACCTCACGGTCTGTGGCAGAGATCGTGCGCCAAAGCTGTTTGAGAAACCTAAACAGTCTAAAGAGTTAAACTAGGTTTGTGCCTGGACCTCCTCCACACCTAAGCTGTCCTGTGTCTTCGCTCCAACCTGTCTGCTCTTAAAGAGGCTGTTTATTATCCGGTGTGAAATAAATGTTGAGTTGGACTTTCAGCTAGTGTGGACATTCACATTCCTGGGGAAAACGAGGACTTGCATCTATTTAAAGTAGAGGTGAGATCATTCTTGGGAGGACTTTGACTCTGGCCGCAGACAAGGCCCAAAACTAACACCGCTCAACCTCTTTACTCAGGAGGGTACGGGCTTGTGGTGCGGTGTGCCTCTCTCTGCCTGCGAGGAGCCTAATTAAATGCAGGTTGGGGAGAGGTGGGTGCGCTACATATATATATATATATATATATATATATATATATATATATATATATATATACTTTAAAGGAAACCTGTACTGACAAAAATATGGAAATATGGAAGCTTCTAGTTACTTGGATGTCCATGGATACAATAGTTTGTGAGTTACTGACCTGGAACAGGCATGTAGTATTAAAAGTCAGAGTGAAGTTCAAACTTCCGATGAGCATACTTGTTCTAGGTCAGTAATTCGAAGTTTTGAAGCCATCGGTTTTTAGAAAGAATGGTTGACTCCTTATTCTGAAAGTACACTTTTATTCAAACATTTAAAGAGATGGTTCTTAAGGATATAGTGTCTTTAAAAACTCCACGCTTTAGGAACAATTTTGAACTTCAGAAGAATCTCAAAATGATATGTGCACGGAACGATATTGTAATACGCCCTGCTGATAAAGGTGGGGGCATAGTCATTTTAAATAAAACTGATTATTTGACAGAGATGAATAGGCTTTTGTCAGATACTGCCACTTAGGCCTCGTACACACGACCGATTTTCTCGTCGTAAAAAACACGTCGTTTTTTTCGACGAGATTCTTGTTAAGCTTGTCGATTTTCTCGTCAAGCTTTCTATGCGTACACACTGTCATTTCCCAATTTCCTCGTGGTTCTCTGCGCTCACGTCCAGCACGTACGACGGCACTATAAAGGGGAAGATCTTTTTTCTTGGCGCCACCCCTTGGGCTGCTTTTGCTGATCTCGTGTTACCGCGTGTGAAGTAAAAGTTTGGGAAGAGACGATTCGCGCTTTTCAGTCTTCGTGCTTTCAGTTCGTTTTAGCGTGACGAATGTGCTATTTCCATTACGAAGGCTTGTTTTACCAGAAGATGCGCTCCCGTCTCATACTTGATTCTGAGCATGCGCGCTTTTGGAAGAGTCGTAAAAGCATACACACGAACCATTTTCTCGTCACAAAACAGGCCGACGAGAAACACGACGAGGAAATCTGGACTCCTGACGAGAAAATAGAGAGCAGGTTCTCTATTTTCTCGTCGAGATTCTCGTCAAGTTTCTCGTCGTAAAACCATACACACGAACGTTTTTCTAGACAAAAAAACTCTCGCGGCACTTTTCTTGACTGTTTACGACGAGAAAATCGGTCGTGTGTACGAGGCCTTATAGCCAATTAGCATGTAATCCCACTGTTAAATTTAAGAGGGAGCTTTTGTCCTTAATCAATGAAGGTTATTCCCTGGGTGTTTTAAATAAAAAAGAGAAAACCCATTTGGTGCCCTCTGCACCTAGTCCTAGGGTACCAGTTATATATTATCTACCTAAAGTTCATAAATGTATGTCTAACCCACCAGGGCGCCCTATTATAAGTGGAATTGACTCAGTAACAGCATGCATAGGTAAATACATTGACAAATTTTTACAACCATTGGTTATAACCATGTGTAAAAAGATACTAAAATGATAATCTGGCCCTCCTTTCTAGTATCACTCTGCGCTTGTGGATGTTATGTCATAAGGATATAAACAATAGTAAAATGTATAAAATAGATATAAATATATATAAATATATAAATATGTGAACCTAAGAGCATATAAATATAAAACATATATATAAAAGAACAGCAGCTGCTAAAAAATCAAGCGTACATATAAAACAGTATCATATAAAACTAATAAAAAGTTCAGAATAAAACTGCAGCAGCGCTACGAACAAAGTTCAATTGTGCGTCTTCTATGATAATCGCTTATATAGGTGATGAGGTAGTAAATGGTGAATCTAGTTGTAATATATCCAATTCATAATCTTAGTGCTCCTTTCACCAGTAGTGTATAACACCGCGTGGGGGGATTTTTGAAAGTCCCCTTTAGGGGGCGCACTCACCAGATGTAAGATAAATAAAAGCCTAGATCAACATTCCTCCTTCAGCAATAATATAATTGGAAATTATCCTTCTCCGCCATAGACAGATGTCAAATCAGGTATGGGTATAGAAAAGATATCCTCCTCAATCTATCCTGTCTTCTTATCCTCAGTGATAGAAAAAAGGTGCCACTGGCATATATGTGGAAAAAATACAAACTACATAGGGTAGTACTGTTTGACCATTTAATAAATTTAATCCCCAGGTAATCCCTTAGTTACATATATGTGTACCACAAAGTAAAATAATACAGGCGAAAAGATAAAATGAGCGCTACAGCGCCGGACACTTGCCCCTGATGAGCGCCACGGTGTATTTCCCTCGGCACTTCCTTGTTCGGCAGGTCCTGGAGCGCATGAACGTCACTTCCGGTTTGCTGGGTTGGTTGGCCACGCCCTGACGTTTCGTCACTTCCTGACTTCCTCTGAGGGCGTGACCAACCGTCACAGCAACCGGAATTTATGCTAGGTCAGAACCCGCCCTCTGGTTAAACGTCAGAGCACGCTCTGCGTGCCTGCGACGTCGCGCATGCGCGCTGAGCGAGTCGACGTCCATACCCTACTGTGGGCGGAAATTCTGTCAGGTGCAGCTCGATCTGCCCCACTCTGATAGGCGTTTGTACTCGGGCTGCATCCTGATTGGCTACTCTGTCTAAACATGTCGGGAGCGGTGTCGAGCCGACATGTATACAGAGGGGACTTCAATTACTGATTATAAGGATTGATGTCAGACACACCACCTCATACCGTCATACAGTCGTTCCTTCTGCTGACACTTGTGCCCTGAAGCGATAAGGGCATGTTTTGGTAACAATGTTACCCCCGGTAGTCAGAATTTTTTTTATTCTATTTATATTATAATGCCGGGTTTAATGCTAAATAATGTGTGCACACACTCTACTGATCATAATGAGGAAACGCTGTGATGGCTGTAAACCTTGACATCATAATCAGCAGTGTTTTGTTTTCCCAATCCACAGAACATGCATCCATCAATAAATATATGAATAATTCAATATATATGGCATAAAAATATATATAAAAAATAATAAAATTGACAAGAATAACACACCGAAATTATGGCTAAAAAATCTATATAAAAAAATATATATAAAAAAATAGATAATAAAATGACAAGAATAACACACCGAAATATTCAAATAAATACCAAGTAAACTCTGCTGTGTATAACTAATAAAAGTACTCATAAAGTTACTAAAATCACTAAAATCGAGGGTGGAGGCCCTATGTGTATATTCGTAGCGTTCTAGTAATAAGTCGTGCTAATACTAATAGTTATTCAGCTTAATGTCTACGAATCACTAATAAAACAATTAATGTCTAATTCAATGTTCAAACCTTTGGGCGCTAAAACTTCGGTTAAAAAAATCCATTTTGTCTCTTTTTTAGAAAGTTCGCGCACCTTATGAGAACCCCTCCAGTTTGATTCCAAACTTTCAATCCCCCAAAATTCCAGGCCTGAGGGGTCCTGGTTGTGCTTAAGTTTGAAATGCAGTGACACATTGTGGTCCTTATAACCTATCTTTATGTTGTTCACATGCTCAGCTATTCGGATGCGTAAAAGTCTTTTGGTGCGCCCTATATATAAAAGCCCGCACGGACATTTTAGAGCATAGACCACGAAGCTGCTGTTGCACGTAATAAACTGCTCGATGTCAAATTGTCTCTGATTGGAAGGAGAGATGAAGTTTTCCAGCCCCCTAATGGGGCGCGACACTTCCTTACATGCTCTACATCTTCTACAGGCAAAAAAACCATTTTTGTTCCAGAACGTCTGAGGTTTGCTGGGAGGGTCCAGTATTTTCTTCACCACCCTATCCCCGTGATTAGGAGCCTTTCGATATATAAATTGTGGTTTAGGGGGGAGTACTGGGCCCAATTTCTTATCCAAAAGTAAAATGTGCCAGTGTTTTGTGAAAATGTCCTCCACCTCCCTGAATTGACTATGAAATTGCGAGATAAAGCCCCATTCTTTTAAGTTGGTGCCCCCTACTGCTGGTTTGGGTTTGA
The DNA here is from genome assembly GCA_029206835.1 of Rana muscosa. NCBI lineage: Eukaryota > Metazoa > Chordata > Amphibia > Anura > Ranidae > Rana > Rana muscosa. The sequence continues at coordinate 426,704,981 of CM055120.1, read as the reverse complement.
TCTGTAGGCACAATTCCCTGGGAATTTGTTCGATTTCCTCTACAATTTTCTTTAGGGGTTGTGGTGCATAGCCCTTAGCTATGAATCTGTCTGATAAGACTTTTGCTTGCGTGAGAAAGACCTCATTATCTGAGCAATTCCGTTTAACGCGCATGATCTGTCCTTTAGGAATATTCCTTAGCCACTGTGGGTGGTGTCCACTTGTAATAGGTAGATAGCTGTTTCTGTCTGTCGCTTTAAAAAACACCTTGGTACCAAATCCTGTGTTATGGCGATCAACAGTCACATCCAGGAAGTTTATCGTCTTACTGCTCCATTCAGAGGTTAGTTTAATGTTATTGTTGTTGGTGTTTAGGGTCTTTAAGAAAGTCAATAATGATTCTTCTGAGCCGGCCCATATTAAAAACATATCATCGATAAAACGTTTATAAAAAATGAGTTCAGCTCTTCTGTCGTTAAAAATCATTTTATCCTCCCATTCTGCCATAAACAAATTTGCGATACTGGGTGCGAATTTGGCACCCATTGCAACTCCCCTCTGTTGCAGATAAAATTTACTATCGTACCAGAAATAGTTGTGGGATAAGCAGAAATCTAGGGCCTGGCCAATAAAAACTTTCTGATTATGCGGGAGTTCCTCCCTCTTACTCAAGGCCCAATTTAGGGCTAATAATGCATCATCATGTTGAATTATTGAGTAGAGGGAGGATACGTCCGAGGTTACCAACAGAACTTCCTGGTTGTGTCTTAACGTAATGTTTTGTAGACAATTTAGGAAGTCCTTTGTGTCTTTCAAGTAAGCTTGCGTAATCGACACACTCCTTTGTAAAAACGTATCTAGATACTGTCCCAACCTAGCTGTGACGGAGTCTATGCTATTTACAATAGGTCTAGGTGGTGGGTTTATTGAGTCTTTATGGATCTTTGGCAATGTATAAATCGTAGGGATCTTGTTACTGGTTGGTACCAGATAATGCCTTTCTTTTTCTGAAAGTACTCCTGATTTAGTGCCCATCTCGATTAGAGTGACGAGTTGATTCCTGAACGCTTGTGTCGGATCCTTATCCAAAGCTTTATACGTGTTGGTATCTGATAACAAATCAAGGATCTGTGCATGATACATATCTTTAGGGAGGATGACGACCCCTCCTCCTTTATCAGCTGGCCTTATGATGATGTCTTTTCATTTCTCTAGAGCTACGATACCATCCTGAATGTGTTTTAAACTTGTGTTCTTTTTTGGTTCCAATTGGTGGAGGTCCCGTATAATGAGACCTTTAAATACCTCGACTTGATGGTTGGGGTTATTGAGGGGGTTGAATAAAGATTTGTTTTTCAAGCCGCTATTAATGATGCCCCGAGGGTTCTCTATGGTAGACACCATCTGTGAGGTTAGTCCCACAAAATGCTTCTTAATGTTTAGTTTCCTAATAAATTTGTGTACATCAATATAAACATTGAATTTGTTTAAGGGCTGTTTCAATCCACATTTGAGGCCCATATTTAAGATGTTTAATTCCTTATGAGTCAGTACCACTGGGCTTAAGTTAAATATACCGGTTATTGATTGTTTCTCCTTCTTTTTTTGGATTTTCTTTCCGGCCCTGCATCCTCTGGTTCTGTGTTCCTTTGTTGAGCGTGATAGGTTTGTTCCCTGGGCCATTGGTATTGCGGGTGAGGTTCTCTCCACTCTCGCTCCCTCTGTTGTGGCGGGGGGTAATGGGGTTTCCCCCTGTGTGGGGGAAAGCCCCTGCCCCTTCCCTGTCCCCCTCCCCCTCTCCCTAAAAAAGGACGGGGTGGTTGGTAGTTGTTTTGTTGTTCAAAGGGGTGAAATCTATTTTGCGTTGGTACTTGATATGGTGTGCGTGGACGGTTATATTGTTGCTGATTGTATGCCTGATTATTCTTACCTCCTCCTCCTTTCATTTTTTCTTTCGTTGGTGGGATTGGAGTGGAGAAATTTGCTGGCGTATCAAATACAATCTCGTCGTCACTTATAACCACTCCGTCCTATTTACGAGATACGACTCAGGTCATTAACTAGTTGGAGCCCCGGCCATTGTCGAATGACGGCCTCAAGGTGGCTCTTAAAATCCGGGAGGACGTCAATAGACGTCCTCGGCTCCTCCAGCCACTGGGGGGCGCGCGAGCGCCGCCGGTGGCACGCGCGTGCGCCCGGCGCATCACGGACATGCCGATGCGCGTGCCTGGCGGCCGCGATGTCCGCCGGGCACCGGCGATCGGTCGGTACAGAGACAAGGACATGGATCTGTGTGTGTAAACACACAGATCCATGTCCTGTCAGGGAGAGAGGAGACCGATGTGTGTCCCTTGTACATAGGGACACAGATCGGTCTCCTCCCCCAGTCACTCCCCTCCCCCCACAGTAGTAATCACTCATAGGGCACACATTTAACCCCTTCCTCGCCCCCTAGTGTTAACCCCTTCCCTGCCAGTGTCATTTTTACAGTAACCAGTGCATTTTTTTAGCACTGATCGCTGTATCAATGACAATGGTCCCAAAATGGTGTCAAAAGTGTCCGATGTGTCCGCCATAGTGTCGCAGTCACAATAAAAATCGCTGATCGCTGCCATTACTAGTAAAAAAAAATATTAATAAAAATGCTATAAAACTATCCCCTATTTTGTAGACGCTATAACTTTTGCGCAAACCAATCAATAAACGCTTATTGCGATTTTTTTTGACCAAAAATATGTAGAAGAATACGTATCGGACTAAACTGAGAAAAATTTTTTTTTTTTTTAAATTGGGATATTTATTATAGCAAAAAGTAATAAATATTGTGTTTTTTTTCAAAATCGTCGCTCTTTTTTTGTTTATAGCGCAAAAAATAAAAACCGCAGAGGTGATCAAATACCACCAAAAGAAAGCTCTGTTTGTGGGAAAAAAGGACGTCAATTTTGTTTGGGAGCCACGTCGCACGACCGCGCAATTGTCATTCAAAGCGACGCAGTGCCGAAAGCTGAAATTTCCCCTGGGCAGGAAGGGGGTTTATGTGCCCAGTAAGCAAGTGGTTAATCTTTTGGCTAACTGCGATTGGAGAGAGGGTTATATTTTAGCGACAGCAGATGTCACTTCCCTCTACACGATTATCTCACATGAGCATGGTTTAGAGGCAGTTCGCTTTTATCTCGAACAGGACAATACTTTGTCAATAATTCAGAAAGATTTTATTATTAATTTATTGATCTTTGCCACCAGTCACAATTATTTTTGGTTTGGAGGTATATTTTATTTGCAGAAGTGTGGTGTGGCTATGGGGGCTAAATTTGCCCCCAGCCTAGCCAATCTTTTTATGGCATACTGGGAAAGAGAAGTTATTGATGTTAACCCCCCTAAAGAGTTGCGTCTATGGAAAAGATATATAGATGATATTTTGCTCATATGGGAGGGTGATCTCCCTTCGTTGGAAAATTTCTTTTTCAGACTCAACACCAACAAATAAGGGCATCTGTTTGAAATATGAGGCTAGTCAATCAAATATTCATTTTTTGGATCTTAATATTTTAGTAACTGAAGGGATATTGACTACTACCACTTTTTTTAAAAGTACAGACAGAAATGCTTTTATTCCATTGACCAGTTGTCATCATTCTAACTGGCTTAATGCTGTACCAAAGGGTCAGTTTCAACGTATCAGACGTAACTGCACCACTTTGTCGGATTATTTGCAACAAGCACAGATTCTTAAATTGAGGTTTTTAGAAAAAGGGTATACTGAGATGAGTATAGATAATACTATAGAGATAATTAAAGACATGGATAGGGGGAAGATGCTTGTTAAATCAGAGAGGATGAATCAAATGGGAGATAACAGATTTGGATGTGCCATGATCACAGACTATTCAAATCAACACTTCTCAGTTAGAAAGATTTTTAAGAAACATTGGAACATTCTAAAAAATGATAGAATACTGGGCCCAACATTACCCGAACGCCCAGTTGTTATTTTTAGAGGAGCTCCCTCTTTACGCCATAAGATAGCACCCAATGTCATCGACCCTCCTAACGTGATCTCTTTTTTTCAAACAATGAAGGGATTTTATCCATGCCGGAAGTGTAAGATTTGTCAAATAAATTCTTTCCAAGGACGTAAATGTGAGTCCTTTCAGTCCACACAGACAGATATAAGATACGACATTGACTCTTTTATCACATGTTCCAGTGAATGTGTGGTATATCTTATCCAGTGTCCCTGTTCCAAACAGTACATTGGGCGGACTAAAAGGGCCCTACATGTTAGATTAGAAGAACGTGTGGGTAATATACGGCGTGGCTTTCCTAAACATAATCTCTCGAAACATTATGCCAAATACCACAACCGAGAAACTAAGGGTACGCTATTTATTCCCATTGAGAAACTTGTTCCACATTGGAGAGGCACCAATAAAGTCCGTTCCATATCAAAACTCGAAACAAAATGGATTTTTGATATGAGATCCTATGTGCCTCATGGGTTAAATGTAGACTGGGACATAAATTGTTTTTTAAATAATGCTTAGTTTTATCATTATTTTTTATGTAATTGATTTTATAATTTCATGAACCATATACATAATGTATTTTTTATAATATTTTCATTAGTTTTTAATAAGTATTGTTATGTATTTTATTTTTTTGTACATATATTGCTGTTATTAGTATTGTATGATATATGGGTAGTTCTATTTGGGGTTTCCGGCGCCTCTTTTTTTGCTTCTTTCCTGTTTGATTTTGTTTTTTGTTGTGGTGTTTTGGTCTGGTGTCTCTTCATTTTGGTGGATGAAGACTTTTTTTTCCTTCACATCTATTTAAGGACTGATCATCTTTACTCTGTGGCACTTGTCTTTCTGAATATTTTTTCAGGACTTTTGTGCTGCGGGATTTTAGTTATTCCTCAGCTCTTTCACTTTATTTATGGGTTGATTTTCACTGTCATTGGAGTTTACAACTTACTTTGTGGAACATTCACTTTATTCACTTTAAGGTTCACACTTGATGTTTTGTATACACTATATATTTTTAATAATATTTTGTACACATTTTTTGAATATTTTGTATATAATTTTTGTATACACCTTTAAAATTTTTCACTAATATTTTTGGATTTATTTTTTCATCATTTATCTAGCACTGTACTTTTTTACTATATTGCTTGAAAATTTGGTATCCACTTTTCTAGTACTGGCAGCTTTCATTACACTATCATAGTGTATTTTTCATTTCTCAATTAACGTTTCTATCTAGCGCAGTGTTTTCCCTTTTTTGGGCCTTTTTTAACACTTTCTAATTGAATAACAGGAGAAATAGTAAAAAAAAATCCCATTTCCCAGACTGGAGTATGGGACACTGATATCAATACTGATACAGTTCCACAAAGCTAGGAAGCCCAATTTAGAGTCAATAGTGACAATAGAGCCCACTTTATCATATAGAAAGGTGATGAGTTGCCTCTAGAATTTTTTTGGGGGGATTAGTGATATATTTAAAGTCTATTTTTTTTTTTTTTTTTTTTTTTTAGAGAGAATAGAGAAGATGTAGAAACATTAATTTCATTTTTTTTTTTTGCTGTGTGTACCTTTTGGAGAATTTTTTATTTTTTTTGCATTGTTTATTTATACATTTTCCAGTACAAAACAGAGAGGAACCAAAATAAACACATAAGACAATTAATATATTCCACTGCATAGCTGTTTTTGCCTAACATAGTGTAAACTACAGGATTAACCTAAAAGGCTGCATGTGTTATCCTCTTTAGGCCCCATGCACACGAGACGCAGGTGCAAACTCTGCTGAACACACGTTTTTAAACGCTGAAACTGGCGTTTATAAACGCGCGTTTTGCCGCGTTTGCGGCCGCGTTTAGCGGCGTTTAACCGCGTTTGCGTTTATAAGCGTTTCATCATAGACCCTCCCTAAGCTCAAAAAACAGTAAATTTTAACCATTTCAGCCAGTTTGTGAGACCAGAGTGAGTAGCAGCAGCTGAGAGAGCAGCAGTGTACTTGTATTTAGCGTATCACTTGCCACATCATCTGCCACAAGTTGTGGATTGTCCACTTGCCACGTCACCTGCCACGTCACCTGGCCACATCACCTGGCCACGTCACCTGGCCACGTCACCTGCCACAAGTTGTGGATTGTCCACTTGCCACGTCACCTTGCCACATCACGTGCCACGTCACCTGCCACAAGTTGTGGATTGTCCACTTGCCACGTTACCTGGCCACGTCACCTGGCCATGTTACCTGCCACGTCACCTGGCCACGTTACCTGCCACGTCAGCTGGCCACGTCACCTGCCACAAGTTGTGGATTGTCCACTTGCCACGTCACCTGCCACGTCACCTGGCCACGTCACCTGCCACAAGTTGTGGATTGTCCACTTGCCATGTCACCTGGCCACATCACGTGCCACGTCACCTGGCCACGTCACCTGCCACAAGTTGTGGATTGTCCACTTGCCACGTCACCTGGCCACGTCACCTGGCCACGTTACCTGGCCACGTCACCTGCCACGTCACCTGCCACAAGCTGTGGATTGTCCACTTGCCACGTCACCTGGCCACGTCACCTGGCCACATCACCTGACACAAGTTGTTGATTGTCCACTTGCCACTTTACCTGACACAAGTTGTGGATTGTCCACAATGCGATGCAAGCAATTACAGTTTTCTTTTATATTTTTTAATAGTTTTTCATCATTTGCCATAATTTTTGAGATTTCTAATGTTAAAAAATAGGTCACCTTTAAAAACGCTTATAAACGCAAACGCGGCAAAACGCCGGTACCGCGTTTAGCCGTGTTTAGCCGCGTTTAGCAGCGTTTAGCGTCTGAAACGTGAAAACTTTTGCGTCTGAACCCATTTTTTTGCTTCTGGAAAAACGAGGTTAAACGCAACTGCTTGTAAACGCCAAAAAACGAGAGTGTGTGCATGGACACATAGGATAACATTGAATGGGTTCAGGAGCAGTTGAAAAAAGCGTCTGCACGCGCGTTCAACAGCAAATAACAGCGTCTCGTGTGCATGGGGCCTTAGAGGATAGGTGAAAGCCTAGGCATTGATTAGACTAGGGCTCTCACAGTGTGATATTAAATAGTGAGATTCCTTCTTCCTGTTCCTCATCACTATGATGTGGGTATTATCTACCAACTTGTAATACAAAACACATTTTTGCATAACAGAAGAATTATGTTTAAGGAAGAATATGCCTGAAATAACTCCCAATAACTTCCAATAGAAAGGAAAAACTCCTTTGGAATAACAGGATAAAAGCACAAGCTCAGACGGACAATAAAAAGTTCAAAGAGTCAACAGTTCTGTCTGGTTCACTTTGATCTGCATTACGCATGATCACTTTTTATTTACTTCTTCTTTTCTGTGGTTTTTACAAAGATATCACCCTTTGTCTGTGGTTTATGATGATCTTTGTGAATATAATGAGAGTAGACAAAGCATGTCAGACTGGACTGCTAAAGTCTACAGAGTACTGTGTCTCATTTTCTGTATACTAGCAACAGAAAAAGTATGCCTGACAAACCTGGATGTGCGGGTAAGTCCATAAGGCAGGTTTGTCTCCATTCACTAACATAGGATGCCTGCAAGCAGTTTCGGGTGGCTCCAGAATCAGATGCATAAAGAAATTCCTCTTTACAGGAAAAGGCCTCTGTACAGGAAAATGAAAGAACGCCTGTATGAAGCAACAGGCCCTTGAAAATGTTTCATTCCAAGGTATACAGCCCTGGATAGTCATGACTGTCCAAAACTGTAGGTTTGTTATTACATAAAACATTGGCAAGAACTTGTTGCTGTGTGCTAGCATTTCTTTCATTTTCCAGGAGCCAGGCTGCGCACCAGTGATTCCAAGTAGTCTGCCTGGGATGCATGCATGCAAATCCAAATTAAAGTATGAGTAAACTTAAAATAATTCTACAGTTCATGAAAAATCTGTGAATAACAAACCGACTGAGTAAAATGAATCAAATATTAATATACATACAGTGCCTTGAAAAGGTATTCATACCCCTTGAAACGTTCAACATTTTGTCATGTTACAATCAAAAACGTAAATGTATTTTATTGGGATTTTATGTGATACTGTAGACCAGGGATATGCAATTAGCGGACCTCCAGCTGTTGCCAAACTACAAGTCCCATGAGGCATAGCGAGACTCTGACAGCAGCAAGCATGACACCCAGACGCAGAGGCATGATGGGACTTGTAGTTTTGCAACAGCTGGAGGTCCGCTAATTGCATATCCATGCTGTAGACCAACACAAAGTGGCACATAATTGTGAAGTGGAAGGAAAATGATAAATGGTTTTAATTTTTTTTTACAAATAAATATCTGAAATGTGTGGCATGCATTTGTATTCAACCCCCTTTACCCTGATACCCCTAACTAAAATCGTGGAACCAATTGCCTTCAGAAGTCACCTATTTAGTAAATAGAGTTAATCTGTGTGTCATTTAATCTCAGTATAAATACAGCTGTTCTGTGAAGCCCTCAGTGGTTTGTTAGAGAACCTTAGTGAACAAACAGCATCATGAAGGCCACGGAAAACACCAGACAGGTCAGGGATAAAGTTATGGAGAAGTTTAAAGCAGGGCTAGGTAATAAAAAAAAATCCCAAGCTTTGAACATCTCACGGAGCACTGTTCAATCCATCATCCAAAAATGGAAAGCGTATGGAACAACTGCAAACCTAACAAGACATGGCTGTCTACCTAAACTGACAGGCTGGGCAAGGAGAGCATTAATCAGAGAAGCAGCCAAGAGGCCCATGATAATTCTGGAGGAGCTGCAGAGATCCACAGCTCAGGTGGGAGAATCTGTCCACAGGATAACTATTAGTCATGCACTCCACAAATCTGCCCTTTATGGAAGAGTAGCAAGAAGAAAGCCATTGTTGAAAGAAAGCCATAAGAAGTCCCGTTTGCAGTTTGCGAGGAAGCTATGTGGGGGACACAGCAAACATGTGGAAGAAGGTGCTCTGGTCAGATGAGACCAAAATTTAACTTTTTGGCCTAAAAGCAAAATGCTATGTGTGGCGGAAAACTAACACTGCACATCACCCTGAAAACACCATCCTCACTGTGAAACATGGTGGTGGCAGCATCATGTTGTGGGGATGCTTTTCTTCAGAAGGGACAGGGAAGCTGGTCAGAGTTGATGGCAAGATGGATGGAGCCAAATACAGGGCAATCTTAGAAGAAAACCTGTTAGAGTCTGCAAGAGACTTGAGACTGGGACAGAAGTTCACCTTCTAGCAGGACAACGACCCTAAACATACAGCCAGAGCTACAATGGAATAGTTTAGATCAAAGCATATTCATGTGTTAGAATGGTCCAGTCAAAGTCCAGACCTAAATCCAATTGAGAATCTGTGAAAAACTTGAAAATTGCTGTTCTCCATCCAATCTGACAGAGCTTGAGCTATTTTGCAAAGAAGAATAGGCAAAAGTGTCACTCTCTAGATGTGCAAAGCTGGGCGAGACATCCCCAAATAGACTTGCAGCTGTAATTGCAGGCAAAGGTGGTTCTACAAAGAATTGACTCGTGGGGGCTAAATAGAAATGCACGCCACATTTTTCACATATTTGTTTGTAAAACATTTTGAAAACCATTTATCATTTTTTTTTTCGCTTCACAATTATGTACCACTTTGTGTTGGTCTATCACATAAAATACATTTATGTTTTTGGTTGTAACATGACAAAATGTGGAAAATTTCAAGGGGTATGAATACTTTTTCAGGGCACTGTATATGATGACCTCGATTAGACTAAACATGAGAAGAGAGACTGTTATGCCGCTTACACACGTTCGGAATTTCCGATTGAAAAAAGTCTGATGGGAGCTTTTGGTCGGATACTCCGACCGTGTGTATGCCCCATCGGACTTTTTCAGTCGGAATTTCTGACGGACTTAGATAGAGAGCAGGTTCTCTATTTTTCCGTCGGAAATTCCGACGGAGGTTTTTCCGGTGGCAAGTCCGACCGTGTGTACGTGGCATTAGGCTTTATGTACGATCGGCTTCTTGATTCCTTCCTCCAATGCGGCTTTATTGCATGTTCGGCTGAACTCTGTGGAGACTGTGTACTTTTGGATGAGCCTGTGACCATGTTATTTTTCCATGTGAGTGCATATGAATTTTTAACCACTTAAGCCCCGGACCATTTGGTAGCTAAAGGACCAGAGGTGATTTCAGAATTTTGCACTGCATTGCTTTAACTGTAAATTGTGCGGACATGCAATGTTGTACCCAAACGAAATTTGCGTCCTTTTCTTCCCACAAATAGAGATTTCTTTTAATGGTATTTGATTGCCTCTGCGATTTTTATTTTTTGCGATATAAACGGAAAAAGATCCAACATTTTGAAAAAAAATGATATTTTCTACTTTTTGTTATAAGAAAAATCGAATAAACTCAATTTTAGTCATACATTTAGGCCAAAATGTATTCAGCCACATGTCTTTAGTAAAAAAAATGCCAATAAGCGTATATTTATTGGTTTGCGCAAAAGTTATAGAGTTTACAAACTAGGGTACATTTTCTGGAATTTACACAGCTTTTAATTTATGACTGCCTATCTCATTTCTTGAGGTGCTAAAATGGCAGGGCAGTACAAAACCCCCCCAAATTACCCCATTTTGGAAAGTAGACATCCCAAGGAAATTGCTGAGAAGCATGTTGAGCCCATTGAATATTTTTTTTTTTGTCTCAAGTGATTGAATAATGACAAAAAAAAAAAAATTACAAAAAGTTGTCACTAAATGATATATTGCTCACACATGCCATGGTTATATGTGGAATTGCACCCCAAAATACATTTTGCTGCTTCTCCTGAGTACGGGGATACCACATGTGTGGGACTTTTTGGGAGCCTAGCCGCATACGGGCCCCCGGAAACCAAGCACCGCCTTCAGGATTTCTAAGGGCGCAAATTTTTGATTTCACGCCTCACTACCTATCACAGTTTTGAAGGCCATAAAATGCCAAAATAGCACAAAACCCCCCCAAATGACCCCATTTTAGAAAGTAGACACCCCAAGGAAATTGCTGAGAGGCCTGTTGAGCCCATTGAATATTTTTTTTTTGTCCCAAGTGATTGAATAATGACAAAAAAAAAAATTACAAAAAGTTGTCACTAAATGATATATTGCTCACACATGCCATGGTTATATGTGGAATTGCACCCCAAAATACATTTTGCTGCTTCTCCTGAGTACGGGGATACCACATGTGTGGGACTTTTTAGGAGCCTAGCCGCGTACGGGACCTCGAAAACCAAGCACCGCCTTCAGGATTTCTAGGCACAAATTTTTGATTTCACTCCTCACTACCTATCACAGTTTCGAAGGCCATAAAATGCCAAAATAGCACAAAACCCCCCCAAATGACCCAATTTTGGAAAGTAGACACCCCAAGCTATTTTCTGAGAGGCATGGTGAGTATTTTACAGCTCTCATTTGTTTTTGAAAATGAAGAAAGAAAATAATTTTTTATTTTTTTCAATTTTCAAAACTTTGTGACAAAAAGCGAGATCTGCAAAATACTCACAATATCTCTCAGCAAATAGCTTGGGGTGTCTACTTTCCAAAATGGGGTCATTTGGGGGGGTTTTGTGCCATCTGGGCATTCCATGGCCTCCGAAACATTGATAGGCAGTGAGAAGTGAAATCAAAAATTTACACCCTTAGAAAGCCTGAAGGCGGTGCTTGGTTTTTGGGGTCCTGTACGCGGCTAGGCTCCCAAAAAGTCTCACACATGTGGTATCCCCGTACTCAGGAGAAGCAACAGAATGTATTTTGGGGTGTAATTCCACATATGCCCATGGCATGTTTGAGCAATATATCATTTAGTGACAACTTTGTGCAAAAAAAAAAATAAAAAAAAAAAAAAAATTCCGCAACTTGTGTCAACATATAAAATATTCCATGGACTCGACATGCCTCTCAGTATATAGCTTGGGGTGTCTACTTTCCAAAATGGGGTCATTTGGGGGGGGGGTTTGAACTGTTCTGGCATTTTATACACAACATTAGGAAGCTTACATCCACTCTTCTAACCACTTGAAGACAAAGCCCTTTTTGACACTTTTTGTTTACATGAAAACATATTTTTTTTTTTGCAAGAAAATTATGTTGAACCCCCAAACATTATATATATTTTTAAAGCAAAGGCCCTACAAATTAAAATGATGGGTGTTGCATTTTTTTTTTTCTACACAGTATTTGCGCAGCGATTTTTCAAACGCATTTTTTGGGGAAAAAATACACTTTTTTTAATTTTAATGCACTAAAACACACTATATTGCCCAAATGTTTGATGAAATAAAAAAGATGATCTTAGGCCAAGTACATAGATACCAAACACGACATGCTTTAAAATTTCGCACAAACGCGCATTGGCGACAAACTACATACATTTTTAAAAGCCTTTAAAAGCCTTTACAGGTTACCCCGTTAGATTTACAGAGGAGGTCTACTGCTAAAATTACTGCCCTCGATCTGACCTTCGCGGTGATGCATGGTGAAATTGCTGTTTACATATGACGCCAGACCGACGCTTGCGTTCGCCATTGGGCAAGAGCAGGGCAGGACAGGGGTGCTCTTTTATTTATTTATTTATTTTTATTATTAATTTTGCTTTTTTATTTTATTTTTAAATTGTTCCTTCCATATTTTTTTTTTTAATCATTTTTATTGTTATCTCAGGGAATGTAAATATCCCCTATGATAGCAATAGGTAGTGACAGGTATTCTTTTTTTGAAAAAACTGGGGTCTTCTAGACCCTAGATCTTTCCTCTGCCCTCAAAGCATCTGACCACACCAAGATCGGTGTGATAAAATGCTTTCCCAATTTCCCAATGGCGCTTTTTATATCCAGTGGGGGGGGACATTCCCTCCCACTGCTTGTAAAAGCAGTCCAGAGGCTAATTAGCCACTAGGATTGCTTTTACATGAAAGCCGGCCGCTGGCTGAAAAGAATGATACCAAGATGATACCTAAACCCGCAGGCATCATTCTGGTATAAACATTCAAAGTCCAGCAACATACCAGTATGTTGCTGGTCCTTGTTGGACATGTATTGTAATCTTTTTTTTTCATGCAGCCAGTTGGCTGAACGAAAAAAGAGATTGATCGGTGGGTATGCCCACCATTAGAATACCGCCCTTCATCCACCCACTTCTAATGATGGGCATACATGCACCATTTATATATGCCGAAGCATGGGGGCATCCTCCCGCAAAAAAGTTATGCCGCACACACATGGTCGGACTTTTCCACGGGCAAGCCTCCGTCGGAATTTCGACCGTATGTACGCGGCATTAGGAGCAAAATTGCTCCTCCGCTCCTCCGCCCCTGCTGCCCCAATGCTTCGGCATATATGCTTTTTTTTTTTAACTGTGGTGGTGAAATCACCTCCTACAGCACTGGAGTCGCAGGGATCAGGCCTGTCTCTGCGAACGCTGCAGTTATGTGTGTTGTGTTTTGTAAGTGACAGTGATCGATCGATACTGCACTTGGGTGGCCTGGGCTGAACGGAAGGGCAAAACGCAGGTGCTAGCAGGTATCTGGGCTGATCCCGCTAACACTGTGTTTTTGGGAACCCTAAACTGCTGGGGACGCTAGTATAGATCTGATCTGATCAGATCAGATATTGATCTGTTCAGATACTATACCACTAAGGGAGGTGTATGCTTCACGCATGGGTGTTAGCGTTACTGGCACTAACCTGACGCTGCCTGGGGTGTGACGCAGACCCTCTCTGACGCTAAAACCTAATTGATATCACCCGCCGGGCGATCAGGGGGTTAAACCTTTATTGGGTTATATATACGCGGGTGCCCTGACACTATAAAAAGCAAACTAACTAACCAGCGTCACCCGTAACACTTATATGGTGATCACTGGTGAAAGGGTTAACTAGGGGCAATTAGGGGGTTAAAACCTTTATTAGATAATATATGGGGGTACCTGACGCTATAAAAACCTGCGGCAAACCTAAAAAAAATTACTGGCTACCGATCGGCATCACTGACACTAAGACAGCGATCAGAAAAACGATCGCTTAGCGACAGTGGTGATAGGGGGTGAAAGGGTTAGCTGGGGGGTGATCAAGGGGGTTAAACCTTTATTAGATAATATATGGGGGTACCTGACGCTATAAAAACCTGCGGCGAACCTAAAAAAAATTACTGGCTACCGATCTGCATCACCGACACTAAGACAGCGATCAGAAAAACGATCGCTTAGCGACAGTGGTGATAGGGGGTGAAAGGGTTACCTGGGGGGCGATCAAGGGGGTTAAACCTTTATTAGATAATTTATGGGGGTACCTGACGCTATAAAAACCTGCGGCGAACCTAAAAAAAATTACTGGCTACCGATCTGCATCACAGACGCTAAGACAGCGATCAGAAAAATGATCGCTTAGCGACAGTGGTGAAAGGGTTACCTGGGGGGCGATCAAGGGGGTTAAACCTTTATTAGATAATTTATGGGGGTACCTGACGCTATAAAAACCTGCGGCGAACCTAAAAAAAATTACTGGCTACCGATCTGCATCACCGACGCTAAGACAGCGATCAGAAAAATGATCGCTTAGCGCCGGCGGTGCTAGGGGGTGAAAGGGTTACCTGGGGGGCGATCAAGGGGGGTTAAACCTTTATTAGATAATTTATGGGGGTACCTGACGCTATAAAAACCTGCGGCGAACCTAAAAAAAATTACTGGCTACCGATCTGCATCACCGACGCTAAGACAGCGATCAGAAAAATGATCGCTTAGCGACGGCGGTGCTAGGGGGTGAAAGGGTTATCTGGGGGGTGATCAGGGGGTTAAACCTTTATTAGGGGGGGTTAGGGGGCTACATTGGACCTAAAACGAACTTTAGTGACACTTTTACAGTCACAAATGTCACTGATTGCAGTGATCAGTAAATAAATGGTCACTGCAATCAGTGACACTGTGACTGGGGGCTGGGGGGTGATCTGGGGGTGTCTGGGGGGGCCTGGGGGGGCGATTTGTGTGCCTATGTGTCTTGGTGTCAGTGTAGTGTTTTGTGCACTGACCTGATGTCTTCTCTTGTACGGCGCTCGGTATATGTGAGCGCCGCATGAGAGATGACATCACTTCCTCCTGCTTCCTCTGCCTGTATTTACATTACACGGACAGAGGAAGCATTTTCATTCGCCGGGAGCGATCGCAGGGGGGGTGGCCGGAATCGAACGGCCGTCCCCTCATCTCGGATCGCTCCCCAACGAATACCGACTGCTCACTGTATAGGAGGGGGGTCCGATCGGACCCCCCAACTGTACAAAGGCAATCACGTACACTGTACGTGATTGTGCCTGTCGGTGCCATTCTGCCGACGTACATATACAGTGAGCGGTCGGTAAGTGGTTAAATAAACACTTTTATTTTGGTTTACACTATGAGATTGTTTCTTCCTTTTTAAAGCGGAGCTCCACCCTAAAGTGGAACTTCCTCTGATCGGAACCCTCCCCCCCTCCGATGTCACAATTGACACCTTTCAGGGGGTAGGGGGTGCAGATACCTGTCTAAGACAGGTATTTGCACCCACTTCCGGGAGTCCTCTCTGCAGGAAATCTGCGGGAAGCGCGTCACTTCCCGCAGATTCCCCGTTGTGTTCTGGGAGACACTCTGCTCCCAGAACACAGGGGACCATTCAGAACGGCGCAGCGCGACTCGCGCATGCGCCGTAGGGAACCGGGCATGAAGCCGCAAGGCTTCACTTCCTGGTTCCCTCACCGAGGATGGCGGTGGGGGCAGCAGAGTGACGAGCGATTGCTCGTCCTCTGCTGCGGACGTCGCTGGACTCCAGGACAGGTAAGTGTCCATATATTAAAAGTCAGCAGCTGCAGTATTTGTAGCTGCTGGCTTTTAATATTTTTTTTTTCGCGGCACCTCCGCTTTAAACTGAGCTTTATTGGTGTCATGTTGATCATTATATCCATTGAAGCATCCCTATGCAGTTATTGATCATCTGACCTCATAGAAATATAAAACTTAATAAAATAATTCTGTAGCCACATTATAGGAGCTCATCAGTAAGGTGAGTTTACACCCTTGGGGGCCTCTGGGTCCACTTTTCTTGGACTCTTTTGGACTTTGGACTTTTTTTGCACAGTGGGCCTTGTATCCACGGACTGAAATTATTTTATGTTTATCCTATATTTTATGTTTATTCACATTTATTTTGCATGCACGGTTGTAGTTTTGAATATCATTTATACTGGGTCCGAATTTCATATTTGTATTTGCATGCATGGTTTAGAATATTATACATATTTGTTAGTCATTTTATATTGAGATCTCTAATTGGTTCACATTTTCAGTTTCAGTTTGTTGATGCATCAAAACAAAAGGCATGCAAAATCTTTCAATTTGCTTCGTTTAGAAAGCAGCTACAGCTTGAGTAGGAAAAGACCAAGGATTTTTTTTCCCAGATGGAACATGGCGGAAGCACTAGCCCTGAGCTTTCCACTCTGGCTTCTGTTTTTAGAAGTGACAACGCTCTTCTCCCTGGTTGGCTGCACTGAACCTATCTCAGGCATAGCTGGTGTAATATGCAGAGAGGGCATTGCTAGCACCAGGCATCCAGGCGTTGCCCAGCTGCATTGCCAGCACCCGCTGCATCTCTCCCCATCGGCTGCCGTCTGTCAAACTAGTCTAACAGAGCCAGGAAAGCTTCCCCTAGGCTCCTCCTCTGATCCGACATGTTCTATGACAGACCACAAGAATAAGTCTTGGAGGAAGAACATATCCCTGAACCCTGCACTCTGTACACCATGCACTTCTGAATCAATCACTCTGTACGTGGAGCATACCTCCCAACTTTGTAAAGTCCCCTCTCCCCTGCCAACCAGAGTTGTTGAGCGGGGGGGGGGGGGGTGGTGGACTTGCAAAAAGAAAAAAAATTACATTTTTAAGCGGAGGGGGGGGGGGGGGAGGGGGTTGGGGCGCAGTGCACGCAGGGCATACAAGTGCACCGATCACGGGGGGGGCTCTTACCTGCTGCTGCTGCTCCTCTCCTTCTCTTCATGTTTCCTGCTCTTACCTGCTGCTGCTGCTCCTCTTCTTCTCTTCATGTTTCCTGCTGTGCGGGAAACATGATAGTCTCGCGGGAGTGCGGGAAGGAGGAGCCTCTGCGGGTAAAACCCGCACAATCCGTGCCAGTTGGGAGGTATGCGTAGAGCACTTCTGAACCCTGCACTCTGTACTTCTCAACTCCAGTCCTCAAGGCACCCCAACAGGTCATGTTTTCAGGCTCTCCATTGTTTTGCACAGGTTATTTGATCAGTTTAACTGCTTTAGTAATTCCCACAGCTGTTTCATCTGAGGGAAATCCTGAAAACATGACCTGTTGGGGCGCCTTGAGGACTGGAGTTGAGAAACACTGTGCTAAGGTACACGCTCCTATCCACCCCCCACCCAGGGGAAAGTGGGGGCAAGTTTCTGCACATATTCTCTAAGAAAAAAAGCCCTGGAAAAGCCTGTCCCCTGCCAGCGTGCTGCTTTCTGCGTAGAAGCAGTGGTCACTCTGCAGAGGACTGACATGCTTTTGCTGAGTCAGGTCTACAATCAGCAAAGCTTGTGCTCCCTGCTGATTGCAGAATTTTGGTACTGACTCAGCAGGGGGCGTGTTGGACCGTTTCAGAGAGACCACTGATTCCACACAGAAAGAAAGGGTCTTTCTCTAAATCATGCTGCCAGGGAACAGATTTATTTTTAAATCAGGCTGTGGCTGCTTTCTAAAGAGAATTAACATTGCTTCATTGTTGTATGGAAGCACCAAGAATGTATTTATGTGATTTAAAATGAATGTTTATTTGGTCTATAAAGTGGAACTAAACCCATCGATTTAACTTTCCAAAGACAGTTACATTCAAGGAATGTTGTGAATGATAACTGTCACAGTTGCTTGTGTGCTCAACTGAACTGTCAAGCCATCAAATGGCTGGTGTCATAACTGATCACATGTGCACCACCATGGTAACTGCAGAACCAGAGGCTAAAGATGGCAGCTTTCTTGGCTGTAAAGCATAGGAGAGTTTAGTCTGATTTAAGGTCTCGTGCACACTGCTGCCCACAGACCATTGTTTTCATGTACAGGTGTGTAAACGTGCACTGTGTATATATCATTAAAAAAAAATATCTGCATTGCCAGGCAGTATTTTACACACTGTGAGGGGGTTAGCTCGGCAGCGGGTGTGTGTGACCCCCGGGATGGGCTCCCCACACAAAAACAGGCCCAGCAGACGGAGGTTGTGGTTTTCAAAATCAAAAAGGTGCCGTTTATTTTCTATTTACAGTGACAAAAACACAGCAAAGCAAAAGAAACAAACAAAATAAATCCTGGTCAACTTGACCTCTGACTAAACATACAGGTTTCCTAACTAACAACTGGGATCAGCCTAGTGCTGTCCTAGTCCCTGGTTTTAAATGTCCAAGCAAAATATAGCCACACAGGCTTTCTCTCACCGCACAGGGGTTCACTCTCCCTAGACAGTCCACACAGGTCTGCTTCCAGGCATGAGCTAACACCTAATGAATCTGGGAGTTTCTTATAGAGGCCTAAATGAGCTGACAAGGTTCAGCTGGTCTCATCAACTCCCTGTCTGCACGACGCCCAGCCCTCTCCCTAGAGGTATGAGTCATCAATGAGCCCACTAGTCTCAGCTGGGCTTATACAACTCTCCACCTAGCTGTATAAATCGGCGTAAAGCCTGAATCTGGGCGAAATATATCTACCCCCCTGGATGCAACCAGGTGACTTTACCTTCCTGCTGTCACATACCCCCCCCTCTTGTTTTAACCTCGGGGTTGGAACACCAGCAATCAGGCATTCATGTACTCGAGACAAAGCATCCACATTCCCCATTTGAACGCCAGGGCGATGCTTTACTGTGAAGTTGAATTCCTGGAGGGCCAGGAACCACCTATTCACTCTTCTATTTGTTTCCTTGTTTTGAGCCATCCACTTTAACGGAGCGTGATCCGTAACCATGTCAAAGTGCCTACCTAGCAGGTAGTACCGAAGGGAATCTAGAGCCCACTTCACCGCTAAACACTCCTTTTCAACGGTGGCGTAATTTACCTCATGGGACTTCAACTTCCTGCTGAGGTAAATGACTGGGTGCTCTTCCCCGTTCCAGACCTGGGACAATACTGCTCCTAACCCCACATCTGACGCATCACTTTGTACGACAAAGTCTTTAGAGAAGTCGGGTGAGTACAACACTGGCTGGCTACATAAGGCTTGTTTCAAGAATTGGAATGCTGCCTCAGCCTCGGGGGTCCATTTAATCATGACCGACCCTTTCCCCTTCGTCAGGTTGGTTAGGGGCACAGCCTTAGAAGCAAAGTGGGGAATGAATCGCCGATAATACCCAGCGATTCCCAGAAAGGCTCGTACCTGCTTCTTGCTGTTGGGACGTGGCCAACTCTGGATGGCCTCGACTTTGTTGAGTTGGGGTTTTATTACTCCCCTCCCAATGGTGTACCCAAGATATTTGGCCTCCTCCTGCCCAATGGTACACTTCTTGGGGTTAGCCGTAAACCCTGCTTCCCGAACAGAGTCCAGGACTGCTTGCACTTTTGGCAGATGTGAGGCCCAATCTGTGCTATGGACAATTACGTCATCCAGGTAAGCCGCAGCATACTTCCGATGGGGCCTCAGCATCTGGTCCATTTTCCGCTGGAATGTGGCCGGCGCATTCTGTAACCCGAACGGCATTCTTTTATATTGGAACGCCCCGTCTGGGGTTACAAATGCGGTTTTCTCTTTGGCTGACTTGGCCAGGGGGATTTGCCAATACCCTTTTGTGAGGTCAAGAGTCGTCATGTATCGGGCTGTTCCCAGCCGGTCGATCAACTCATCTATACGTGGCATGGGGTAGGTGTCAAATTTTGTAACTTTGTTCAACTGACGAAAATCGTTACAAAATCGCCAGCTCCCATCCGGTTTAGGCACCAACACAATGGGACTAGACCAATCACTTTGGGACTCCTCTATCACCCCTAAGTTCAGCATTTTCTGTACTTCCTCCCGTATTGCCTCCCGTCGGGCCTCTGGGATCCGATAGGGTTTTAACTTCACCCTTTCACCGGGCGGGGTAATAATGTCATGCTCTACCCCAGATGTTTGTCCCGGCAGCTCAGAGAATACCTCCTTGTTGCGAAGCACAAACTCCTTAACCTCCTGTTGTTGGGGTTGTGACAAGGTGGCTGCGATTCCAACCTCAGGAATCACGCAACCAGTTTGAGCTGGTGACCAAGTGTCTGCGACTAGGGACTCTCTATCCCTCCAGGCTTTCAACAGATTAACGTGATAGATCTGTTCGGGCTTTCGCCTTCCTGGTTGTCTGACCTTGTAATTCACTTCGCTCACTTTTTCCATTATCTCGTAGGGGCCTTGCCATTTGGCAAGGAATTTACTTTCAACCGTAGGGACAAGTACCAATATCCTATCCCCCGGGGAAAAGGTACGGGTCTTGGCTCCACGGTTGTACACTCTCTGCTGTGCCAACTGCGCTTGGGCCAAATGTTCCTTCACGATGGGCATTACCTGTGCAATTCGATCTTGCATCAGGGCGACATGCTCAATCACACTCCTGTGGGGAGAACTCTCACTTTCCCAAGTTTCCTTGGCAATATCCAACAGCCCTCTTGGGTGTCTCCCATACAGTAACTCAAAGGGGGAGAATCCCGTAGAGGATTGGGGCACCTCCCTAATAGCAAACATCAAATAAGGAAGTAGACAGTCCCAATCCTTTCCATCCCTATCCACCACTTTCTTCAACATTTGTTTTAGGGTTTTGTTGAATCTTTCAACCAGCCCATCGGTTTGGGGGTGATACACAGATGTACGTAATTGCGTCACTTTGAACAATTTACACAGCTCCTTCATAACCCGGGACATAAAGGGTGTACCTTGGTCCGTAAGCAGTTCTTTACAAATACCCACCCGGCTAAAAACAAGAGATAGCTCTTTGGCTATGGTTTTGGCCGAGGTATTTCTGAGAGGGATCGCTTCTGGATAACGGGTGGCATAGTCCATTATAACCAATATGTACTGGTGCCCCCTAGCGGACTTGATTATAGGACCTACCAAATCCATTGCGATTCTCTCAAACGGGACCTCAATGATGGGTAGAGGGACCAGCGGGCTACGGAAGTGTGGCATCGGGGCCGACCTCTGACACACAGGGCAGGAGGAACAATAATTTTCTATGTCCTTCATCACCCCAGGCCAATAGAATCTCTGTAATACCCTCTCTCGGGTTTTCTCTGTCCCCAGATGACCTCCAAGAATGTGCCCATGGGCCAACTCCAACACCAACTTCCTGTAAGGTTTGGGCACCACAAGCTGCTCAACGGTTTCTTCTGCCCTTTTTGCCACCCGATACAGTAGGTCCTTCTCTACGCTGAAGTATGGGTAAGTGCAGGTATTATCTGGGTTCACTAACTCGCCATCTATTTTCACTACGTTTTCCCGTGCCTTTATTAGGGCGGGGTCTTTCAACTGTTCTGTGGCAAAGTTTTCCCTGTGAACCTCAAGATCAGAAAACTCCACAGACGGTAGGTTTTCGTCTGAGGAGGTGGGCTCCTCTCCAGTTTCTTGAGTCTCCCCTGCCAATACTGACAAGGGAAATTCGGGAGAGTCCTCACCACTCTCAGAGGAGTTCTGGCTATCATATTCCTGGTACATAGGGGCACCAGTGGGGGGCTCAGGATCATCCCACAGTTCCCAGAACTTCGGAAAATCCCTTCCCACAATGGCGTCATGCGGTAACTGAGACACTAAGCCCACTGGATGAGAAAGGGTACCTTTGGGGGTCTCGAAACACACTGTAGTCACTGGATACTCTCGGGTGTCCCCATGCACACAAATAACAGCTACCTTGCTATTCCCAGAGACCTCTGTTTTAACTAATTCAGCCTTTATCAGGGTCACAAGGCTACCTGAATCCAGCAATACCACAACATTTCTACCATTAATACACATTTTGCATAAATGTTTCTCAGTTCCCCGAATGGCAGTGCATGCGACTGTCGCACACAGCGACTGACGTCTGCCCGTCAGAAAGTCACACTGCATGGGTTCCTCCAAAACCGGGCAATTTGCTGCAATATGTCCCGCTTGCCGGCAGCGGTAGCAAATGATCCTTCTTGCCGCCTCTTGAGCCGCTGATTTCCCAGGCTGTTCTCGCCAAACTTGGGGTAGAGCTCCCACCCTCTCACTCTCTCCACCCTTACCCCTTGGAATCATCTTATCCGCCCCCGGGGATGGTCTGGTCTTAGGGTGGAAAGTCCGAGTGTCTCTGGAAGAGGCCGTCAGGTTCTCTGTAGCCAAGTATTTCTCCACACGATCCACAAGACCATCGGCCGTCTCTGGGTCTCCATGGCTTACCCACTTTTGGATGGCAGTAGGAAGAGCTCTCAAAAACCGATCCATTACAACACGTTCCACAATCTTTGGTGCGGACAAAGTCTCTGGCTGTAGCCACTTTCTGCTCAGGTGAATGAGATCATACATTTGAGACCTGGGGGGTTTTCCAAGCTGGAAAGTCCAGTTATGCACACGCTGAGCCCGGACAGCCAGGGTGACACCCAGCCTTGCCAATATTTCAGCTTTTAGCATCACATAGTCTTTTGCTTGGTCAGGCTCTAGGTCATAGTAAGCTTTCTGCGATTCACCCGTTAACAGAGGAGCCACCAGTCCAGCCCACTGCTCCTCAGGCCACTTTTCTCTTTCAGCAGTCCTTTCAAACGTGGTCAAAAATACCTCTGGATCATCCTCTCCAGTCATTTTTGTCAATAAACGACTCACCCCAAAGGACGCGGTATTAGTGGGACGGCTTTCCTCACTGGTCTGCGGACGTTGCTGCATTACTGCTTCCATTTGTTGTAGTCTCTGCTCTTGCTTCTGTAATAGGTCTATGAAGCGGGCCTCAGATCGTTGCTGGGCTTGTTGCTGAGCTTCCAGACTCTGTTGGTGAGCTTGCTGCTGGGCTGCAAGGCTCTGTTGATGAGCTTGCTGCTGGGCTGCGAAGTTCTGTTGTTGAGCTGCAAGGCTCTTTTGCAAACCTGCATTTGTCTGCTGTTGATTGGCATTTGCTAGAGCCAGCTGTTTCAGTATCTCCTCCATGCTGGCTTAAAAAAAAACTGCCACTGGTTCTCCACCAACTGTGAGGGGGTTAGCTCGGCAGCGGGTGTGTGTGACCCCCGGGATGGGCTCCCCACACAAAAACAGGCCCAGCAGACGGAGGTTGTGGTTTTCAAAATCAAAAAGGTGCCGTTTATTTTCTATTTACAGTGACAAAAACACAGCAAAGCAAAAGAAACAAACAAAATAAATCCTGGTCAACTTGACCTCTGACTAAACATACAGGTTTCCTAACTAACAACTGGGATCAGCCTAGTGCTGTCCTAGTCCCTGGTTTTAAATGTCCAAGCAAAATATAGCCACACAGGCTTTCTCTCACCGCACAGGGGTTCACTCTCCCTAGACAGTCCACACAGGTCTGCTTCCAGGCATGAGCTAACACCTAATGAATCTGGGAGTTTCTTATAGAGGCCTAAATGAGCTGACAAGGTTCAGCTGGTCTCATCAACTCCCTGTCTGCACGACGCCCAGCCCTCTCCCTAGAGGTATGAGTCATCAATGAGCCCACTAGTCTCAGCTGGGCTTATACAACTCTCCACCTAGCTGTATAAATCGGCGTAAAGCCTGAATCTGGGCGAAATATATCTACCCCCCTGGATGCAACCAGGTGACTTTACCTTCCTGCTGTCACAACACCTACATGCATTTGCGCACAAATAGGTTAGTACAATACACCCCTCAACTCAACAACAAAAAAATGCATTCTGTAGCTAGAAATTATTTGACATGCGTATGTGCGTGCAAACTAAACGTCTGAAACCTCGGCCAGGAATATTGATGTTCAAATATCAGTACCATATGCAAGTATCCTAAAGGTTTTTCCTTGAAAATACAATTTTCTTTGTGAAAGGAATAAATATGATAGTATCATGGTACAGAACACAAAATACTTTACTATGTCAAAATATTACAAGGGGATCAGCCAGAATAAATACTATATGATAGTCCCATCCAATGTCTTTCATACAGTATATGAATGTCAAAGACAGGAATTGTGGAATCCTTGAGCACTTCATTTTTTTTGCATTGTAAGATGGTAATTACATCAAAGGAAATACAACCTACACTTATGTTCATTAACAAATGACAAATAAACACAGAAAACCACATATACACACCTATATTATCTCACCGATTTTAGGTAGGTCTCACGGTTTTTCCAAGCAACTTCATTTGTTTTTAATAGGCCTTCTTCTTTCTAAACCAAAATGTAAATGGGGTATGCATAAGGCTTAGAAAATAAGCAGTAAGAAATTGTAATGGTCTATCGTGAAAGTGAGAACAAACAGCTATTTTTTTAATGGCCAGCTTGGAACCTTGTCAAGGACCATTTGTGTTGTTTTGTATATTGTCCTGCCCTTGTGTAACTTTCCCCTTTAGTTCATTTTAAACAAATGTTGGATTTGGTGCAGACCTATACTGAAAGTCTTAATCTGCTTGCAAAGGCTATGTCTGGGCCTCTGGTGTGTTGGTGTACCTTTAAAGTAGATGAAAAGCCTAACTCTAACTAATCTTAAAAAAATACTCCCCCCTCCCTTTTTTCCTACCTATTCTGCATATCCTGTATAAAAAAGATTTTTGTAATTCAGTCCGATCACATGATCCCGCACGCAGCTCCACTCCAGTGCTGTTTTAGAGAGCAGCTGCTGCAGGGGAGAAGAGGGAGCACACACAATACATGGGCCATTGGAGCCTATGGATGATGTCACAGCTCTGGGAATTCACAGTCGTTGTCGAGTGCTGTGCTCCCTACACTGGGAGCCAGAGCTGCAGAATAACATGACTAGACAGAATTAAAAATAGGTAAGTACATAGATCTGATTTTTTATTTTATTTTTTTACAGGGTATGCAGAACATATAAGAGGAGGGGGAGGGAACATTTCTAAGAATAGTTAGCAGAGCCAGGCCACAGTTTCTCTATGTAGAGGCAAAGGTGCGCTGGAAGCTCCAGTAGCTTCCCTCTCCCCACATCACTGACAAGAGTGACATTAGTGTCACTCCTGTCTGCGGGGCTTTTTTTTCATCCAGAGCGCGGTGATACTTGGTACCACCACCTCAGGCACTAGTCCTGTGCTCACTGCTGTCACTTCTTCTAAACACAGAAGCTGACATCCTGTACCAGCTTCTGTGTTTGCAATTGACCGATCTGCCCGCCTCACACAGACGTACCCAGCATGAAAGCCCAGCCTCCTGGCAGCCACTGTGCCTGCCCTGAGGACTGGGTAGGAACTGTGGGTGGGGTGGGTGGAAGAGTTCAGAACTGGAAGTATTCTTGCGGGGGGGGGAGCTCTATTTGAGGGGTTGAGGGCAGTGCTCTGCTGGTTGGGAGGGGGAGAACTATGTAATGGGGGAGGAGGTTGGGTGTGAGCTCTGTACTAGAGTAGGGATGGGGGAAGGGTCTTATAGTGTTTTTAGGGGGGGCTGCTGGAGGGGTTGAGGAGAAAGCTCTGTAATGGGGGAGGGGGGTAGAGCTTTGTGGTGGCATTTCTTCCATCACCGATGCAGGGACATTTTTTTCTTTTCAGTGGCACTATTGACGCAGGGACATTTATTCAAGCCACTCAAAGCCTGCTCTGTTTTTACATTGCTATACTGTATATGTACTATGTCTAGGAACTCAGATAGTTTAGAATTAGGCACAACACATATCAAGGGTGGCTTGATGTGTCAGTGTGGCAATGTATTTGCAAATGTATGCAAAAAACCCTCCGCTTTTAACCTAAGTAGTCAACAATGTTTAGGTAAGGTTTTATATTCAGGGACTGCTTGTGTTATACTGTATTTTTTATGTAACTATATTTTTTTATGTAACTATGGAGTAGATTTACTAAAGCCGGAGCACTCAGAATCTGGGACAGCTGTGCATGGTAGCCAATCAGCTTCTTACCTCAGCTGGTTCAGTTAGGGTTTGGTAATAAAACCTGGAAGCTGATTGGTTTCTATGCAGAAGTGAGCCTGATTTTGCACTCTCCAGCTTTAGTAAATAAACTCCTCTGTATACTAAATACACGCTGAAGAACTCCGTTTTGAACTAGGTAGCATCAATAAGAACTAAACTGCAAATGTACATAACCTTATCATTGTCTCCTACTGGCCGCAATATTCTATCCCGGTTTATCCATTCGGGCTCTGGAGTTGTTGTTATTCTTCCCTGTTAAATGTTGACTGTGATTAATAAATAATTTGAGAATGAAGAAGGAATACTTTGCATCACAGTACAAAGGTAAATGTGAATTTCATATTAGCCACAAATGACTACAAAAATAAGGTTTTCAGTTCCCTATATACAGCTATATATACTGTACCTCATTATTATAGATGCCTCTTTGGATATTTTTACCTTAATCCCTTGACGGTGTGGGGAGGAGTCTCTACTTTTTGTGCCTGTTCTTGAACTGCTGATACGGTGTGGTGATGGGTCACGACTCATGGCGCCCACTGCTCCTGAACTGTTTATGCGATGTGGAGAGGTATCACGGCTTATGGTGCCTGCCCTTGAACTGCTGGTACGGTGTGGGGAGGAGTCTCTACTCTTTGTGCCTGCCCTTGCACTGCTGGTACGGTGTGGTGATGGGTCACGACCTGTGGAGCCCACTGCCCTTGAACTATTTACACGGTGTGGTGAGGGATCACGGCTTATGGTGCCTGCCCTTGAAGTGCTGGTACGGTGTGGGGAGGAGTCTCTACTCTTTGTGCCTGTTATTGAACTGTTGTTACGGTGTGGTGAGGGGTCACGACTCATGGAGCTCAATACCCTTGAATTGTTTATGCGGTGTGGTGAGGGATCACGGCTCATGGTGCCAACCCTTGAACTGCTGGTACGTTGTGGTGATGGGTCACAACTTATGGAGCCCACTGCTCTTGAACTGTTTATGCGGTGGGGTGATGGATCACGGCTTGTGGTGCCTGACCATAAACCGATAGTACGATGTGGTGATGGGTCACGACTCGTGGAGCCCACTGCTCTTGAATTGTTAATGCGGCGTGGTGATGGGTCACGACTCATGGAGCCCACTGCTCTTGAACTGTTTCTGCGATGTGGAGAGGGATCACGGCTCATAGTGCCTATTCCTCTTGAATTACTGGTGCGGTATGTTGAAGGGTCTTGGCTCATGGTGCCCAATGCTCTTGAACTGCTAGACCGATGAGGTGAAGGGTCTCGGCTTCTTGAATTTTTTGAACTGACAGATCTATGTGGTGATGGGTCTCGGCTCTTTGTACCTGTAGTTCGTGAACTATTGAACCTGTTTGGTGAGGAGTCACGGCTCCTTGTATCTGTTGCTCCTAAATTGCTCAACCACTGTGGTGGAGGAACCTGACTCTTTGAATCTGTAAATTTTGAACTATTGAAACCCTGCAAGATACAATGATTATGTGTTGAGGTTTATGTATTCTTAACAATAGGAATTCACTACAGTTTTCTACTTTGGATTTTTATAATAGTACTAGTATGCTTAAAGCAGTATAAAACCCAAAAGCAAACATTTATTATATTGCAGTTTATCAATTCTTAGATATGATGGCTGTATTAGTTTCTTTTTTTAGGCTTTTTTTTTAAATTATTTTCATCTGGTCATCCAGTCAGCAAGTCTGTTTTTCACAAGGTCAAGCTCTACAGCAAAATGTATCAGTTTACATGGATGAGCCAAACCACTTAACACTGGTAGGGGTAATCAAAATGATCAGTTTTTATTTATGCATGCAAAAAAATGTTTGCTGTAACTGATTATAAAGTGTAAGCTTGTATTTGGCTTCAGTTTGTTAGTTCATCTGAATCTTCTAATACATTTACCTGTGTTGTCTTCTGTGCTTTCCTATGCTCATTCCTCCAGAGTTATGTCTCACTTATACAAGAGTAGTGATGAGCCGAACACCCCCGGGTTCGGTTCGCACCAGAACCCGCGAACGGACCGAAAGTTCGCACGAACATTAGAACCCTATTAAATACAATGGATGCGAACGTTCGGATTCTAAAGTGCTAATTATAACGACTATTATCCATGTTATTGTCCGAAACAGAGTTTGGGAACCCGGGTTCTGCACCAGGGGACATGTATCAATGCAAAAATAAGTTTTAAAAACGGACGTTTTCCGGGAGCAGTCATTTTAATGATGCATAAAGTGAAAAAAAAAAAAGTCAAATATTCCTTTAAATCTTGTACCTGGGGGGTGTCTAAAGTATGCCTGTGAAGTGCCACGTGTTTCCCGTGTTTAGAACTGTCCCTGCACAAAATAACATTTCTAAAGGAAAAAAAGCCATTTAAAACTGCTTGCGGCTTTAATGCAATGTCTGGTCCCGGTAATATGGATGAAAATCTTTAGGAAAAATGGCATAGCTACCCCATCAACCCCCCCCCCCCTACCCCAGCCCATTACCAGCCCCTTTGGGTCTTGTATGGATATTAAGGGGAACCCCGCACACAAAATAAAAAAGGCCCTATATACTCTGAACAGCCGTATACAGGCGGTGCATACAAGACAGGGACTGTAGGTTTGTTCTTATGTAGAATCTGTTTGTAATTTTGAACAGCTGCATTGTTTAAGTGTAGCTCCATGCCAAATTCCTTTTTTTTAGCTTTTTGGAAAACATAGGGAACGGTTATCACCCCTGTCACATTTTTTTTGCTGTCTGTGCCCCTGTTCAGAACATTTCACCTCACTTTGCGTCCCAATGACAACTGTTTTTGAAATGTGGTGTTTTTATTGAAACAAGGATTGGTGATAAAGCATCAGTAGAGAGGAGACAACTTTCTCCCATATTAATTCTTACAGGAGAGAATTTTCCTTCCAAGGGGTAGATTTCCTCTCACTTCCTGTTGTCTTCTTCCGTTTGCAAGTAGTAGTCGTTTGTAAGTTGGATGTTTGAAAGTAGGGACCTGCCGTATATACTCTGCAGAAATTGGCCTCTTAGGTGTTGGTGTTGGCACAACACTGAAAGCACTCACAGTTATTCTTGGTGGGTGCTGGAACGCCCTGCTGTCAACTATTATATCAGGAATTGTAATAACATATAATTGTTGATCAGTGGTAGTAAAAATTGGGCCTTTGATGGTGGTGCTGGTGCCACAACACTGTAAGGCCTGATAGTTACTCTTGGTGGGCGCAGCAATGGGCCCTGCTGTGAATTATTCGATCAATAATTATAATTGCATGCCCCTGTTGAACAGGGGCTGAAAAATTAGGCCTTTGGTGGTGGTGGTGGTGGTGATGGTGGTGCTGGTGCCACAACACTGTAAGGCCTGACAGTTACTCTTGGTGGGCGCAGCAATGGGCCCTGCTGTGAATTATTAGATCAATAATTATAAGTGCATGCCCCTGTTGAACAGGGGCTGAAAAATTAGGCCTTTGGTGGTGGTGGTGGTGGTGATGGTGGTGCTGGTGCCACAACACTGTAAGGCCTGACAGTTACTCTTGGTGGGCGCAGCAATGGGCCCTGCTGTGAATTATTAGATCAATAATTATAATTGCATGCCCCTGTTGAATAGGGGCTGAAAAATTGGGCCTTTGGTGGTGGGGGTGGTGGTGGTGGTGGTGGTGATGGTGCTGCTGGTGCCACAACACTGTAAGGCCTGACAGTTACTCTTGGTGGGCGCAGCAATGGGCCCTGCTGTGAATTATTAGATCAATAATTATAATTGCATGCCCCTGTTGAACAGGGGCTGAAAAATTGGGCCTTAGGCACTGGTGGCACAACACTGCAACCCCTCACAGATACTGTACTTGGAGCACAGCAATGAGGCCTGTTGCAAAGTATTGCATCAAAAATTTTAATTACACGCCCCTGTTAAACAGGGGCTGAAAAATTGGGCCTTAGCCACTGGTGGCGTCACCCATAAACCAAAATGATCTTCCAAGCTATCATCATTATCGTATCATTGAGGAGGAGGAGGAGGATAGCCAGTCAACATAACAGCACAGGCACTCAGCATCAGCATCAGTCTTGAAGGGATGTGACATTTTAAAATCAATTAGTCTGTTATATCAGCATCAGGTGTGTGGTAGCTGGTGGTGATCCAAGACTGGTTCATCTTGATGAAAGTCAGTCGATCAACCGAGTCGGTGGACAGGCGCACCCTGTGATCCGTGACAAATCCTCCAGCAGCACTGAATGTGCGTTCTGAAAGAACGCTGGATGCAGGACAGGCCAGTAGCTCAATTGCATACTGTGCAAGCTCTGGCCAGTGATCCATCCTCAAGACCCAGTAAGCCAGAGGATTTTCGGTGGGGAAGGTGTCCAAGTCTGACCTTGCCCCTAGGTATTCCTGGACCATGTATATCAGACCCTGGCGATGGTTGCTGGAACCGATCATACTTTGGGGCTGCGGACTAAAGAATTGTCTGAACGCATCGGTCAGACGGCCACCTTCCCCACCGCTCCTTCTTTGACTGCCCGAAGCCTCAGCAACTCAATGTCCAGGACCAGGAGTTTGTAACCTCCCAGTCTCTGGGAACGCGTTGCACAGACCTTTCTGCAAGGCCTCCCGGAGTTGTCTCATCCTGTGCTCCCTCTGCGACGGTAAGATAAGGTCCGCAACCTTACCCTTGTACCGTGGATCAAGAAGAGTGGCCAGCCAGTAATGGTCCCTCTCCTTGATCCGAAGAATACGAGGATCCTTCCGCAGACTTTGCAGGATCAGGGAGGCCATGCAGCGTAGGTTAGCTGAGGCATTCAGTCCGGAGTCCTCTGGGTCACTAAGGACGACATGATCCGCAGCCACCTCCTCCCAGCCACGTACAAGTCCACTGGTTTCTTGGGACTGTAAATCATCCCTAAAAGACTGCTGCTGATGATGCTGAGTGCCAGCCTCCACCTCCATGCTGACACAATCCTCCTCCTCCTCCTCCTCCTCCTCCTGTGCGATGGGTGGGACAGAAGGAACACTGTCTGGGTAAAGGGGGCCTTGAGAGGCAAGGAAGTCCTCCTCTTCCTGCCTCTGTTCTGCCTCAAGTGCCCTGTCCATTATTCCACGCAGCGTGTGCTCCAACAGGTGGACAAGAGGTACAGTGTCACTGATGCATGCACTGTCACTGCTCACCATCCTCGTGGCCTCCTCAAATGGTGCCAGGACAGTGCATGCATCCCTGATCATGCCCCACTGGCGTGGTGAAAAAAACCCGAGCTCCCCTGACCCTGTCCTGGTGCCGTAGTCGCACAGGTACTCATTGATGGCCCTCTGCTGCGTGTGCAGCCGCTGCAGCATGGCCAACGTTGAGTTCCACCTGGTGGGCATGTCACATATAAGGCGGTTCTTGGGCAGGTTCAACTCCTTTTGCAGCTCAGCCAGGCGAGCACTGGCATTATAAGATCTGCGGAAATGCACACAGACTTTCCTGGCCTGCCTCAGGACATCCTGTAAGCCTGGGTACCTGCCCAAGAACCGCTGCACCACGAGGTTAAGGACGTGAGCCATACAGGGCACATGGGTCAGTTGTCCCTGTCGGAGGGCGGAGAGGAGGTTGGTGCCATTCTCGCAAACCACCATTCCTGGCTTAAGCTGGCGTGGCGTCAACCACCTCTCGGCCTGCCCCTGCAGAGCAGACAGGACCTCTGCCCCAGTGTGGCTCCTGTCCCCCAAACACACCAGCGCAAGCACGGCATGGCATCTTTTTGCCTGCGTACTTGCGTAGCCCCTTGAACGCCTACGGAGCACCGCTGGTTCCGAGGACAAACCACAGGAAGAGGCCATGGAGGAAGAAGAAGAGGAGGGGGTGGAGGAGAGAGGTGTGTCACAACCAGTAGTAGCATTTTGGAGGCGTGGCGGTGGAACAACCTCCAACACTACTGCACCTTGTCCTGCATCCTTCCCAGCTGCCAAAAGAGTGACCCAATGGGCCGTGAAAGAAAGGTAACATCCCTGTCCATGCCTGCTGGACCATGAGTCAGCGGTAATATGCACCTTACCGCTGACCGCCCTGTCCAGCGAGGCCAAGACATTGCCTTCCACATGCCTGTAGAGAGCCGGAATCGCCTTCCGTGCGAAAAAGTGGCATTTGGGAACCTGCCACTGAGGAACCGCACATTGCACAAACTCACGGAAGGGGGGCGAGTCTACCAACTGAAAAGGCAGCAGTTGAAGCGCTAGCAATTTAGCCAAGCTAGCATTCAACCGCTGGGCATGTGGATGGCTGGGAGTGAACTTCTTTCGACGGTCCAGCAGCTGGGGCAGGGAAATTTGCCTGCTAGAATCGGACGTTGGTGTACTGCTAGCAGAGTGCCCGCAAGTACTTGGCTGTGACACACCTAATTCTACACCTTCATTCCTCTCAGAGTAGGTTTCAGAGAGGAGTGAAGGTATAGTGGGGTTGGAGATCCCAGCTGATGCGATGCAAGAAGAGGTCAGCTTTGTTCTTTGGTGTGGGTCTTTAAGGTAGGCTTGCCAACGAGCTGCATGGCAGGTCAACATATGTCTGATCAAGCATGTGGTGCCCAAGCGGCTGATGTTTTGGCCACGCGATATACGCTTGAGACATATGTTGCAAACAGCAGCTGTGCGATCTGATGCACTCGCCTCAAAAAAGGCCCACACCAAAGAACTTTTTGAATGACGGGCAGAGGCAGCGCCCTGCACAGGCGGAGCTCTGCGGTGTGATTCCGTCGGTGTGCTGCCCATACGCTGGCCACCCAAGGGCATCGTGCCTCGTTGGAGATGTGCCTCCTCCTCATCCTCCTCCTCCTCCTCTCTCCTATTAGGCACCCACGTGGAGTCGGTGACCTCATCATCCCCTCCCTCCTCATCACTGGAGCCAATCTGGCAGTATGCTGCAGCTGCTGGAGCATGACTGCCAGATTGGTGTCCTTCCTGAGCATCCCCTCTCTCTGCTCTCACGCTACTGCCTTCCTCTATCTGGGTATCATCATCAGATCCTTCGAAACGCTGGGCATCCTCCTGGAGCATGTACCCAACACTGTGCTCAAACAGTTCGGGGGACTCCTCAGGAGGAGGACATGGTGGGTCTAGGGAAGGATTGACTAATGAAGATAATGATACCAGAGAAGAGGACGCTTTGGCAGCTGCTTTGCCAGTACCCTGAGCCTGGGTGAGAGAGGATGAGGAGGATGAGGTGGGCTTGGTCATCCACTCTACCAAGTCTTCGGCATGATGTGGCTCAACATGTCCAGCTGACGAAAAGAAGGACAAGCGTGTCCCATGGCCATGTGCTGATGACAATGCACCGCGTCCACGACCAGCACTGTTGCCCCCAGACACAGAGCCTGCTTGCCCTCTTTTTTTGCCTCCTGACTGTCTGCCTCTCCTTGTTTGCCTTCCAGACATTTTAATGGATGGCCTGCAGGGAGATGGGAAAAAGAGCAATAAGGGCTACCTTCAGGTGTATACTGTGCAGGAGGCTTAGC
This sequence comes from Rana muscosa, assembly GCA_029206835.1. Taxonomy (NCBI): domain Eukaryota; kingdom Metazoa; phylum Chordata; class Amphibia; order Anura; family Ranidae; genus Rana; species Rana muscosa. The sequence continues at coordinate 426,671,423 of CM055120.1, read as the reverse complement.
AACAATGACACTGACACTGTCCCCTGCCTATCCTTCTCTGTCCCTAAACTCAAGGATTTCAAATATGGTTCAGCAAAATTGGTTTAGAACAGAATAGCACACTGTCAGTTTCACTCACTGTACCTCTCTGTCCCTAAACTCAAGGATTTCAAATATGGAACAGCAAAATTGGTTTAGAACAGAATAGCACACTGACACTTTCCCTCACTGTCCTACTCTGTCCCTCCCTACAAACAAGATTTAGCACAGAATAGCACACTGATAGTTTCCACGAGTGTCCTTCTCTGTCCCTAAACTCAAGGATTGAAAATATGGTTCAGCAAAATTGGTTTAGAACAGAATAGCACACTGACACTTTCCCTCACTGTCCTACTCTGTCCCTCCCTACAAACAAGATTTAGCACAGAATAGCACACTGATAGTTTCCACGAGTGTCCTTCTCTGTCCCTAAACTCAAGGATTTCAAATATGGAACAGCAAAATTGGTTTAGAACAGAATAGCACACTGTCAGTTTCACTCACTGTACCTCTCTGTCCCTAAACTCAAGGATTTCAAATATGGAACAGCAAAATTGGTTTAGAACAGAATAGCACACTGACACTTTCCCTCACTGTCCTACTCTGTCCCTCCCTACAAACAAGATTTAGCACAGAATAGCACACTGATAGTTTCCACGAGTGTCCTTCTCTGTCCCTAAACTCAAGGATTTCAAATATGGAACAGCAAAATTGGTTTAGAACAGAATAGCACACTGACACTTTCCCTCACTGTCCTACTCTGTCCCTCCCTACAAACAAGATTTAGCACAGAATAGCACACTGATAGTTTCCACGAGTGTCCTTCTCTGTCCCTAAACTCAAGGATTTCAAATATGGAACAGCAAAATTGGTTTAGAACAGAATAGCACACTGACACTTTCCCTCACTGTCCTACTCTGTCCCTCCCTACAAACAAGATTTAGCACAGAATAGCACACTGATAGTTTCCACGAGTGTCCTTCTCTGTCCCTAAACTCAAGGATTTCAAATATGGAACAGCAAAATTGGTTTAGAACAGAATAGCACACTGTCAGTTTCACTCACTGTACCTCTCTGTCCCTAAACTTAAGGATTTCAAATATGGAACAGCAAAATTGGTTTAGAACAGAATAGCACACTGACACTTTCCCTCACTGTCCTACTCTGTCCCTCCCTACAAACAAGATTTAGCACAGAATAGCACACTGATAGTTTCCATGAGTGTCCTTCTCTGTCCCTAAACTCAAGGATTTCAAATATGGAACAGCAAAATTGGTTTAGAACAGAATAGCACACTGACACTTTCCCTCACTGTCCTACTCTGTCCCTCCCTACAAACAAGATTTAGCACAGAATAGCACACTGATAGTTTCCACGAGTGTCCTTCTCTGTCCCTAAACTCAAGGATTTCAAATATGGAACAGCAAAATTGGTTTAGAACAGAATAGCACACTGACACTTTCCCTCACTGTCCTACTCTGTCCCTCCCTACAAACAAGATTTAGCACAGAATAGCACACTGATAGTTTCCACGAGTGTCCTTCTCTGTCCCTAAACTCAAGGATTGAAAATATGGTTCAGCAAAATTGGTTTAGAACAGAATAGCACGCTGACACTTTCCCTCACTGTCCTACTCTGTCCCTCCCTACAAACAAGATTTAGCACAGAATAGCACACTGATAGTTTCCACGAGTGTCCTTCTCTGTCCCTAAACTCAAGGATTTCAAATATGGAACAGCAAAATTGGTTTAGAACAGAATAGCACACTGTCAGTTTCACTCACTGTACCTCTCTGTCCCTAAACTCAAGGATTTCAAATATGGAACAGCAAAATTGGTTTAGAACAGAATAGCACACTGACACTTTCCCTCACTGTCCTACTCTGTCCCTCCCTACAAACAAGATTTAGCACAGAATAGCACACTGATAGTTTCCACAAGTGTCCTTCTCTGTCCCTAAACTCAAGGATTTCAAATATGGTTCAGCAAAATTGGTTTAGAACAGAATAGCACACTGACACTTTCCCTCACTGTCCTACTCTGTCCCTCCCTACAAACAAGATTTAGCACAGAATAGCACACTGATAGTTTCCACGAGTGTCCTTCTCTGTCCCTAAACTCAAGGATTTCAAATATGGAACAGCAAAATTGGTTTAGAACAGAATAGCACACTGTCAGTTTCACTCACTGTACCTCTCTGTCCCTAAACTCAAGGATTTCAAATATGGAACAGCAAAATTGGTTTAGAACAGAATAGCACACTGACACTTTCCCTCACCGTCCTACTCTGTCCCTCCCTACAAACAAGATTTAGCACAGAATAGCACACTGATAGTTTCCACGAGTGTCCTTCTCTGTCCCTAAGCTCAAGGATTTCAAATATGGAACAGCAAAATTGGTTTAGAACAGAATAGCACACTGACACTTTCCCTCACTGTCCTACTCTGTCCCTCCCTACAAACAAGATTTAGCACAGAATAGCACACTGATAGTTTCCACGAGTGTCCTTCTCTGTCCCTAAACTCAAGGATTGAAAATATGGAACAGCAAAATTGGTTTAGAACAGAATAGCACACTGTCAGTTTCACTCACTGTTCCTCTCTGTCCCTAAACTCAAGGATTTCAAATATGGAACAGCAAAATTGGTTTAAAACAGAATAGCACACTGACACTTTCCCTCACTGTCCTACTCTGTCCCTCCCTACAAGCATGATTTAGCACAGAATAGCACACTGATAGTTTCCACGAGTGTCCTTCTCTGTCCCTAAACTCAAGGATTGAAAATATGGTTCAGCAAAATTGGTTTAGAACAGAATAGCACACTGACACTTTCCCTCACTGTCCTACTCTGTCCCTCCCTACAAACAAGATTTAGCACAGAATAGCACACTGATAGTTTCCACGAGTGTCCTTCTCTGTCCCTAAACTCAAGGATTGAAATATGGAACAGCAAAATTGGTTTAGAACAGAATAGCACACTGTCAGTTTCACTCACTGTACCTCTCTGTCCCTAAACTCAAGGATTTCAAATATGGAACAGCAAAATTGGTTTAGAACAGAATAGCACACTGACACTTTCCCTCACTGTCCTACTCTGTCCCTCCCTACAAACAAGATTTAGCACAGAATAGCACACTGATAGTTTCCACGAGTGTCCTTCTCTGTCCCTAAACTCAAGGATTTCAAATATGGAACAGCAAAATTGGTTTAGAACAGAATAGCACACTGACACTTTCCCTCACTGTCCTACTCTGTCCCTCCCTACAAACAAGATTTAGCACAGAATAGCACACTGATAGTTTCCACGAGTGTCCTTCTCTGTCCCTAAACTCAAGGATTTCAAATATGGAACAGCAAAATTGGTTTAGAACAGAATAGCACACTGACACTTTCCCTCACTGTCCTACTCTGTCCCTACAAACAAGATTTAGCACAGAATAGCACACTGACACTTTCCCTCACTGTACCTCTCTGTCCCTACAAACAAGGATTAGCACAGAATAGCACACTGACACTTTCCCTCACTGTACCTCTCTGTCCCTACAAACAAGGTTTAGTACAGAATAACACACTGACACTCTCCCTACCTATCCTTATTTGTCCCTAAACACAAGGAATCCAGGATTAGTAAAGGAAAAAAAATGACACTGTCCCTGCCTATGCTTCTCTTTCCCTGCTCCGGAACACACTACACAAGGCCGCCGTGCTGGCGGCCTTTTATAGTGTGGGGCGTGTACTAAACCCCCTCAGCAATAATTGGCCACAGGCATCCTGCCTGTGGCCAATCATTGCTCTCCTCGCTGCCGGCGCTGTGATTGGCCAAGCATGCGGGGTCACAGTGCATGCTTGGCCAATCACAGCGCCTGGATGACACTGCGATGGCGTAGTGCATTGTGGGCCGTTCGCGTCACTCGAATTTGGCGCAAACGGCCCAAATCGTTCGATCTTCGTCGAACGATCGAACAGTCGATGTTCGAGTCGAACGTATGTTCGACTCGAACACAAAGCTCATCCCTATACAAGAGGTGTGTTATTGGCTACATCACCCGGTGAAAACAGATGGAATAGAGCCAAATAAAATAAACTGATGAAGCCACTACATCTAAGATTGGTAAACTGCAATACAACACATATTTGCTTTCGGGTTTAATAGCGCTTTGATTCTTTCAGTGACAGTCAAAGTGTGAAAGTGGAGCTACTGTAACACAGCTTAATGCACAGATAAAATATATACAGTATATATATTTGTATTGCCTGCCTATATATTTGTTATATTCCAATAAGCAGGTGAACAGAACAGTGCATAATAATAATGAAGCTTTGTCCTGCTGGGCCCTAGTTCAAAATCTGAGACATGGCACCTTGCCTCTACTAGAAAATAGGATTTTTATAACAGCTTACCTGTAAAATCCTTTTCTTGGAGTACATCACGGGACACAGAGCGGCATAGTTATTACTATGTGGGTTATATAGTTTACCTTCAGGTGCTGGCACTGGCAACTTCCAAACCGGAAGTACCCTCCCCTATATAAGCCCCTCCCATCCGGGAGCACCTCAGTTTTGTAGCAAAGCAATAAGTGTCCCCAAAAGAGGGGTGGGAGCTCTGTGTCCCGTGATGTACTCCAAGAAAAGGATTTTACAGGTAAGCTGTTATAAAAATCCTATTTTCTTTCTCGTACATCACGGGACACAGAGCGGCATAGTCATTACTATGTGGGACGTCCCAAAGCAATGCCCAATGAGGGGGGGGGGATACACCATACATAAGCTGGGCGCTATCAGACATGAGGATCTTTTGCGGCCTGCAACACACTGCGCCCAAAGGCGACCTCCTCCTGACTTCTAACGTCCACCTGGTAGAACCTAGTAAACGTGTGTACTGAAGACCATGTTGCGGCCTTACAGATTTGAGCCAGGGAGGCCTGGTGATGCACTGCCCATGAAGTTCCAACTGCTCTCGTGGAGTGCGCCCTAACTTTGAACGGAGGCGGTCTCCTTCTCAAGCCATAGGCTTGCATTATGACCTGTCGAATCCACTTGGCTAAAGTAGATTTTGACGCTGCCTGACCCTTTCTGGGGCCTTCCGGCAGAATAAACAAAGTATCCGTTCTGCGAATCTGAGCAGTGGCTTTTAGATAAGCTTTAACTGCTCTTACTACATCCAAAGAATGTAATAACTTTTCCTCTACCGAGCTCGGTTTGGGGAAAAAGGAAGGAAGAACCACATCTTGGTTCAAATTAAACCTCGATACCACCTTAGGAAGAAAGGCTGGATGAGGACGTAACACTACTCTGTCCTTATGGATAACCAGATATGGCTCTTTGCAGGACATAGCGGCTAATTCCGATACTCTTTTAGCCGAACAAATGGCTACTAGAAAAATCAATTTCCTGGTGAGAAGAACCAAGGAAATATGCTGTAATGGTTCGAATGGTTGTTTCTGTAGAACCGACAGAACCAGGTTTAAGTCCCATGGACATATGGGAATATTAACCGGAGGGCTAATACGCATCACTCCTTGTATAAAAGCTTTGACTAGTGAATGCGAAGCCAAGGGCCTTTGAAAAAAATATTGACAAGGCCGAAATCTGACCCTTGATAGTACTCAAGGCAAGCTTCCTATCTACAGCCCACTGTAGGAAGTCCAGAATCCTACCTATTACGTATTTACGTGGATGCCATTTCTTGGCCTCACACCACGCGATGTACGCCTTCCAGATTCTATAGTAAATCTGCCTGGATACCGGCTTCCTGGCATTGATCATGGTAGATACCACAGGATTAGAGAGACCTCTCTTTTTTAGAATGTGGGCCTCAATAGCCAGGCCGTCAAACCTAGGGCTGGTAAGGAAGGGTGGTATATCGGTCCTTGCGAAAGCAGGTCCGGACGATGTGGGAGGGTCCAAGGACTCCCCACAGACATTTTTACAATCTCCGCGTACCATGCTCTTCGGGGCCACGCTGGAGCCACCAGAATCACTGGTTTCTTTTCTACCCTGATTCTGCGGAGTAATCGAAGTAACAATTGTGGCGGTGGGAATGCATATATCAGCTTGAACTGATCCCAAGGGAACACTAGGGCATCCGAGCGGCAAGCTAGGGGATCCCTTGTCCGAGAGACAAACCTGTCCACCTTTGCGTTGAATCTGGATGCTAGCAGATCTACATCCGGTGTTCCCCACCGCTGGCATATTGCCTGGAAAACCTCGGGGTGAAGGGACCATTCCCCTGGGCATAATTGTTGGCGACTTAGAAAGTCCGCCTTCCAATTCTCCACTCCTGGAATGAATACCGCGGATATGGCTGGGACATATCTTTCTGCCCATTTCAGGATGCAATTTACTTCCCTCTGGGCTGCACGACTCCTGGTGCCACCCTGATGATTGATATATGCCACTGCCGTGGCATTGTCCGATTGAATTCTGACAGGGGACCCTTGGAGTTTGGATGTCCATGCTACTAGGGCATACCGGGCTGCTCGTATCTCTAAGAGATTGATGGGCAGGGCCTTTTCTGCATCCGACCATCTGCCCTGGAGAGACCATTGCTCCAGTACTGCTCCCCAGCCTATAAGGCTGGCATCTGTAGTGACCACCTTCCAAGAAATCGGACTGAAGGATTTCCCTTTTTCCAGATTCTGGGGAACCAACCACCAACGGAGGCTCTTGCGAACGGAAGGGGACAAGGACATTGGTAAGTCTAGGGCCTGAACTTTTTTGTTCCAGGCTGACAGTATGGCCCTTTGCAAATTCCTTGAATGGAATTGACCGTAGGGTACTGCTTCGAATGATGCCACCATTTTTCCCAGCAGCCTCATGCACAGGCGTATGGACGGCTGTCTTTTTGTACCCACTAGGTGGATCAAATCTCTCAAAGACGACACCTTTTCTTGAGGCAAGAAAATTTTTCTCTGGTCTGAATCCAGCCTTAGCCCCAAGTATTCCAGACTTTTGACTGGTTTTAGGGCTGACTTGTCTCGGTTGATAATCCAACCGTGAGATTCCAGATACTTGATTGTCTTGTGAACGACCACTTCTAGTTTTTCCACTGAGTGGTCTATCAGCAACAAGTCGTCTAGATATGCCATTATCGTTACACCTTGTGTTCTTAGATTGGCCAATAATGGGGCCAGAATTTTTGTGAACACTCGTGGTGCTGTGGCCAGACCGAAGGGTAAGGCTCTGAACTGAAAATGGCGCCCTTCTACTGCAAAGCGTAGAAATTTTTGGTGAACTGGAAAGATGGGAATGTGCAAATAAGCATCTTTGATGTCGATCGAGGCTAGCCATTCCTCCCCGTTTGGTTTCGGGACTGTAAAGAGGTTTGAGTAAAACCCGAACCCGCATTCTTCCAGGGGAACCTCCATAATTACTCCTTGGAGCAATAGTTGTTCTAGTGCCAACAGGAGGGATCCTCTCTTCCGGGGATCCCTTGGCACGTTCGACCTTATAAAATGGGAAGGAGGGGAGTCTTTTAACTCCAATTTGTATCCCAGACTTACTGCGGAGAGCACCCATCTGTCTCTGATCATGTCCCGCCAGGTCTCTGCGAACAACTGAAGTCTTCCCCCCACCCGATTGAGTGGGGGAAACCCTTCATGCATTTGACTTTGGGGGAGGTTTTGTACCTCTCCTGACCCAGGGTTTCTTGTTACCCTGCGATTGTCCCTGATTTTTACCCCCGGGATTTGACAGAGGTGGCCGTCGGAACTGTTTCACAGCCGATGTCCCAGGGACTGGAGAAGCAGGCCTCTTAAAAGAGGGACCTCTAACTCTGTTTTTAACCGGCAAGAGTGTACTTTTACCGCTGGAAATTTTCTGGATATATTTGTCCAGGTCTTCCCCGAATAAGCGTTCACCATGAAATAGGAAGCTAACCAGCAATTTTTTACAGGGAGCTTCAGCAGACCAGTTTTTGAGCCATAGAAGCCTGCGCATATGTACTACAGACAGCGTAAGGCGGGAGGCCTGATGGATTGAATCCTTTATGGCGTCAACCGCAAAGCATAAGGCTCTAGGTAGATCAGCTAGGGCAAGGGCCTGCTGATCTGGCAAGTCCCTTAAGACCTGTTTCAACTGATCCTTCACTGCTTGGCAGACCCCAATAGCTGCCACTGCTGGTTGTGTCACCAAGCCTGCTGTAGAGAAAGCAGATTTTAATAAGGACTCCAATTTTTTATCTATTGGGTCCTTGAACATTTGGACATTATCTACTGGACATGTCAGTGATTTATTCACACAAGAGATGGCTGCGTCCACTGTAGGGACCCTCCATTTTTTGATGAACTTATCCTCCATGGGATAGACCACCGGAAATCTCTTGGGAGGAGTAAATATTTTATCAGGATGTTCCCAATCCTGGTAAATGAGCCCTTCCAGTAAAGGATGGATTGGAAAGGAACAGACAGTCTGGGGAGCTTTTAGCGACCCCAACGAGGAGACAGAAGTGGATGATGGCTCCGCAAGGGGCATTTTAAATGCTGATCGGACCATGTTAGTCAGGGACTGAACCCATAATCTTTCAGCATGTGATGCTGAGAATGGCTCTTCCACTGTTGATTCCTCTACAACAGAATCAACCTCATCCTGATCCCCTTCAGGTAGGTCGATCCCTGTATGGGACTGTTGCTCTGCTAACAGGCACTCTGAGGGAGGAGACGGAGATCGGGCGCGCTTTCCCTCTGACAGGGAAGCAGCGATCAATGTTGTCAATCTCTCTTCCAGTCCTCCCAGAGCTGAGGAAAAAACCTCCTCTGTTATATACACAGGAGCAGGTGAACTGAGGACAGCCACAGTACCAGGTACTCCTGAGGGTTCTCTACGGTCACTAACCTCTGAATTTTCAGGGGAGATTGGTGCAGCCAAAGCAAGCCCAAGATCCTCAGAGCCCGATGGAGACCCCCTATGCTTCCTGGGATTCTTAGTCCCGGAGACTTTAGACGGCATATTCCTAAGCCCAAAGCTGAGGTATTCCAGCTGAAATACACCACTTACTGACAATAGTCTAGCACAATTGCTGCTATATAAACAGTTGGTGTCTACTAATGTGCCTTTCTATGGGGATGCCTGCATCAACCGCCTGCTGTATGCCTTTCTAAATGTTGCCAGCTCTGTTTCTGCCTTCCATAACCAGCTGACAACACCTAATTGTGCTTTTTATCATGCTGGGACGCCCGCACATGCGCAGAAGCGCTGCGTCGCGCACAGAGCGTCATCCACCAAGCTCCGCCCCTTTTTCCAGCTCACCTCTATAAATAGAGGCGCGGGCACGTGCGTTTTCGGCGCTCTTTTTGAAAAGGAACTAGGGACAGAAGCCAGGGCCCTGTTTGCCACAGGGCCGGGGGATGGACGCGCATTGCAACATGGCAGAGGAAACAGTTTCCCATCCAGAGAACTCACCATCTGCCTGGATTTTGACTTGGAAAGAAAAAATCCACATGACAAGAAAACAACGTTCCACAGCGGCCTCTAGTGGTTTAACACAGGTACCGCGGTTTACCATTTTTTTTTTTTTTTGACCACTCTTAAAATTATTACATTTTTTAGTAGTTACAGGCATGCACAGATATTTAGCGGGAATACCGTTAGGTAACAGGCAGAAAGACATATTAGGCTTGGGGGACCCCCAATAGAACCAAGTTCCTGAGGGGCCCCCACTTACCTTTTCCCCGCCGCAGGACTCTGTTTGGTCCACAGAAGCCCAAACTTCACCTCTCACGGCAGGCATTGTAATTAAACCTTCAGGGACCGGGTTCCCAAGGATTCCACTCCCCTGGACCTGTATAGCACCCTGCACAGAAAACATCTTGGTCGTGGGTATGACCAGAGCTCTGGATCCCAGGGTCCAGCCCTCCTAAGAGAAGCATTACAGGCAAAACCTTGCTCTTCTCTGCAAGGCCCGGGTACCGACCGTTTAGCTATGAAGCTTTTTTGGTCGGATCCGTAATAGCTTACTGAGGCCCAAAAGAACCTGTACGCAAGCTCAGTGAAAAACACATGTTACTTCTTGGCCAACACCTTAGACACTGGCAAAAAACTGAGGTGCTCCCGGATGGGAGGGGCTTATATAGGGGAGGGTACTTCCGGTTTGGAAGTTGCCAGTGCCAGCACCTGAAGGTAAACTATATAACCCACATAGTAATGACTATGCCGCTCTGTGTCCCGTGATGTACGAGAAAGAAAACAGCTCAGTACTCATCCACAAATAACATTAACAACCCAGCTCTGCTTGTACTTAACAATTGAGATACTCTATCATTTAGATTCCGAGCATACCGGGACCCACAGTCAGTGACAGCTTAGTCTATTTTATTAATATCTGTATTATAACAGAGAAATAATTTGTACCGGTTCACAGATATAGTAGTTTCATCGGATGATTACATTAATTGTGAAAGAACAATGATACATAAAATGCAACAATTAGTAATTTACATGATTTGGTAAGGTACTGTATGTACTACATTCTTTGCATCAAATTGCAATGCTTGTTATTACTATCTTTTAAAGCATTCTTAACAGCATACATCCCAAACAAAAATAGTAAGTGGTTTAACCAGTACTAAGGATCTGAAAAGCGAATTGGAGGAGAGGTCATTGCAGTCTAACTAAATATGTGTATAGTAGGCAAGTGGGGAAAAGTTAGAGTTATGCCAAGGCAGAGGCTGAAAAGTGTACTAGCAACATATCCCATTAAGGTGGAATTTCCTCTGGGAATTAATAATGAGGGGCGTTCAAGTCAAACCGGGCCTTTTGAGTTTATATAACAAATAACAAAATTATAAAACAAGTTTCAAGGAGTGGAAACTGCATTTATTTTTCAAAATACTCCCCTTCTACATTTATACACTTATCCCAGCGTTTAACTACCTCCTCAACATGCTATAGCTGAAAGGCGGCTACAGCACGGCTCTGTTGTTCTGGGAGGGCGTCCTCCCGGAACCACGGCCCCCCCTGGGCATGCATCTGGCACGCTCTGTGATCGCTGTGTACAGCGGCCCATTACCACGTGCTGATCACAGTGATAACAGAGTTGCCGGATATCGGCTCTCCTTTGTTCACACGCTGTCATAGCGTGAGGAGAGCCAGTAATCATCAATCCTGACAGGGGACATATACACAGATAATGTGCCCTGATTATCATTGCAGCCCCACCAGTGTCCATCAGTACTGCCCATCAGTTATGCATATCAGTGCCTCCTCATCAGTGCCCAGCAGTGCAGTGTCATCAGCACACATCAGTGAAGGAGAAAAATTACTTATTTGCAAGATTTTTTAACAGAAACTGAAGAGAAAGTTTTGTGTTTTTTTTTCCAAATTTTCCATGTTTCTTGTTTGTTTAGCAAAAAATAAAAAACCCATGGTGATTAAATACCACCCAAAAAAGTTCTGTCTTAAAGAATGATAAAAATGTCATATGAGTACAGTGTTGCATGACCGCGCATTCAAAGTGCAAATGCGCTGAAAGCTGAAAATTGGCCTGGGCAGAAAGGCGGTATAAGTGCCCAGTAAGCAATTGGTCAACTAATGCCTGAAAAGTTTTGCCATTGAAAGATTTGTCTGTACACCTGAACCATCCTATGACAGCCTGCTTCCCTTGTGTTAACTGTTCCCATTTCATGACAGGTTATGTGTCATATATCCAGGATCAGGGTATTCCACGCGCTGAATGTTCTCAGTATTGACTGCCTGTGAGCTGGGAACCACCACGGCCGGGATCGTCACTGACAGATGTATGGCCATCTTTGATATGTTTCCACCATTCAAATTTTTTACTGCGGCTGAGCATCTCATCACCATACTGTGCTTGTGCTGTGCTGTCTTCTGTAGATATCCACGGGTAGATATCAGTAATAGGATACACTTGCCACTTACTACTGCGTGTAGTACCGCCACACTAGTATTCTTTTTTATCCTGTAAAATTAAAAGTCCTGGTTTGACTTGAACGTCCCTCGTATATATGCCAAGAACATAGTGGCATTGCATATTAACCCTTTAGAGAACTTCAGAGATACTTATGGAGATGATACTTCTCCAATAGCTGGTGAGAGTGAGACTAGAAGCAAAAAGTAAGTAGGCAACTATGGTTCTAAAATTGTGTGGGTAAAGATAGTAGGTCCAGTTGTGAAACAGTTTTCATAAAAATCTCGGCCTTTTCTAAAATCCTTACATTGAGAATCAGGAAATGAATTCCACGTTTTCTCATGGTCTCCACACCCATAAATAACAACCTGTCCTGCTAACAGGGTTGATTTTTAATTGTTTTCAATCAAAGCATAGTTACACTCAAAAACAATAACTTCATATATATTGCAGCTTACTAGTCCTTAGAAGTGGCTGAAATTTGCTCAGTTGCAGAATTGTCACTGTCATTACTTTCAGAGTTTGATGACGAATTTCCCCACAAATCATTATCGCTCAATTCTGCAAGTGATTCTAATTTATTATCGCTGTTTTCTAGCTGGTCTAAAACCACTTTTGACATAAAGGGACACTTTTTGGTTGCTATGGACAATCTCCAGTTTCCAGGCAGAAAGAACAGCTTTTATAATATAAAACTGCATGCAGGACACTGGACAGACCACTAGGGACAAAGGGGATGTGTAAATATTTGTGTTGCGGGTATTTAAATTTGGGGGGGGAGCATCTGGGTCATTTAACCCAGATGTACTAATTGTTAGGGAATCTGAGAGTCCCTTTTGTGGTTCTTGGAGGACTCTGGTGGTGCAAGGTTCCCTGTGGCCTGCAGGTGGCGTTGTCGCCCTGGGTCGGAGTTGAACCTGCACCGCAAGACTGTTCCTTTTTGTCCTTTCCTGGCACCGGTACGGCGGGGCGGAGAACCCGCTGTGACGCAAAGGGAGAGGAGATAAAAGGGGCGGACGCCCTGACCTTGGGGTGCAGAGTTTGAGGACACGGCCGCACCCAGGCACCTTCAGCCTGGGTGCTGGCGTTGCGGAGTTCCGGGCCCAGGTGCCCTTGACCTGGCCGGAGCGAGGGATGGAGTCCATCCCAGGCACCTTAAGCCTGGGGTGAGGTACTATGACCAAGGCCTGGGGCCCAGTAACTTCGACTGGGTTCCGCGAGGGTGGAGGAGTCCATGGGGCCCTAAGGTGTTGGGACCCGTATCTGATGCGAGGAGGCCGGGGAGTGTAACCCTTCCGAATAGCCCGGTACAGCATTAATCCGGTGACGGCGGGGCCTCCGGTAACTCTGTTGGAGGGATGTCTTCCCCCTGACAGGGGCTGCAACGTAGCGAAGGTAACTCCAGTTCCTGTTCACTAGAGTCGCTGGAAGAGACTCTGAAGCCAAAAAGTCCATTTAACAGCCACTGTGCTTAGCAACCGTTGGTGAAACCTCAACGGTTTAGTTTCTTTGAGGATTGTGCCTTGACCTACTCCCCACCAATACTGAACTGTTCTATGGGTCTCAAACTGTCTGCTCGCAAAGGACTATTTGTTTGCCGTTATGGAATAAATAATAGGATTTTTATAACAGCTTACCTGTAAAATCCTTTTCTTGGAGTACATCACGGGACACAGAGCGACATAGTCATTACTAATGGGTTATATAGATACCGTCAGGTGCTGGCACTGGCAACTTCCAAAACCGGAAGTACCCTCCCCTATATAAGCCCCTCCCATCCGGGAGCACCTCAGTTTTGTAGCAAAGCAATAAGTGTCCCCAAAGAGGGGCGGGAGCTCTGTGTCCCGTGATGTACTCCAAGAAAAGGATTTTACAGGTAAGCTGTTATAAAAATCCTATTTTCTTTCTCGTACATCACCGGACACAGAGCGACATAGTCATTACTAATGGGATGTCCTAAAGCAATGCCAAACGAGGGGGGGGATACACCATATATAAGCTGAGCGCTATCAGACATGAGGATCTTTTGCGGCCTGCAACACACTGCGCCCAAAGGCGACATCCTCCTGACTTCTAACGTCCACCTGGTAGAACCTAGTAAATGTGTGAACTGAAGACCATGTTGCGGCCTTACAGATTTGAGCCAGGGAGGCCTGGTGATGCACTGCCCATGAAGTTCCAACTGCTCTCGTGGAGTGCGCTCTAACTTTGAACGGAGGTGGTCTCCTTCTCAAGCCATAGGCTTGTATTATGACCTGTCGAATCCACCTGGCTAAAGTAGATTTTGACGCTGCCTGACCCTTTCTGGGGCCTTCCGGCAGAATAAACAAAGTATCCGTTCTGCAAATCTGAGCAGTGGCTTTTAGATAAGCTTTAACTGCTCTTACTACATCCAAAGAATGCAATAACTTTTCCTCTACCGAAGTAGGTTTGGGGAAAAAAGAAGGAAGAACCACATCTTGGTTCAAATGAAACCTCGATACCACCTTAGGAAGAAAGGCTGGCTGAGGACGTAATACTACTCTGTCCTTATGGATAACCAGATATGGCTCTTTACAGGACATAGCTGCTAATTCCGACACTCTTTTAGCCGAACAAATGGCTACTAGAAAAATCAATTTCCTGGTGAGAAGAACCAAGGAAATGTGCTGTAATGGTTCAAATGGTTGTTTCTGTAAAACCGACAGAACCAAGTTTAGATCCCATGGACATATGGGAATATTAACCGGAGGACTAATACGCATCACTCCTTGTATAAAGGCTTTGACTAGTGAATGCGAAGCCAAGGGCCTTTGAAAAAATATTGACAAGGCCGAAATCTGACCCTTGATAGTACTCAAGGCAAGCTTCCTATCTACAGCCCATTGTAGGAAGTCCAGAATCCTACCTATTACGTATTTACGTGGATGCCATTTCTTGGCCTCACACCAGGCGATGTACGCCTTCCAGATTCTATAGTAGATCTGCCTGGATACCGGCTTCCTGGCATTGATCATGGTAGATACCACAGCATTAGAGAGCCCTCTCTTTTTTAGAATGTGGGCTTCAATAGCCAGGCCGTCAAACCTAGGGCTGGTAAGGAAGGGTGGTATATCGGTCCTTGCGAAAGCAGGTCCGGACGATGTGGGAGGGTCCAAGGACTCCCCACAGACATTTTTGCAATCTCCGCGTACCATGCTCTTCGGGGCCACGCTGGAGCCACCAGAATCACTGGTTTCTTTTCTACCCTGATTCTGCGGAGTAATCGAGGTAACAATTGTGGCGGTGGGAATGCATATATCAGCTTGAACTGATCCCAAGGGAACACTAGGGCATCCGAGCCGCAAGCTAGGGGATCCCTTGTCCAAGAGACAAACCTGTCCACTTTTGTGTTGAATCTGGATGCTAGCAGATCTACATCCGGTGTTCCCCACCGCTGACATATTGTCCGGAAAACCTCGGGATGAAGGGACCATTCCCCTGGGCATAATTGTTGGCGACTTAGAAAGTCCGCCTTCCAATTCTCCACTCCTGGAATGAATACCGCAGATATGGCTGGGACATATCTTTCTGCCCATTTCAGGATGCAATTTACTTCCCTCTGGGCTGCACGACTCCTGGTGCCCCCCTGACGATTGATATATGCCACTGCTGTGGCATTGTCTGATTGAATTCTGACAGGGGACCCTTGGAGTTTGGATGTCCATGCTACTAGGGCATACCGGGCTGCTCGTATCTCTAAGAGATTGATGGGCAGGGCCTTTTCCGCATCCGACCATCTGCCCTGGAGAGACCATTGCTCCAGTACTGCTCCCCAGCCTATAAGGCTGGCATCTGTAGTGACCACCTTCCAGGAAATCGGACTGAAGGATTTCCCTTTTTCCAGATTCTGGGGAACCAACCACCAGCGGAGGCTCTTGCGAACGGAAGGGGACAAGGACATTGGTAAGTCCAGAGCCTGAACTTTTTTGTTCCAGGCTGACAGTATGGCCCTTTGCAACTTCCTTGAATGGAATTGACCGTAGGGTACTGCTTCGAATGATGCCACCATTTTTCCCAGCAGCCTCATGCACAGGCGTATGGATGGCTGTCTTTTTGAACCCACTAAGTGGATCAAATCTCTCAAAGACAACCCCTTTTCTTGAGGCAAGAAAATTTTTCTCTGGTCTGAATCCAGCCTTAGCCCCAAGTATTCCAGATTTTTGACTGGTTTTAGGGCTGACTTGTCTCGGTTGATAATCCAACCGTGATATTCCAGATACTTGATTGTCTCGTGAACAACCACTTCTAGTTTTTCCACTGAGTGGTCTATCAGCAACAAGTCGTCTAGATATGCCATTATCGTTACACCTCGTGTTCTTAGATTGGCCAATAATGGGGCCAGAATTTTTGTGAACACTCTTGGTGCTGTGGCCAGACCGAAGGGTAAGGCTCTGAACTGAAAATGGCGCCCTTCTACCGCAAAGCGTAGAAATTTTTGGTGGGCTGGAAAGATGGGAATGTGCAAATAAGCATCTTTGATGTCGATCGAGGCTAACCATTCCTCCCCTTGTAGGGCAGTGGCTACCGATCGGATCGACTCCATCCGGAAAGTCCTGATATGTAGGAATTTGTTTAGCCCTTTTAGATTTAATATGGGCCTCACGTCCCCGTTTGGCTTCGGGACTGTAAAGAGGTTTGAGTAAAACCCGAACCCCCATTCTTCCAGGGGAACCTCCATAATTACTGCTTGGAGCAATAGTTGTTCTAGTGCCAACAGGAGGGATCCTCTCTTCCGGGGATCCCTTGGCACGTTTGACCTTATAAAGCGGGAAGGAGGGGAGTTTTTTAACTCCAATTTGTATCCCAGATTTACTGCGGAGAGCACCCATCTGTCTCGGATCGTGTCCCGCCAGGTCTCTGTGAACAACTGAAGTCTTCCCCCCACCCGATTGGGTGGGGGCAACCCTTCATGCATTTGACTTTGGGGGAGGTTTTGTACCTCTCCTGCTCCAGGGCTTCTTGTTACCCTGCAATTGTCCCTGATTTTTACCTCCGGGATTTGACCGAGGAGGCCGTCGGAACTGTTTCACAGCCGATGTCCTAGGGACTGGAGAAGCAGGCCTCTTAAAAGAGGGACCTCTAACTCTATTTTTAACCGGCAAAAGTGTACTTTTACCGCTGGAAATTCTCTGGATATATTTGTCCAGGTCTTCCCCGAATAAGCGTTCACCATGAAATGGGAAGCTGACCAGCAATTTTTTACAGGGAGCTTCAGCAGACCAGTTTTTGAGCCATAGAAGCCTGCGCATATGTACTACAGACAGCGTAAGGCGGGAGGCCTGATGGATTGAATCCTTTATAGCGTCCACCGCAAAGCATAAGGCTCTAGGTAGATCAGCTAGGGCAAGAGCCTGCTGATCTGGCAAGTCCCTTAAGACCTGTTTCAACTGATCCTTCTCTGCTTGGCAGACCCCAATAGCTGCCACTGCTGGTTGTGTCACCAATCCTGCTGTAGAAAAAGCAGATTTTAATAAGGACTCCAATTTTTTATCTATTGGGTCCTTGAACATTTGGACATTATCCACCGGACATGTCAGTGATTTATTCACACAAGAGATGGCTGCGTCCATTGTAGGGACCCTCCATTTTCTGATGAACTTATCCTCCATGGGATAGACCACCGGAAATCTCTTGGGGGGAGTAAATATTTTGTCAGGATGCTCCCAATCCTGGTAAATGAGCCCTTCCAGTAAAGGATGGATCGGAAAGGAACAAACAGTCTGGGGAGCTTTTAGCGACCCCAACGAGGAGACAGAAGTGGATGATGGCTCCGCAAGTGGCATTTTAAATGCTGATCGGACCATATTAGTCAGGGACTGAACCCATAACCTTTCAGCATGTGATGCTGAGAACGGCTCTTCCACTGTTGATTCCTCTACAACCGAATCGACCTCATCCTGATCCCCTTCAGGTAGGTCGATCCCTGTATGGGACTGTTGCTCTGTTAACAGGCACTCTGAGGGAGGAGATGGAGATCGGGCGCTTTTCTCCTGTGACAGGGAAGCCGCGATCAATGCTGACAATCTCTCTTCCAGCCCTCCCAGAGCTGAGGAAAAAACCTCCTCTGTTACATACACAGGAGCAGGTGAACTGAGGACAGCCACAGTACCAGGTACTCCTGAGGGTGCTCTACCGTCACTAACCTCTGATTCTTCAGGGGAGACTGGTGCAGCCAAAGCATGCCCAAGATCCTCAGAGCCCGATGGAGACCCCCTATTCCTCCTGGAATTTCTAGTCCCGGAGTTTTTAGACGGCATATTCCTAAGCCAAAAAGCTGAGGTATTCCAGCCGAAATACACCAGTTACTGACAATAGTCTAGCATAAATGCTGCTATAAGAAACAGTTGGTGTCTACTAATGTGCCTTTCTAGGGGATGCCTGTATCAACCGCTTGCTGTATGCCTTCTTTAAATGTTGCCAGCTCTGTCTCTGTACTACATAGCCAGCTCACCACACAAAATTGTGTTTTTTAACATGCTGGGACGCCCGCACATGCGCAGAAGCGCTGCGGCGCGCACAGAGCGTCATCCCCCAGGCTCCGCCCCCTTTCCCGGCTCACCTCTATATATAGAGGCGCGTTCACGCGCACGCGCGCGGCCACGTGCGCCTTCGGCGCTAATTTCGAAAATGGAAACCAGGGACAAGAGCCAGGGCCCCTTTGTCGCAGGCCGGGGGATGGACGAGCATTGCAACATGGCAGAGGAAGCAGTTTCCCATAAGAGAACTCACCATCTGCCTGGACTCGCTCTGATGAGAAGAAACTAGTCCATATGACAAGAAACGTTCCACAGCGGCCTCTAGTGGACAAACACAGGTACCGCAGTCTAATATATTAAATATATATATATATATAAAAAAAATGTTTTGTTTTTTTTTTCTTGACCACCATTAAAAATTATTACATTTTTTTTTAGTAGTTACAGGCATGCACAGAATTTTGCGGGAATACCATTAGGTAACAGACAGAAAGACAAATTAGGCTTGGGGGTCCCCCAATAGAACCAAGTTCCTGGGGGCCCCCACTTACCTGTTCCCCGCCGCAGGACTTTGTTTGGTCCACAAAAGCCCAAACTTCACCTATCATGGCAGGCATTGTAATCAAACCTTCAGGGACCGGGTTCCCAAGGATTCCACTCCCCTGGACCTGTATAGCACCCTGCACAGAAAACATCTTGGTCGTGGGTATGACCAGAGCTCTGGATCCCAGGGTCCAGCTCTCCTAAGAGAAGCATTACAGGCAAAACCTTGCTCTTCTCTGCAAGGCCCGGGTACCGACCGTTTAGCTATGAAGCTTTTTTGGTCGGATCCGGAATAGCTTACTGAGGCCCAAAAGAACCTGTACGCAAGCTCAGTGAAAAACACATGTTTCTTCTTGGCCAACACCTTAGACACTGGCAAAAAACTGAGATGCTCCCGGATGGGAGGGGCTTATATAGGGGAGGGTACTTCCGGTTTTGGAAGTTGCCAGTGCCAGCACCTGACGGTATCTATATAACCCATTAGTAATGACTATGTCGCTCTGTGTCCCGTGATGTACGAGAAAGAAAAGTGTTGGACCTTTTCAGTGTGTGGTACTCCAATTACTGGAAGCAAAGGGGGTTATCAGCAGAACAGACTTGGCTCTGAGCGTATACACAGCCCGAATGTAATCTGATGCTGGCCTTCACCTCTACATGCAGTAATCTAGAGGACATGGGCCGTGGCGCACCTCGCTCTCCCCTTCAAGGTACCCCTAGACCGAAGCCAAAGTATCCACTAAAGAAGAGAGAGAGGGTGAGGCCGCTACATTTGTTACAGTACTGTAATCTGTAAGATTACAGTATACTGTATCTATAATGTTTTTTTCATTTTTTTGAATTTGGCTTTGTGCTCCGCCCCATGCGTCGTGCCGCTCGCAGGGAACGGAGCTTGGTAGTCACCAGTGTGAATCGAGCGAGGAGACAGCTCGCACACGCAGCGAGGAGACATCGCAGGATCCAGGGACAAGGTAAGTAACTTTCCCTGTATCCTGCAATGCGATCCTGAGTCTGGCTCGGGGTTACCGCTTTTGGTACTGAAATTTCACCCCGAGCCCGACTCGGGAATACCGCCAGGGAGGTTAAAGGAAAGCACAAAGAACTTTGCCTTTAATGTGTGAACTACTAGTCCCATCAAATCACCATGTAATGGAGATGAACAAAGGCAGACTTGTATGAAGTCTAGCCCGTGTGACAACAACCATGGTTGTCCACAAGATATAGCTGTGAACACAACACAGAAGTGTGTTACTTACAGATTACCAGATAAAGGAAAAAGTAAAAGGCCTAAAAAAATAAAAACAATGCTACCACTATATTTAAGGACTGCTACAGTAAGTTGCAATATATTTTTTTTGCTTTTGAATTTAGATATGCTTGAAGTCCACAGCTGCATACAGTTCTTGTGCCACCAGCACTTCCTCACCATATCTGTTCTTGGTGGTGGATGCAGGCTTGCCCTTCGTGAATTTAACTCCTGGCGCATGCGCAGAGAATCCTGTGAACAGTAAATTGGAATTTATATATATATATATATATATATATATATATATATATATATATATATAAGGATTACACAGGCTGAAATGATTCAAGAAGTCTGGGGCAAGCTAAAAAAAAAGCACTAGAAGATAGTATGATATACATTCAATATATTTTAGAGCTCTGGGAAATGAAGTCATAATACATTTGAGAAATCTCAGAGCTCTAAGATATTATGTCAGAATTTTAATATGATATTTCAAAGCTCTGAATAAAAATACTTTACACAAGTACAGAAAAAAATACTTATATGCTGCTCCTTGCTATCCACATTATTTTTATTTCATGTAGGATCTTGGATGAGTTTGCTAAATGTATGTTGAGGAGTAGGGATGAGCCGAACACCCCCGGGTTCGGTTCGCACCAGAACATTCGAACGGACCGAAAGTTCGCGCGAATTTTCGAACCCTATTCGTTATAATGGACGCGAACGTTCGAAATCAAAATTGCTAATTACAACGGCCAATATGCATGTTAATGTTATAAAACAGGTTTGGGGACCCGGGTCCTGCCCCAGGGGACATATATCAATGCAAAAAGAAATTTTAAAAACTAAAGTTTTTTCGGGAGCAGTCATTTTAATGATGCATAAAGTGAAAAAAAAAAAAGTGAAATTTTCCTTTAAATATGGTACCTGGGGGGTGTCTAAAGTATGCCTGTGAAGTGGCATGTGTTTCCCGTGTTTAGAACTGTCCTTGCACAAAATGACATTTGTAAAGGAAAAAAAGAAGCCATTTAAAACCACTTGCGGCTTTAATGTCATGTCTTGTCCTGGCCGCCATATGGCTGAAAATCCTTGAGAAAAATGGCATGGCTACCCCATCACCCCCCCCCCCACCCCAGCCCCTTTGGGTCTTGTATGGATACTAAGGGGGACCCCGCACCCAAAATAAAACCCTATACCTACAACCCTATATACTCTGAACAGCAGTATATAGGTGGTGCAAACAAGACATGGACTGTAGGTTTGTTCTTAAGTAGAATCTGAACAGGTACATTATGAAGTGTAGCTACATCCCAAAAAAATCAATTTTTAAGCTTTTTGGAGAACATAGGGAGGGGTTATCACCCCTGTAACATTTGCTGTCTTTGCACATCTGTTCAGAACATGTCACCTCACTTTCCGTCCCAATGACAAATGTTTTTGGAAAAGTGGGGTTTTAATTGAAACAAGGATTGGTGATAAAGCATCAGTAGAGAGGAGATACCTTTTTCCCAAATTAAATCTAACAGGATAGAATTTTCCTTCCTAGGGGTAGATTTCCTCTCACTTCCTGTTTTCTCTTGCCGTTTGCAAGTAGGAGTCGTTTGTAAGTTGGATGTTTGAAAGTAGGGGCCTGCCGTATATACTCTGCAGAAATTTGCCCTATTAGATGTTGGTGTAGCCACAAGACTGGTGGGCACAGGAATGGGCCCTGCTGTGAGTTAATAGATCAAGATTTGTACTTGCATGCACCTGTTGAACCGGGCAGAAAAATTGGGCCTTTGGTGGTGGTGGTGGTGGTGGTGGACGGTGTTGCCACAAGACTGTAAGCCCTCACAGTTACTCTTGGTGGGTGCAGGAATGGGCCCTGCTGTGAGTTATTAGATCAAGATTTGTAATTGCATGCACCTGTTGAACAGGGCAGAAAAATTGGGCCTTTGGTGGTGGTGGTGGTGGTGGACGGTGTTGCCACAAGACTGTAGGCCCTCATAGTTACTCTTGGTGGGCGCAGGAATGGGCCCTGCTGTGAACTATTAGATCAAGATTTGTAATTACACGCCCCTGTTAAACAGGGGCTGAAAAATTGTGCCTTAGGCATTGGTGCTGGTGCCACAACACTGCAACCCCTCACAGATACTGTACTTGGAGCACAGCAGTCACACCTGTTGCGAAGCATCTTTTTAAAAAATTGTAATTACACGCCCCTGTTATACAGGGGCTGAAAAATTGTGCCTTAGGCACTGGTGCTGGTGCCACAACACTGCAACCCCTCACAGATACTGTACTCTGAGCACAGCAATGAGACCTGTTGCAAAGCATTGCCTAAAAATTGTAATTACACGCCCCAACAGGGGCTGAAAAATTGTGCCTTAGGCACTGGTGCTGGTGCCACAACACTGCAACCCCTCACAGATACTGTACTCTGAGCACAGCAGTCACACCTGTTGCGAAGCATCTTTTTAAAAAATTGTAATTACACGCCCCTGTTATACAGGGGCTGAAAAATTGTGCCTTAGGCACTGGTGTGGTGGCATGGATCATTGAGGAGGAGGAAGAGGATAGTCAGTGAACATAACAGGACAGTCACTCAGCATCAGCATAGGCAGTCTTGAAGGGATGTGACATTATAAATTATTCCGTTATATCCGCTTCAGGTGTCTGGTAGCTGGTGGTGATCCAAGACTGATTCATTTTTATGAAGGTCAGTCGATCAACCGAGTCGGTGGACAGGCGCACCCTATGATCGGTGACAAATCCTCCAGCAGCACTGAATGTCCGTTCGGAAAGAACGCTGGATGCAGGACAGGCCAGTAGCTCAATTGCATACTGTGCAAGCTCTGGCCAGTGATCCATCCTCAGGACCCAGTAAGCCAGAGGATTTTCGGTGGGAAAGGTGTCCAAGTCTGACCTTGCCCCTAGGTATTCCTGCACCATGTATATCAGATGCTGGCGATGGTTGCTGGAACCGATCATACCTTGGGGCTGCGGACTAAAGAATTGTCTGAACGCATCGGTCAGACGTCCACCTTCCCCACCGCTCCTTCTGCTACTGACCGAAGCCTCAGCAACTCGTCGTCCAGGACCAGGAGTTTGTAACCTCCCAGTTTCTGGGAACGCGTTGCACAGACCTTTCTGCAAGGCCTCCCTGAGATGTCTCATCCTCTGCTCCCTCTGCGATGGCAAGATAAGGTCCGCAACCTTACCCTTGTACCGTGGATCAAGGAGAGTGGCCAGCCAGTAATGGTCACTCTCCTTGATCCGAAGAACACGAGGATCCTTCCGCAGGCTTTGCAGGATCAGGGAGGCCATGCAGCGTAGGTTAGCTGAGGCATTCGGTCCGGAGTCTTCTGGGTCACTGAGGATGACATGATCGCCAGCCACCTCCTCCCAGCCACGTACAAGTCCACTGGTTTGTTGGGACTGTACATCATCCCTAAAAGACTGCTGCTGCTGATGCTGAGTGCCAGGCTCCACCTCCATGCTCACACAATCCTCCTCCTCCTCCTCCTCCTCCTCTTCCTGTGTGATGGGTGGGACAGAAGGAACATTGTCTGGATAAAGGGGGCCTTGAGAGACAAGGAAGTCCTCCTCTTCCTGCCTCTGTTCTGCCTCAAGTGCCCTGTCCATTATCCCACGCAGCGTATGCTCCAACAGGTGGACAAGAGGTACAGTGTCACTGATGCATGCACTGTCACTGCTCACCATCCTCGTGGCCTCCTCAAATGGTGAGAGGACAGTGCATGCATCCCTGATCATGCTCCACTGGCGTGGGGAAAAAAAGCCAAGCTCCCCTGACCCTGTCCTGGTGCCGTAGTCGCAAAGGTACTCATTGATGGCCCTCTGCTGCGTGTGCAGTCGCTGCAGCATGGCCAACGTTGAGTTCCACCTGGTGGGCATGTCACATATTAGGCGGTTCTTGGGCAGGTTCAGCTCCTTTTGCAGCTCAGTCAGCCGAGCACTGGCATTATAAGATCGGCGGAAATGCACACAGACTTTCCTGGCCTGCCTCAGGACATCCTGTAAGCCTGGGAACCTGCCCAAGAACCGCTGCACCACCAGGTTGAGGACGTGAGCCATACAGGGCACATGGGTGAGCTGCCCCTGTCGCAGGGCGGAGAGGAGGTTGGTGCCATTATCAGAAACGACCATTCCTGGCTTAAGCTGGCGTGGCGTCAACCACCTCTCGGCCTGCCCCTGCAGAGCTGCCAGAACCTCTGGCCCAGTGTGGCTCCTGTCCCCCAAACACACCAGCGCAAGCACGGCATGGCATCTTTTTGCCTGCGTACTCGCGTAGCCCCTTGTACGCCTACGGAGCACCGCTGGTTCCGAGGACAGAGCACTCGAAGAGGACATGGAGGAAGAAGAAGAGGAGGGGGTGGAGGAGAGAGGTGTGTCACAACCAGTAGTAGCATTTTGGAGGCGTGGTGGCGGAACAACCTCCAACACTACTGCACCTTGTCCTGCATCCCTCCCAGCTGCCAATAGAGTGACCCAATGGGCCGTGAAAGAAAGATAACGTCCCTGTCCATGCCTGCTGGACCATGAGTCAGCGGTAATATGCACCTTACCGCTGACCGCCCTGTCCAGCGAGGCATGGACATTGCCTTCCACATGCCAGTAGAGAGACGGAATCGCCTTCCGTGAGAAAAAGTGGCGTTTGGGAACCTGCCACTGAGGAACCGCACATTGAACAAACTCACGGAAGGGGGCCGAGTCTATCAACTGAAAAGGCAGCAGTTGAAGTGCTAGCAATTTAGCCAAGCTAGCATTCAACCGCTGGGCATGTGGATGGCTGGGAGTATACTTCTTTCGACGGTCCAGCAGCTGGGGCAGGGAAATTTGCCTGCTACAATCGGACGTCGGTGTACTGCAAGTACTTGGTTGTGACACACCTAATTCTACACCTTCAGTCCTCTCAGAGCAGCTTTCAGAGAGGACTGAAGATATAGTGGGGATGGAGATCCCAGCTGATGAGGAGCAAGGAGAGGTCCGCTTTGTTCTTTGGTGTGGGTCTTTTATGTGTGCTTGCCAACGAGCTGCATGGCAGGTCGACATATGTCTGCTCATGCTTGTGGTGCCCAAGCGGCTGATGTTTTGGCCACGCGAGATACGCTTGAGACAAATATTGCAAATAGCAGTGGTGCGATCTGATGCACTCGTCTCAAAAAAGGCCCACACCAAAGAACTTTTGTGATAACGTGCAGAGGCAGCGCCCTGCACAGGCGGAGCTCTGCGGTGTGGTACAGTTGCTGTGCTGGCCTCTAGCTGGCCTCCAGGGGGCATCCTGCCTCGTTGGACATGTGACGCTGCATCCTCCTCCTCCTCCTCCTCTCTCCCTTCAGGCACCCACGTGGAGTCAGTGACCTCATCATCCCCTCCCTCTTCACCACTAGAGCAAACCTGGCAGTAAGCTGCAGCTGGTGGAACACTACTGCCAGATTGCTGTCCTTCAGCATCCCCTCTCTCTGCGCGCACACTACTGACTTCCTCAAGCTGGGTATCATCATCCGAGCCTTCGAATCGTTGGGCATCCTCCTGGAGCATGTACCCAACACTGTGCTCAAACAGTTCGGGGGACTCCTCAGGAGGACATGGTGGGTCTAGGGAAGGGGTGGCTGATGATGGCATTGAGTACGCGTTGGCAGCTGCTCTGCCAGTACCCTGAGCCTGGGTGAGAGAGGATGAGGAGGGCTTGGTCATCCATTCTACCAAGCCTTCGGCATGATGCGGCTCCACATGTCCAGCTGCCGAAAACAAAGACAAGCGTGTCCCATGGCCACGTGCTGATGACGATGCACGACCACGTCCACGGCCAGCACTGTTGTCTCTAGAAACAGAGCCTGCCTGCCCTGTGTTCTTGCCTCGGCACGCTCTGCCTCTCCTTGGCGGTCTTCCAGCCATTGTAGTCGGTAGTGTATATAGTATAAAAAATAGAACTCCTATGTGTGCTCACAACACACTGTAGGTCCTATGGGTGCTGACACTAACACACTATAGGTACTATGTGTGCTGCTGACAAGAAAATATAGGAGCTCTGTTTGCTGCCACTAACACACTAGAAGTCCTATGGGTGCTGCTGAGAAGAAAATATAGGAGCTCTGTGTGATGCCACTAACACACTATAAGTCCTATGGGTGCTGCTGAGAAGAAAATATAGGAGCTCTGTTTGCTGCCACTAACACACTAGAAGTCCTATGGGTGCTGCTGAGAAGAAAATATAGGAGCTCTGTGTGATGCCACTAACACACTAGAAGTCCTATGGGTGCTGCTGAGAAGAAAATATAGGAGCTCTGTTTGCTGCCACTAACACACTAGAAGTCCTATGGGTGCTGCTGAGAAGAAAATATAGGAGCTCTGTTTGCTGCCACTAACACACTAGAAGTCCTATGGGTGCTGCTGAGAAGAAAATATAGGAGCTCTGTGTGATGCCACTAACACACTAGAAGTCCTATGGGTGCTGCTGAGAAGAAAATATAGGAGCTCTGTTTGCTGCCACTAACACACTAGAAGTCCTATGGGTGCTGCTGAGATGAAAATATAGGAACTCTGTGTGATGCCACTAACACATTAGAAGTCCTATGGGTGCTGCTGAGAAGAAAATATAGGAGCTCTGTTTGCTGCCACTAACACACTAGAAGTCCTATGGGTGCTGCTGAGAAGAAAATATAGGAGCTCTGTGTGATGCCACTAACACACTAGAAGTCCTATGGGTGCTGCTGAGATGAAAATATAGGAACTCTGTGTGATGCCACTAACACATTAGAAGTCCTATGGGTGCTGCTGAGAAGAAAATATAGGAGCTCTGTTTGCTGCCACTAACACACTAGAAGTCCTATGGGTGCTGCTGAGAAGAAAATATAGGAGCTCTGTGTGATGCCACTAACACACTAGAAGTCCTATGGGTGCTGCTGAGAAGAAAATATAGGAGCTCTGTTTGCTGCCACTAACACACTAGAAGTCCTATGGGTGCTGCTGAGATGAAAATATAGGAACTCTGTGTGATGCCACTAACACATTAGAAGTCCTATGGGTGCTGCTGAGAAGAAAATATAGGAGCTCTGTTTGCTGCCACTAACACACTAGAAGTCCTATGGGTGCTGCTGAGAAGAAAATATAGGAGCTCTGTGTGATGCCACTAACACACTATAAGTCCTATGGGTGCTGCTGAGAAGAAAATATAGGAGCTCTGTTTGCTGCCACTAACACACTAGAAGTCCTATGGGTGCTGCTGAGAAGAAAATATAGGAGCTCTGTGTGATGCCACTAACACACTAGAAGTCCTATGGGTGCTGCTGAGAAGAAAATATAGGAGCTCTGTTTGCTGCCACTAACACACTAGAAGTCCTATGGGTGCTGCTGAGAAGAAAATATAGGAGCTCTGTTTGCTGCCACTAACACACTAGAAGTCCTATGGGTGCTGCTGAGAAGAAAATATAGGAGCTCTGTGTGATGCCACTAACACACTAGAAGTCCTATGGGTGCTGCTGAGAAGAAAATATAGGAGCTCTGTTTGCTGCCACTAACACACTAGAAGTCCTATGGGTGCTGCTGAGATGAAAATATAGGAACTCTGTGTGATGCCACTAACACATTAGAAGTCCTATGGGTGCTGCTGAGAAGAAAATATAGGAGCTCTGTTTGCTGCCACTAACACACTAGAAGTCCTATGGGTGCTGCTGAGAAGAAAATATAGGAGCTCTGTGTGATGCCACTAACACACTAGAAGTCCTATGGGTGCTGCTGAGAAGAAAATATAGGAGCTCTGTTTGCTGCCACTAACACACTAGAAGTCCTATGGGTGCTGCTGAGAAGAAAATATAGGAGCTCTGTGTGATGCCACTAACACACTAGAAGTCCTATGGGTGCTGCTGAGAAGAAAATATAGGAGCTCTGTTTGCTGCCACTAACACACTAGAAGTCCTATGGGTGCTGCTGAGAAGAAAATATAGGAGCTCTGTGTGATGCCACTAACACACTAGAAGTCCTATGGGTGCTGCTGAGAAGAAAATATAGGAGCTCTGTTTGCTGCCACTAACACACTAGAAGTCCTATGGGTGCTGCTGAGAAGAAAATATAGGAGCTCTGTTTGCTGCCACTAACACACTAGAAGTCCTATGGGTGCTGCTGAGAAGAAAATATAGGAGCTCTGTGTGATGCCACTAACACACTAGAAGTCCTATGGGTGCTGCTGAGATGAAAATATAGGAACTCTGTGTGATGCCACTAACACATTAGAAGTCCTATGGGTGCTGCTGAGAAGAAAATATAGGAGCTCTGTGTGATGCCACTAACACACTAGAAGTCCTATGGGTGCTGCTGAGAAGAAAATATAGGAGCTCTGTTTGTTGCCACTAACACACTAGAAGTCCTATGGGTGCTGCTGAGAAGAAAATATAGGAGCTCTGTGTGATGCCACTAACACACTAGAAGTCCTATGGGTGCTGCTGAGAAGAAAATATAGGAGCTCTGTTTGCTGCCACTAACACACTAGAAGTCCTATGGGTGCTGCTGAGAAGAAAATATAGGAGCTCTGTGTGATGCCACTAACACACTAGAAGTCCTATGGGTGCTGCTGAGAAGAAAATATAGGAGCTCTGTTTGCTGCCACTAACACACTAGAAGTCCTATGGGTGCTGCTGAGAAGAAAATATAGGAGCTCTGTGTGATGCCACTAACACACTAGAAGTCCTATGGGTGCTGCTGAGAAGAAAATATAGGAGCTCTGTTTGCTGCCACTAACACACTAGAAGTCCTATGGGTGCTGCTGAGAAGAAAATATAGGAGCTCTGTTTGCTGCCACTAACACACTAGAAGTCCTATGGGTGCTGCTGAGAAGAAAATATAGGAGCTCTGTGTGATGCCACTAACACACTAGAAGTCCTATGGGTGCTGCTGAGAAGAAAATATAGGAGCTCTGTTTGCTGCCACTAACACACTAGAAGTCCTATGGGTGCTGCTGAGAAGAAAATATAGGAGCTCTGTTTGCTGCCACTAACACACTAGAAGTCCTATGGGTGCTGCTGAGAAGAAAATATAGGAGCTCTGTTTGCTGCCACTAACACACTAGAAGTCCTATGGGTGCTGCTGAGAAGAAAATATAGGAGCTCTGTGTGATGCCACTAACACACTAGAAGTCCTATGGGTGGTGCTGAGAAGAAAATATAGGAGCTCTGTTTGCTGCCACTAACACACTAGAAGTCCTATGGGTGCTGCTGAGAAGAAAATATAGGAGCTCTGTTTGCTGCCACTAACACACTAGAAGTCCTATGGGTGCTGCTGAGAAGAAAATATAGGAGCTCTGTTTGCTGCCACTAACACACTAGAAGTCCTATGGGTGCTGCTGAGAAGAAAATATAGGAGCTCTGTTTGCTGCCACTAACACACTAGAAGTCCTATGGGTGCTGCTGAGAAGAAAATATAGGAGCTCTGTGTGATGCCACTAACACACTAGAAGTCCTATGGGTGCTGCTGAGAAGAAAATATAGGAGCTCTGTTTGCTGCCACTAACACACTAGAAGTCCTATGGGTGCTGCTGAGAAGAAAATATAGGAGCTCTGTGTGATGCCACTAACACACTAGAAGTCCTATGGGTGCTGCTGAGAAGAAAATATAGGAGCTCTGTTTGCTGCCACTAACACACTAGAAGTCCTATGGGTGCTGCTGAGAAGAAAATATAGGAGCTCTGTTTGCTGCCACTAACACACTAGAAGTCCTATGGGTGCTGCTGAGAAGAAAATATAGGAGCTCTGTGTGATGCCACTAACACACTAGAAGTCCTATGGGTGCTGCTGAGAAGAAAATATAGGAGCTCTGTTTGCTGCCACTAACACACTAGAAGTCCTATGGGTGCTGCTGAGAAGAAAATATAGGAGCTCTGTTTGCTGCCACTAACACACTAGAAGTCCTATGGGTGCTGCTGAGAAGAAAATATAGGAGCTCTGTTTGCTGCCACTAACACACTAGAAGTCCTATGGGTGCTGCTGAGAAGAAAATATAGGAGCTCTGTGTGATGCCACTAACACACTAGAAGTCCTATGGGTGGTGCTGAGAAGAAAATATAGGAGCTCTGTTTGCTGCCACTAACACACTAGAAGTCCTATGGGTGCTGCTGAGAAGAAAATATAGGAGCTCTGTTTGCTGCCACTAACACACTAGAAGTCCTATGGGTGCTGCTGAGAAGAAAATATAGGAGCTCTGTTTGCTGCCACTAACACACTAGAAGTCCTATGGGTGCTGCTGAGAAGAAAATATAGGAGCTCTGTTTGCTGCCACTAACACACTAGAAGTCCTATGGGTGCTGTTGGGGTGCAATGCTGTGCTAACAGCACTGCGGTTGGTACTACTGCAATACTGTACTAACAGTAAGCACGCACCAGACTAATCCCCAGCAGCAGCTAATAACACACTAACTGTGCAATCAGCAGCAATGAACGATCAATGACTTAGGTAGCAATGGTTTAGCAAAGAAATAGCCAATGGTTTAGCAAAGAAGAGCAAATCTTTCAGTATCAAGCAAAGACAGAATCAGCAGACTAATCTCTCCTAAAGCCGGAACTCATGTGACCGGGGCCGATGGCGTGGCGGCCTTTTAAATGGTGGGGCGTGTACTAAAGCCCCTGAGCTGTAATTGTCTACAGGCGTCCTGCCTGTAGCCAATTATTGCTCTCCGAGTTTCGGGCGCTGTGATTGGCCAAGCATGCGGGGTCACAGTGCATGCTTGGCCAATCATCAGCCAGCAATGCACTGCGCCGGCCGCGCCGGCCGCAATGCATTGCGGGGCCGCTCGCATCACACGAATGTGATGCGAACGGCCCAAATAGTTCTGGGCTCGACGAGCGAGCGAACGCCCGATGCTCGATTCGAACATGGGTTCGAATCGAGCACCGGGCCCATCCCTATTGAGGAGGACTGCTTGTAGTATGGCACAAAAAAAGCAAAATACAAACAACACTATTACCTTTTGTACCACCACCCTTCCCTTTAGAATGTAAGCTCTATGAGCAAGGCCCTCCTGTACCTTTTGTATTGAACTGTACTGTAATTGTGTCCCCCTATACATTGTAAAGCGAGGCGTAAACTGTTGGCGCTATATAAATCGTGTATAATAATAATAATAATAACACTAAAGCCTCGTACACACGACCGGTTTTCTCGTCAAGAAACAACAAGAAAACTGTTGGGAGAGCTTTCTTGCCGAGAAAACCATTCATGTGTATGGTTTCTCGTCGCGAAAACTGCCGGGAATCTTGACGAAAAAAATAGAGAACCTGCTCTCTATCTTCTTGTCAGGATTCTCGTTTTTCTTGTCGGGATTCTCGTCGGCCTGTTTCCCGACGAGAAAACCGGTCGTGTGTATGCTTTTCCGAGTCTTAAAAAATAGGATTTTTATAACAGCTTACCTGTAAAATCCTTTTCTTGGAGTACACCACGGGACACAGAGCTAGTCATTACATAATGGGTTAAGGGTCACCAGCGGTGATTGGACACTGGCACAACCAATGGAAGACAGTTCCCCTCCATATAACCCCTCCCATCAGGGAAGTACCTCAGTTTTGTAGCAAAGCAGTAAGGTTCCCATAAGAAGGGTGGGACCTCTGTGTCCCGTGGTGTACTCCAAGAAAAGGATTTTACAGGTAAGCTGTTATAAAAATCCTATTTTCTTTATCGTACACCACGGGACACAGAGCTAGTCATTACATAATGGGACGTCCCAGAGCAATGCTCATATGAAGGGGGGGAGACACAGATCAAACCGACCGCTTGCGGACCAGAAGCCCTATACTGCTGCCTGCAGCACACTTCGCCCGAAGGCGGAATCCTCATGTCCTTTCACATCTATTTGATAGAATTTGGAAAATGTATGGACTGAGGACCAAGTTGCAGCCTTACAGATCTGAGCCATCGAAGCCTAGTGGTGCACTGCCCATGAAGCACTTATCGCCCTGGTAGAGTGCGCCTTAACAGGAAAAGGAGGAGTCCTGTTCTTTAAACCATAAGCCTGAACAATTACTTGTCTAATCCACCTGGAAATGGTGGATTTTGATACCGCTTGGCCCTTCTTGGGACCATCTGGTAAAATAAACAAAACATCTGTTTTACGTATCTGAGCGGTTGCTTGCAGATACACCCTTACCGCTCTCACTAGATCTAGAGAGTGTAATAATTTTTCCCCCGCCGTCCGCGGGTTTGGAAAAAAGGAAGGCAGAACAATGTCTTGATTCAAGTGAAAAGCCGACACCACCTTAGGCAGAAAAGCCGGATGGGGTCGTAGTACGATCTTGTCCTTGTGACAAATTAGATAAGGCTCTTTACAAGAAAGAGCTGCTAGCTCTGATACTCTCCTAGCAGAAGCTATAGCAATCAGAAAGGCCAATTTCCTACTTAATATAATTAAAGGAATATGGCGAATAGGTTCAAAAGGTTGCTTTTGCAACACTGACAATACCAAATTCAAATCCCATGGACACAAGGGAGACCTGACTGGAGGATTTATCCTCAGTACCCCCTGAATGAATGTCCGAACTAGGGAGTGAGATGCCAATGGTCTCTGAAAGAAGACTGATAGAGCCGATATTTGCCCTTTGATGGTGCTAAGGGCTAATTTCATATCCACTCCTAACTGGCAAAAAGCAAGAATCCTACTTATTTCATATTTCAGAGGATTCCAACTTCTGGATTCACACCAGGAAACGTATGCTTTCCAGACTCTATGAAAGATGAGTCTGGAGGCTGGCTTTCTAGCATTAATGAGCGTAGAAAGAACCAGGCCAGAGACCCCTCTCTTTTTCAAAATGTGGGTCTCAGCAGCCAGGCCGTCAAATTTAGCCTTTGTAAGGAAGGGTGGAATACTGGACCCTGTGACAACAGGTCGTGTCGAAGTGGAAGCTTCCAGGGCCTTCCTATCGCCATTTTTACGATCTCGGCATACCAAGGCCTCCTGGGCCAGTTTGGGGCCACTAGGATTACTGGTATTCCCTCCTCCTTGATCCTGCGAAGCAGTCTTTGTAGAAGAGGGATCGGAGGGAATGCATAGATCAGTGAGAACTGATTCCATGGAGTTATTAGAGCGTCTGTCCCGTAGGCTAGAGGATCTCTCGTTCTGGACACAAAGTTGTCCAATTTCTTGTTGAACCTGGAAGCTAGCAGGTCTACATCTGGGTTTCCCCATCTCAGACATATGGCCTGAAAGATCTCTGGGTGAAGAGACCACTCTCCTGGTAGCAGCTGCTGACGACTCAGGTAGTCTGCTTGCCAGTTTTCTATCCCTGGAATGAAGATTGCAGAGATGCAAGGTACATGCTCTTCTGCCCATGCCAAGATCCGGTTCACCTCTCTTTGGGCTGCCCGACTGTGGGTGCCTCCTTGGTGATTGATGTAAGCTACTGCCGTAGCATTGTCGGATTGAACCCGAACTGGGTAGCCCTGTAACCTGTATGTCCAGGTTTTGAGGGCTAGATATACCGCCCGGATCTCTAGCAAATTGATGGGCAGGATCCCCTGAGTCTTGGCCCAGGTTCCCTGGGTAGAAGCCTCCTCGAATACTGCACCCCAGCCCGATAGGCTGGCATCCGTAGATACCACCTTCCAGGCCACTGGGAGGAAGGACTTTCCCTTCCGTAAATTCCTGGCTTCTAGCCACCAATTGAAGCTGTGGCGTACTTGTGAGGACAGGCGCATGGGTATATCCAGAGCTTGGCTCTTCCTGTTCCAGGAGGCTAAAATATTGCCTTGAAGTAGTCTCGAATGAAACTGGGCGTAAGGGACCGCCTCGAAGGAGGCTACCATCTTTCCCAATAGTCTCATGCAAAGGCGAATAGACGGCCTCTTGTTTGCTTTGACCTTGTGGATCAGGTCTTTCAGAGACTGTATCTTTGGCTCTGGCAGGTATACCCTGTTTTGGGCTGTATCTATGATCATGCCCAGGTACACTATCCTTCTTTGGGCCTGGAGAGAGGATTTTTGTAAGTTTATAATCCATCCTAAATGCTCCAGGTATCCTACTGTAGTGTCTACAGCGTGATCCAATCCCTCCTTTGACTGATCTATTAATAGTAGATCATCTAGATAGGCTGTTACCGCAATGCCCCGTGTTCTTAGGTTTGCTAACAGAGGAGCTAGCACCTTTGTGAATACTCTGGGCGCGGTGGCTACACCAAATGGCAGGGCCACAAATTGAAAGTGGCGATCTTCTACCGCAAACCTTAGGAATCTTTGGTGAGCGGGGAGGATTGGTATGTGTTGATATGCGTCTTTGATATCTATGGACGCAATGAATTCTCCGCCTTTTAAAGTAGCGACCACGGATCGAATCGTTTCCATTCGAAAATGGCGAACGTTCAGAAACTGGTTTAGATTTTTTAGATCCAGGATGGGTCTGACTTCTCCGTTCGGTTTTGGAATCACAAAGAGGTTTGAGTAAAAACCTGAACCTTGCTCCTTTTGGGGTACCTCTGTAACCACACCATGAGCTATTAAGTGATTCAAACCTTTGAAGAAGGATCCTCTTTTTTGTGGATCCTTGGAGAGTCTTGAACTTCGGAATTGAGAAGATGGGATCTCTCGAAATTCCAGTCTGTACCCTGAGGATATTGTGGATACCACCCATTTGTCCTGGGTTTCTGTCCGCCAAGTCGCTGAGAACTGACGAAGCCTTCCCCCCACTCGGCCGAGCGGGGGCGCCCCTTCAATGAGAGGTTTTGGGGGCTTGCTTATTAGCTCTTGAACCCCACGGCTTCTTGTTCTTCTGAGCCTGTTCTTTGGCTTTTTTGGGCGGCTGAAAAGGCCGTCGCCACTGGCTGGAGTCAGATTTCCCGGGAGCTGGGGAGAGAGTGTGTTTAAAACAAGGTCTCTTGTTTTTCTTTCTCTCAGGTAAAAGTGTCGTTTTACCACTTGATATCTTTTGGATATATCTTTCTAAATCTTCCCCAAAAAGGCGTTCGCCATGGAACGGGAAACTTGCCAACAACTTTTTGCATGGGGCTTCCGCTGACCAATGCTTAAGCCAAAGTACTCTGCGCATCTGTACCAGCTGGAGTGTAAGGCGTGATGCCTGTATGATAGAATCTCTCATGGCATCCACTGTGAAGCATAAGGCTTTAGGCAAATTCTCCCAATTTTTAGCCTGCTCTGAAGGCAGCTCCTTCAGCCCCTGCTTTACCTGTTGGCTGACGACCTGACACATACCGACTGCTGCTACTGCAGGTTGGATAATTGAGCCGGCCAAAAGGAAGGAGGATTTCAGTAAGGATTCCAACTTCTTCTCAGAAGGATCTTTAAACACTTGTACATTATCCACTGGACATGTCAGATTTTTATTTACACAAGAAATAGCCGCATCTACCGTAGGCAGGCTCCATTTCTTTAAAAAAATTTCCTCCATAGGATAAAGAATGTTAAACTTTTTTGGAGGTGAAAAACGCTTATCTGGATGTTGCCAGTCTGCGTACAATAGATCCTCTAGTAACGGATGAACCGGGAAGGAGCATGCACCTTGCAGGGATCTTAATGATCCTAGGGAGGAGACAGGTGATTCTGTTACCTCCAAAGAGGGTAACCTAAATGCAGCTCGCACGGCTCCTGCATAGCATTGCACCTGTGACTTTAAAATCTGGGATACCGAAAAAGGCTCATCCGATATCCCTGATCCGTCTGACTCCTCATCCTCTGCTGATGTAGCCTCCTCCTCATCCTCCTCCTCCTCAGGTACTTCTGAAGGGAGGTCCAATACTGGAGGAGATCTGCTTCGCTTATTGTCCTTTTTAGAGGATTTAGCGATTAAAGTAGCAATTTTCTCCTCCAGATTATTTAGGGCAGCTGATAAAGTGTCCTCAGTGACATATGCAGGCCCAGGCTTCACTGGGGAAGCCGCCATACCTGACAGAGGTAATGGCTCATCCTGTACAGGTGCTTTTGGCAACACAGGAGAGGAAGGTACCGAGTCAGCACAGCTAGAGCCCCCTGTCTCAGGCGGCGGTGCTCTTTTATCTCTTTTTGTCCGCATTACTTCCCCTGGAAGGCTTACTGTTTAGACAAAATACAAGGTACCTAAATGCATATACTACCGTGTTCAGTTTAGCAAATACATTAAGTATGCAACTTTTAACACATAACTATGCATAACATGGATGTCTTCTAGGAAGTACCCAATCCAACCACATGGAGTCTTACGTCCCTGTATAGCTGCTGTGTTTCTCTGCCAGGAACAAGAGAACTAACGAGCTTGCTTGCTGCTGCAGTGCTTTTTACACTGACAGTCTTTTAAATTTGGCGCCGTTTCTGTGCCTGCGCGCGCCACGTGCCCGCGCACGCCTCGGCCCCCCCCCCCTCCGATAAAGCGCGCTCCCGCGCGCGCGCGGCCTTTAGCGCTATGGTGGTGGCCATAGTGAGAGAGGACTCTCATCAGCCCCTGTCCCCACTTACCTGCATCTGCAGGTGTCTGTATCGGCCACCGGAAGGAGGAGCGGGGTGCTCAAGCAAGCTCAGCAGCGGAGGTGACGAGCAGTGTACTTCGCCGAAGCCGACACTGAACAGAGTGAGGTGAGTATATTCAGCTCTTTACTCCCCCCAGTGGTGGAAAAAAAGAAGACATCCACTTTTTGAAAAAGGTCCCAACCTAGTTATGGACCTTCTAATCTCACCTTATCCACGCCGCAGGTTTTTCTGCTGAAAGTTTTCAGACAGATACCAAACTTCACCCTTCACGGTGGGCTATGTGTGCCAACCTTCAGGGATATGGGTTCCTATTTAAAGGATACCTCTCCCCTGGGCCTTGTACAAGACTCTTACCAGGACTTTATAGCGAAATAGCGAAAGTGCTGGATCTTAGAGCCCAGTCCTCCGAAGAGAGACATTACAGGCGACGCCTCATGGATGAGGCCCGGATCCCATCCAGATTCAGCTCATTTGTAGGCGTCTTGGATGGATCCGAAAGCATAGCTCTTTTACCCCCAGAGGGTCTCTTTGGTAGAGCTTTCCTTTAGCACCTCCTAACGCGTCCAACACCTTTCGACACTGGCGAAAAAACTGAGGTACTTCCCTGATGGGAGGGGTTATATGGAGGGGAACTGTCTTCCATTGGTTGTGCCAGTGTCCAATCACCGCTGGTGACCCTTAACCCATTATGTAATGACTAGCTCTGTGTCCCGTGGTGTACGATAAAGAAAATCGCGCATGCTCAGAATCAATATAAGACGGGAGCGCACCTGGTAAAACTAGCGTTCGTAATGGAGATAGCACATTCGTCACGCTAAAATGAACTGAAAGCACGAAGACTGAAAAGCGCGAATCGTCTCTCCCCAAACTTTTACTAACACTCGGTAATAGGGATGAGCTTCGTGTTCGAGTCGAACATACGTTCGACTCGAACATTGGCTGTTCGATCGTTCGACGAAGATCGAACGATTTGGGCCGTTCGCGCCAAATTCGAGTGACGCGAACGGCCCACAATGCACTACGCCATCGCAGTGTCATCCAGGCGCTGTGATTGGCCAAGCATGCACTGTGACCCCGCATGCTTGGCCAATCACAGCGCCGGCAGCGAGGAGAGCAATGATTGGCCACAGGCAGGATGCCTGTGGCCAATTATTGCTGAGGGTGTTTAGTACACGCCCCACACTATAAAAGGCCGCCAGCACGGCGGCCTAGTGTAGTGTGTTCCGGAGCAGGGATAGAGTAGCATAGGCAGGGACAGTGACTGTTATTTCTTTCTTGCTTAACCTGGATTCCTTTAGTTTAGGGAAAGAGAAGGATAGGTAGGGAGAGTGTCAGTGTGTTTTGTGCTTCTGCTATAGTGTGCTTAAAAAAAAACATTTATTCTAGGGACAGAAAACTCTAGGTAGGGACAGTGTCAGTTTCTTTCACTCTGCAAGTCCTTGTTTCCAGGGACCTGGAAGGACAGTGAGTGAATTGTCCTTTTGCTATATTGTGATTAAAAAAAACATTTATTCTAGGGACAGAAAACTCTAGGTAGGGACAGTGTCAGTTTCTTTCACTCTGCAAGTCCTTGTTTCCAGGGACCTGGAAGGACAGTGAGTGAATTGTCCTTTTGCTATATTGTGATTAAAAAAAACATTTATTCTAGGGACAGAAAACTCTAGGTAGGGACAGTGTCAGTTTCTTTCACTCTGCAAGTCCTTGTTTCCAGGGACCTGGAAGGACAGTGAGTGAATTGTCCTTTTGCTATATTGTGATTAAAAAAAACATTTATTCTAGGGACAGAAAACTCTAGGTAGGGACAGTGTCAGTTTCTTTCACTCTGCAAGTCCTTGTTTCCAGGGACCTGGAAGGACAGTGAGTGAATTGTCCTTTTGCTATATTGTGATTAAAAAAAACATTTATTCTAGGGACAGAAAACTCTAGGTAGGGACAGTGTCAGTTTCTTTCACTCTGCAAGTCCTTGTTTCCAGGGACCTGGAAGGACAGTGAGTGAATTGTCCTTTTGCTATATTGTGATTAAAAAAAACATTTATTCTAGGGACAGAAAACTCTAGGTAGGGACAGTGTCAGTTTCTTTCACTCTGCAAGTCCTTGTTTCCAGGGACCTGGAAGGACAGTGAGTGAATTGTCCTTTTGCTATATTGTGATTAAAAAAAACATTTATTCTAGGGACAGAAAACTCTAGGTAGGGACAGTGTCAGTTTCTTTCACTCTGCAAGTCCTTGTTTCCAGGGACCTGGAAGGACAGTGAGTGAATTGTCCTTTTGCTATATTGTGATTAAAAAAAACATTTTTTTCTAGGGACAGAAAACTGTAGGTAGGGAGAGTATTTTTTTTCTTTCACTCTGCAAGTCCTTGTTTCCAGGGACCTGTAAGGACAGTGAGTTAATTGTCCTTGTGCTATATTGTGCTGAAAAAAACATTTATTCCAGGGACAGAAAACTCTAGGTAGGGACAGTGTCAGTTTCTTTCACTCTGCAAGTCCTTGTTTCCAGGGACCTGGAAGGACAGTGAGTGAATTGTCCTTTTGCTATATTGTGATTAAAAAAAACATTTTTTTCTAGGGACAGAAAACTGTAGGTAGGGAGAGTGTTTTTTTTCTTTCACTCTGCAAGTCCTTGTTTCCAGGGACCTGTAAGGACAGTGAGTTAATTTTCCTTGTGCTATATTGTGATTAAAAAAAACATTTATTCTAGGGACAGAAAACTCTAGGTAGGGACAGTGTCAGTTTCTTTCACTCTGCAAGTCCTTGTTTCCAGGGACCTGGAAGGACAGTGAGTGAATTGTCCTTTTGCTATATTGTGATTAAAAAAAACATTTATTCTAGGCACAGAAAACTCTAGGTAGGGACAGTGTCAGTTTCTTTCACTCTGCAAGTCCTTGTTTCCAGGGACCTGGAAGGACAGTGAGTGAATTGTCCTTTTGCTATATTGTGATTAAAAAAAACATTTATTCTAGGGACAGAAAACTCTAGGTAGGGACAGTGTCAGTTTCTTTCACTCTGCAAGTCCTTGTTTCCAGGGACCTGGAAGGACAGTGAGTGAATTGTCCTTTTGCTATATTGTGATTAAAAAAAACATTTATTCTAGGGACAGAAAACTCTAGGTAGGGACAGTGTCAGTTTCTTTCACTCTGCAAGTCCTTGTTTCCAGGGACCTGGAAGGACAGTGAGTGAATTGTCCTTTTGCTATATTGTGATTAAAAAAAACATTTATTCTAGGCACAGAAAACTCTAGGTAGGGACAGTGTCAGTTTCTTTCACTCTGCAAGTCCTTGTTTCCAGGGACCTGGAAGGACAGTGAGTGAATTGTCCTTTTGCTATATTGTGATTAAAAAAAACATTTTTTTCTAGGGACAGAAAACTGTAGGTAGGGAGAGTATTTTTTTTCTTTCACTCTGCAAGTCCTTGTTTCCAGGGACCTGTAAGGACAGTGAGTTAATTGTCCTTGTGCTATATTGTGCTGAAAAAAACATTTATTCCAGGGACAGAAAACTCTAGGTAGGGACAGTGTCAGTTTCTTTCACTCTGCAAGTCCTTGTTTCCAGGGACCTGGAAGGACAGTGAGTGAATTGTCCTTTTGCTATATTGTGATTAAAAAAAACATTTTTTTCTAGGGACAGAAAACTGTAGGTAGGGAGAGTGTTTTTTTTCTTTCACTCTGCAAGTCCTTGTTTCCAGGGACCTGTAAGGACAGTGAGTTAATTTTCCTTGTGCTATATTGTGATTAAAAAAAACATTTATTCTAGGGACAGAAAACTCTAGGTAGGGACAGTGTCAGTTTCTTTCACTCTGCAAGTCCTTGTTTCCAGGGACCTGGAAGGACAGTGAGTGAATTGTCCTTTTGCTATATTGTGATTAAAAAAAACATTTATTCTAGGGACAGAAAACTCTAGGTAGGGACAGTGTCAGTTTCTTTCACTCTGCAAGTCCTTGTTTCCAGGGACCTGGAAGGACAGTGAGTGAATTGTCCTTTTGCTATATTGTGATTAAAAAAAACATTTATTCTAGGGACAGAAAACTCTAGGTAGGGACAGTGTCAGTTTCTTTCACTCTGCAAGTCCTTGTTTCCAGGGACCTGGAAGGACAGTGAGTGAATTGTCCTTTTGCTATATTGTGATTAAAAAAAACATTTATTCTAGGGACAGAAAACTCTAGGTAGGGACAGTGTCAGTTTCTTTCACTCTGCAAGTCCTTGTTTCCAGGGACCTGGAAGGACAGTGAGTGAATTGTCCTTTTGCTATATTGTGATTAAAAAAAACATTTATTCTAGGGACA
This sequence comes from Rana muscosa, assembly GCA_029206835.1. Taxonomy (NCBI): domain Eukaryota; kingdom Metazoa; phylum Chordata; class Amphibia; order Anura; family Ranidae; genus Rana; species Rana muscosa. The sequence continues at coordinate 426,630,550 of CM055120.1, read as the reverse complement.
GAAAACTCTAGGTAGGGACAGTGTCAGTTTCTTTCACTCTGCAAGTCCTTGTTTCCAGGGACCTGGAAGGACAGTGAGTGAATTGTCCTTTTGCTATATTGTGATTAAAAAAAACATTTATTCTAGGGACAGAAAACTCTAGGTAGGGACAGTGTCAGTTTCTTTCACTCTGCAAGTCCTTGTTTCCAGGGACCTGGAAGGACAGTGAGTGAATTGTCCTTTTGCTATATTGTGATTAAAAAAAACATTTATTCTAGGGACAGAAAACTCTAGGTAGGGACAGTGTCAGTTTCTTTCACTCTGCAAGTCCTTGTTTCCAGGGACCTGGAAGGACAGTGAGTGAATTGTCCTTTTGCTATATTGTGATTAAAAAAAACATTTATTCTAGGGACAGAAAACTCTAGGTAGGGACAGTGTCAGTTTCTTTCACTCTGCAAGTCCTTGTTTCCAGGGACCTGGAAGGACAGTGAGTGAATTGTCCTTTTGCTATATTGTGATTAAAAAAAACATTTATTCTAGGGACAGAAAACTCTAGGTAGGGACAGTGTCAGTTTCTTTCACTCTGCAAGTCCTTGTTTCCAGGGACCTGGAAGGACAGTGAGTGAATTGTCCTTTTGCTATATTGTGATTAAAAAAAACATTTATTCTAGGCACAGAAAACTCTAGGTAGGGACAGTGTCAGTTTCTTTCACTCTGCAAGTCCTTGTTTCCAGGGACCTGGAAGGACAGTGAGTGAATTGTCCTTTTGCTATATTGTGATTAAAAAAAACATTTATTCTAGGGACAGAAAACTCTAGGTAGGGACAGTGTCAGTTTCTTTCACTCTGCAAGTCCTTGTTTCCAGGGACCTGGAAGGACAGTGAGTGAATTGTCCTTTTGCTATATTGTGATTAAAAAAAACATTTATTCTAGGGACAGAAAACTCTAGGTAGGGACAGTGTCAGTTTCTTTCACTCTGCAAGTCCTTGTTTCCAGGGACCTGGAAGGACAGTGAGTGAATTGTCCTTTTGCTATATTGTGATTAAAAAAAACATTTATTCTAGGCACAGAAAACTCTAGGTAGGGACAGTGTCAGTTTCTTTCACTCTGCAAGTCCTTGTTTCCAGGGACCTGGAAGGACAGTGAGTGAATTGTCCTTTTGCTATATTGTGATTAAAAAAAACATTTTTTTCTAGGGACAGAAAACTGTAGGTAGGGAGAGTATTTTTTTTCTTTCACTCTGCAAGTCCTTGTTTCCAGGGACCTGTAAGGACAGTGAGTTAATTGTCCTTGTGCTATATTGTGCTGAAAAAAACATTTATTCCAGGGACAGAAAACTCTAGGTAGGGACAGTGTCAGTTTCTTTCACTCTGCAAGTCCTTGTTTCCAGGGACCTGGAAGGACAGTGAGTGAATTGTCCTTTTGCTATATTGTGATTAAAAAAAACATTTTTTTCTAGGGACAGAAAACTGTAGGTAGGGAGAGTGTTTTTTTTCTTTCACTCTGCAAGTCCTTGTTTCCAGGGACCTGTAAGGACAGTGAGTTAATTTTCCTTGTGCTATATTGTGATTAAAAAAAACATTTATTCTAGGGACAGAAAACTCTAGGTAGGGACAGTGTCAGTTTCTTTCACTCTGCAAGTCCTTGTTTCCAGGGACCTGGAAGGACAGTGAGTGAATTGTCCTTTTGCTATATTGTGATTAAAAAAAACATTTATTCTAGGCACAGAAAACTCTAGGTAGGGACAGTGTCAGTTTCTTTCACTCTGCAAGTCCTTGTTTCCAGGGACCTGGAAGGACAGTGAGTGAATTGTCCTTTTGCTATATTGTGATTAAAAAAAACATTTATTCTAGGGACAGAAAACTCTAGGTAGGGACAGTGTCAGTTTCTTTCACTCTGCAAGTCCTTGTTTCCAGGGACCTGGAAGGACAGTGAGTGAATTGTCCTTTTGCTATATTGTGATTAAAAAAAACATTTATTCTAGGGACAGAAAACTCTAGGTAGGGACAGTGTCAGTTTCTTTCACTCTGCAAGTCCTTGTTTCCAGGGACCTGGAAGGACAGTGAGTGAATTGTCCTTTTGCTATATTGTGATTAAAAAAAACATTTATTCTAGGCACAGAAAACTCTAGGTAGGGACAGTGTCAGTTTCTTTCACTCTGCAAGTCCTTGTTTCCAGGGACCTGGAAGGACAGTGAGTGAATTGTCCTTTTGCTATATTGTGATTAAAAAAAACATTTTTTTCTAGGGACAGAAAACTGTAGGTAGGGAGAGTATTTTTTTTCTTTCACTCTGCAAGTCCTTGTTTCCAGGGACCTGTAAGGACAGTGAGTTAATTGTCCTTGTGCTATATTGTGCTGAAAAAAACATTTATTCCAGGGACAGAAAACTCTAGGTAGGGACAGTGTCAGTTTCTTTCACTCTGCAAGTCCTTGTTTCCAGGGACCTGGAAGGACAGTGAGTGAATTGTCCTTTTGCTATATTGTGATTAAAAAAAACATTTTTTTCTAGGGACAGAAAACTGTAGGTAGGGAGAGTGTTTTTTTTCTTTCACTCTGCAAGTCCTTGTTTCCAGGGACCTGTAAGGACAGTGAGTTAATTTTCCTTGTGCTATATTGTGATTAAAAAAAACATTTATTCTAGGGACAGAAAACTCTAGGTAGGGACAGTGTCAGTTTCTTTCACTCTGCAAGTCCTTGTTTCCAGGGACCTGGAAGGACAGTGAGTGAATTGTCCTTTTGCTATATTGTGATTAAAAAAAACATTTATTCTAGGGACAGAAAACTCTAGGTAGGGACAGTGTCAGTTTCTTTCACTCTGCAAGTCCTTGTTTCCAGGGACCTGGAAGGACAGTGAGTGAATTGTCCTTTTGCTATATTGTGATTAAAAAAAACATTTATTCTAGGGACAGAAAACTCTAGGTAGGGACAGTGTCAGTTTCTTTCACTCTGCAAGTCCTTGTTTCCAGGGACCTGGAAGGACAGTGAGTGAATTGTCCTTTTGCTATATTGTGATTAAAAAAAACATTTTTTTCTAGGGACAGAAAACTGTAGGTAGGGAGAGTGTTTTTTTTCTTTCACTCTGCAAGTCCTTGTTTCCAGGGACCTGTAAGGACAGTGAGTTAATTTTCCTTGTGCTATATTGTGATTAAAAAAAACATTTTTTCTAGGGACAGAAAACTGTAGGTAGGGAGAGTGTTTTTTTTCTTTCACTCTGCAAGTCCTTGTTTCCAGGGACAGAGAAGGACACCTGAAGGTAGCCCTTATTGCTTTTTTCCCATCTCCCTGCAGGCCATCTATTAGAATGTCTGGAAGGCAAACAAGGAGAGGCAGACAGTCAGGAGGCAATAAAAGAGGGCAAGCAGGCTCTGTGTCTGGGGGCAACAGTGCTGGTCGTGGACGCGGTGCATTGTCATCAGCACATGGCCATGGGACACGCTTGTCCTTCTTTTCGGCAGCTGGACATGTTGAGCCACATCATGCCGAAGACTTGGTAGAGTGGATGACCAAGCCCTCCTCCTCCTCCTCATCCTCTCTCACCCAGGCTCAGGGTACTGGAAAAGCAGCTGCCAAAGCGTCGTCTTCCCTGGTATCAATGTCAGACAAATCATCAGTCACTCCTTCCCTAGACCCACCATGTCCTCCTCCTGAGGAGTCCCCCGAACTGTTTCAGCACAGTGTTGGGTACATGCTCCAGGAGGATGCCCAGCGTTTCGAAGGGTCTGATGATGAAACCCAGCTAGAGGAAGGCAGTAGCGTGAGAGCAGACAGAGGGGATGCTCAAGAAGGACACCAATCTGGCAGTCATGTTCCAGCAGCTGCAGCATACTGCCAGATTGGCTCCAGTGATGAGGAGGGAGGGGATGATGAGGTCAATGACTCCACGTGGGTGCCTAATAGGAGAGAGGAGGAGGAGGAGGATGAGGAGGAGGCACATCTCCAACGAGGCAGGATGCCCTTTGGTGGCCAGCGTAAGGGCAGTACACCGACGGAATCACACCGCAGAGCTCCGCCTGTGCAGGGCGCTGCCTCTGCCCGTCATTCAAAAAGTTCTTTGGTGTGGGCCTTTTTTGAGGCTAGTGCATCAGATCGCACAGCTGCTGTTTGCAACATATGTCTCAAGCGTATATCGCGTGGCCAAAACATCAGCCGCTTGGGTACCACATGCCTGACCAGACATATGTTGACCTGCCATGCAGCTCGTTGGCAAGCCTACCTCAAAGACCCACACCAAAGAACAAAGCGGACCTCTCCTTGCACCGCATCAGCTGGGATCTCCAACCCCACTATAACTTCAGTCCTCTCTGAAACATGCACTGAGAGGAATGAAGGTGTAGAATTAGGTGTGTCACAGCCAAGTACTTGCGCCCACTCTGCTAGCAGTACACCGACGTCCGATTCTAGCAGGCAAATTTCCCTGCCCCAGCTGCTGGACCGTCGAAAGAAGTTCACTCCCAGCCATCCACATGCCCAGCGGTTGAATGCTAGCTTGGCTAAATTGCTAGCGCTTCAACTGCTGCCTTTTCAGTTGGTAGACTCGGCCCCCTTCCGTGAGTTTGTGCAATGTGCGGTTCCTCAGTGGCAGGTTCCCAAACGCCACTTTTTCTCACGGAAGGCTATTCCGGCTCTCTACCGGCATGTGGAAGGCAATGTCTTGGCCTCGCTGGACAGGGCGGTCAGCGGTAAGGTGCATATTACCGCTGACTCATGGTCCAGCAGGCATGGACAGGGACGTTACCTTTCTTTCACGGCCCATTGGGTCACTCTTTTGGCAGCTGGGAAGGATTCAGGACAAGGTGCAGTAGTGTTGGAGGTTGTCCCACCGCCACGCCTCCAAAATGCTACTACTGGTTGTGACACACCTCTCTCCTCCACCCCCTCCTCTTCTTCTTCCTCCATGGCCTCTTCCTGTGGTTTGTCCTATGAACCAGCGGTGCTCCGTAGCCGTTCACGGGGCTACGCAAGTACGCAGGCAAAAAGATGCCATGCCGTGCTTGCGCTGGTGTGTTTGGGGGACAGAAGCCACACTGGGGCAGAGGTCCTGTCTGCTCTGCAGGGCCAGGCCGAGAGGTGGTTGACGCCACGCCAGCTTAAGCCAGGAATGGTGGTTTGCGACAATGGCACCAACCTCCTCTCCGCCCTCCGACAGGGACAACTGACCCATGTGCCCTGTGTGGCTCACGTCCTTAACCTGGTGGTGCAGCGGTTCTTGGGCAGGTACCCGGGCTTACAGGATGTCCTGAGGCAGGCCAGGAAAGTCTGTGTGCATTTCCGCAGATCTTATAATGCCAGTGCTCGCCTGGCTGAGCTGCAAAAGGAGTTGAACCTGCCCAAGAACCGCCTTATATGTGACATGCCCACCAGGTGGAACTCAACGTTGGCCATGCTGCAGCGGCTGCACACGCAGCAGAGGGCCATCAATGAGTACCTGTGCGACTACGGCACCAGGACAGGGTCAGGGGAGCTTGGTTTTTTTTCTCCACGCCAGTGGGGCATGATCAGGGATGCATGCACTGTCCTGGCACCATTTGAGGAGGCCACGAGGATGGTGAGCAGTGACAGTGCATGCATCAGTGACACTGTACCTCTTGTCCACCTGTTGGAGCACACGCTGCGTGGAATAATGGACAGGGCACTTGAGGCAGAACAGAGGCAGGAAGAGGAGGACTTCCTTGCCTCTCAAGGCCCCCTTTACCCAGACAGTGTTCCTTCTGTCCCACCCATCGCACAGGAAGAGGAGGAGGAGGAGGAGGAGGAGGAGGAGGATTGTGTCAGCATGGAGGTGGAGGCTGGCACTCAGCATCATCAGCAGCAGTCTTTTAGGGATGATTTACAGTCCCAAGAAACCAGTGGACTTGTACGTGGCTGGGAGGAGGTGGCTGCGGATCATGTCGTCCTTAGTGACCCAGAGGACTCCGGAGCGAATGCCTCAGCAAACCTACGCTGCATGGCCTCCCTGATCCTGCAAAGTCTGCGGAAGGATCCTCGTATTCTTCGGATCAAGGAGAGGGACCATTACTGGCTGGCCACTCTCCTTGATCCACGGTACAAGGGTAAGGTTGCGGACCTTATGTTACCGTCGCAGAGGGAGCAGAGGATGAGACAACTCCGGGAGGCCTTGCAGAAAGGTCTGTGCAACGCGTTCCCAGAGACTGGGAGGTTGCAAACTCCTGGTCCTGGACAACGAGTTGCTGAGGCTTCGGCCAGTCAAAGAAGGAGCGGTGGGGAAGGTGGCCGTCTGACCGATGCGTTCAGACAATTCTTTAGTCCGCAGCCCCAAAGTATGATTGGTTCCAGCAACCATCGCCAGCGTCTGATAAACATGGTGCAGGAATATCTAGGGGCAAGGTCAGACTTGGACACCTTCCCCACCGAAAATCCTCTGGCTTACTGGGTCTTGAGGATGGATCACTGGCCAGAGCTTGCACAGTATGCAATTGAGCTACTGGCCTGTCCTGCATCCAGCGTTCTTTCGGAACGCACATTCAGTGCTGCTGGAGGATTTGTCACGGATCACAGGGTGCGCCTGTCCACCGACTCGGTTGATCGACTGACTTTCATCAAGATGAACCAGTCTTGGATCACCACCAGCTACCACACACCTGATGCTGATATAACAGACTAATTGATTTTAAAATGTCACATCCCTTCAAGACTGATGCTGATGCTGAGTGCCTGTGCTGTTATGTTGACTGGCTATCCTCCTCCTCCGAGTCCTCAATGATACGATTGATGATGATAGCTTGGAAGATCATTTTTGTTTATGGGTGCCGCCACCAGTGCCTAACGCCCAATTTTTCAGCCCCTGTTTAACAGGGGCGTGTAATTACAATTTTTGAAGCAATACTTTGCAACAGGGCTCATTGCTGTGCTCCAAGTACAGTATCTGTGAGGAGTTGCAGTGTTGTGCCACCAGTGCCTAAGGCCCAATTTTTCAGCCCCTGTTTAACAGGGGCGTGTCATTACAATTTTTGAAGCAATACTTTGCAACAGGGCTCATTGCTGTGCTCCAAGTACAGTATCTGTGAGGGGTTGCAGTGTTGTGCCACCAGTGCCTAAGGCCCAATTTTTCAGCCCCTGTTCAACAGGGGCATGTAATTACAATTCTTGATCTAATAATTCACAGCAGGGCCCATTGCTGCACCCACCAAGAGTAACTGTCAGGGCTTACAGTGTTGTGGCACCAGCACCACCATCAAAGGCCCAATTTTTACTACCACTGTTCAACAATTATATGTAATTAAAATTCCTGATATAATAGTTGACAGCAGGGCGTTCCAGCACCAACCAAGAGTAACTGTGAGTGCTTACAGTGTTGTGCCAACACCAACAACTAAGGGGCCTATTTCTGCAGAGTATATACGGCAGGTCCCTACTTTCAAACATCCAACTTACAAACGACTCCTACTTGCAAACGCAAGAAGACAACAGGAAGTGAGAGGAAATCTACCACTAGGAAGGAAAATTCTCTCCTGTAAGAATAAATATGGGAGAAAGGTGTCTCCTCTGTACTGATGCTTTATCAGCAATCCTTGTTTCAAGAAAAACACCACATTTCAAAAACAGTTGTCATTGGGACGGAAAGTGAGGTGAAATGTTCTGAACAGGGGCACAGACAGCAAAACAAATGTTACAGGGGTGATAACCCTTACCTATGTTTTCCAAAAAGTTTAAAAATAGATTTTTGGGCTGGAGCTACACTTCAACAATGTACCTGTTCAAAATTACAAACAGATTCTACATAAGAACAAACCTACAGTCCCTGTCTTGTATGCACCGCCTGTATACGGCTGTTCAGAGTATATAGGGCCTTTTTTATTTTATGTGCGGGGTTCCCCTTAATATCCATACAAGACCCAAAGGGGCTGGTAATGGGCTGGGGTAGGGGGGGGGGGGGTCATGGGGTAGCTATGCCATTTTTCTTAAAGAATTTCATCCATATTACCGGGACCAGACATTACATTAAAGCCGCAAGCAGTTTTAAATGGCTTTTTTTTCCTTTAGAAGTGTCATTTTGTGCAGGGACAGTTCTAAACACGGGAAACACGTGGCACTTCACAGGCATACTTTAGACACCCCCCAGGTACGATATTTAAAGGAATATTTGACTTTTTTTTTTTCACTTTATGCATCATTAAAATGACTGCTCCCGAAAAACGACCGTTTTTAAAACTTCTTTTTGCATTGATACATGTCCCCTGGTGCAGAACCCGGGTTCCCAAACCCTTTTTAGGACAATAACATGCATAATAGTTGTTATAATTAGCACTTTAGAATTCGAACGTTCGCATCCATTGTATTTAATAGGGTTCTAATGTTCGTTCGAACTTCCGGTCCGTTCGCGGGTTCTGGTGCGAACCGAACCCGGGGGTGTTCGGCTCATCACTACTCGGTAACACGAGATCAGCAAAAGCAGCCCAAGGGGTGGCGCCTTTGGAAACAAACTTACCCTTTATACTGCCGTCGTACGGTTTGTACGTGACCTCGCTTTACAACGACGAGATTTGGAATCTCATTGAGAATCTCATTGAGAAAAACGACGTTTTTTTTTACGTCGAGATTCTCGGTCGTGTGTACGAGGCTTAACAAGTTAGGGGCTGCAACTCCTAGTTGTCTTTCAGCTTTCAGGCAGACCCTTCCAGATTCACAGGTTTATATTTGGTATACAAAAGTCGGAACAGCGTTGTGCCACTATCAATCTTAAACTGAAATGAATGCAGAACTTAAGGCAATGTTAAAAAAATGAAATCTGCGCCCCCTTTACAGCTGATGAAGAATATGCTGCGCATTTATCTAGAGGACGGTTTAACAATCGCACCTCAGGGTGAAGACAAGGGGTTGACTGCCTTCTTGCTTTTCTCCACTCTAATAAATTGTTCTTTCCAGAAAGATTTTCAAGAAGTCCAGCCTCCAGGGCCTGAAAAGCTTCAAGCGCTTCTGCTGTCCTAGGGACCAAATAAAAATGCACTGTGAAAAACATCAACAATCACAGGATAATCCTGATGAAAAAAAATCAATTAAGAAAGCATCATTTTGAATTTGGAAAAACATTTTTGAACTGGAATCATCAATAAACACTTGCCCTTATAACTTTAACTCACTTTCGCTCCTGACCAAATAATCTCTCCACTTCGGCTTTTCCAGGACTGCGCCATCGTGACTTTGGATCAAGGCGGTTCAGGGCAGGTCTCATGCGTTTGGCTTGTGGTATGTCTGCCAACATGGTATAATTGATTCGATTTGGGGCTCCTCGTGAACCACACTCAGAATCAAGTGAGCTTGTTGATGAAGTAAGTCGGCGGCTGACTCCAAGGCTTGAGACATCTTGGCTTGCACGTGATGGGCTGGGATTGAGGAGTGCTGACTGAGAGGATACTCTGCCTACCCCAGAGTGCGAGACCCCCACGTGTTCTTTGTAAGTGCTGCTTTTATTGAAAGGTTCCGCACTGGCTATAATAAAAATAAGAACAATAAGTGAGTCATGGTGCATTATGGCCAAAACAAAATGGGCCTCATTTATTAAAGTGTCTAAAACCAAAACTTTGTAGCCCAAACCAATATTCTGGAAACAAGACAGGAAGACATTTCTTCATTCAGACACTCTATACAAAAAAATCTAAAATGTTGGTAGGCTATTGCATGTAGATTATGTTTGCCTAAACTCAATTTTAATGAGATAGTGAAAAAAGAAAGAACCAAAACTACACAATGAATAGTAACATTTTACATTTTAGGTAGCCAAAGTAAAAAAGTATGCCAGCAAGATCATTATATACAATCTTGTAAATGATATTTCACATTAAGTATGCAAACTGTTTATGATACCATTAACTTTACTCAGTACAGCTCTGAGGCCTCGTACACACGACCGATTTTCTCGTCGTAAACAGTCAAGAAAAGTGCCGCGAGAGTTTTTTTGTCTAGAAAAACGTTCGTGTGTATGGTTTTACGACGAGAAACTTGACGAGAATCTCGACAAGAAAATAGAGAACCTGCTCTCTATTTTCTCGTCAGGAGTCCAGATTTCCTCGTCGTGTTTCTCGTCGGCCTGTTTTGTGACGAGAAAATGGTTCGTGTGTATGCTTTTACGACTCTTCCAAAAGCGCGCATGCTCACAAGCAACTATGAGACGGGAGCGCATCTTCTGGTAAAACAAGCCTTCGTAAAGGAGATAGCACATTCGTCACGCTAAAACGAACTGAAAGCACGAAGACTGAAAAGTGCGAATCGTCTCTTCCCAAACTTTTACTTCACACACGGTAACACGAGATCAGCAAAAGCAGCCCAAGGGGTGGCGCCAAGAAAAAAGATCTTCCCCTTTATAGTGCCGTCGTACGTGCTGGACGTGAGCGCAGAGAACCACGAGGAAATTGGGAAATGACAGTGTGTACGCATAGAAAGCTTGACGAGAAAATCGACAAGCTTAACAAGAATCTCGTCGAAAAAAACGACGTGTTTTTTACGACGAGAAAATCGGTCGTGTGTACGAGGCCTTACAGTATACCCTTATACCAACCATGTATGCAATATAATCTATATTTCATGTAGTGCATGGTGAGTTAGCAGCAGTGAAATCTTTGAGTAAGCCCAGAATCTTTGGTCCGAGCATTGTATCTAGTGTACGCTTATGCGCATTTTGCATGGGAGTGTTTGAGGCTGGGTTCACACCATTGCCGGATCAGTTACACAGGCGGGGTCCGGTACGTGCTGGTTCACCATTTTAGGTCTGATTTCAGCCCGAATTTTGGCTTTATTTGGACCTGAAACGGATCAAAAAAGGCACACGTTTTTCCAGCAAATCTCACCGGACCAGTCACATTCTCCTGCTATGCGAATTGGATGCGGGGAAACCGCATCCAATTCACATAGGTGTGAACCCAGCCTTAATCTATTTTAATAGAGTAATATTATTGACATGTAAAACATAAAAAAATCCCATAGTGATTTTCATCTTTACACTCCTAAACCTGGAAAAAATTAAGTGGACCTGGATCTTTGATTTGATAAATGAGCACCTATAAGGGTAAAGCCTTGTATTACCAGCAAAGAAGGTGATACTATCAAGATAGAGCTGTATTGAGAACCAAAGGTTTTTTTTTTGGATCTACACGGTCTGCACAGAACCATTGTGGATTTGATTGATATAGATATAGCTATTTGCATTGTATGCACATAATTTATTAGATTATGTTATTGACCTGTATCTGCACAAGTGGTTGGGATTATTTTATTCTGACATAATTCATTTTAAATTAATAGACAAATGCATTTGCCCAGTGGTTGGATATATTTATTTTGATATAATAATTGACAAATTTTTCTTGTTTTAAAATATTTATTTGTGTAAAGGTGCTTAAGAGTTGGCCCTTCCTAAGTGAGCACCACTCAGCGCTTGTGGAGGTATGGCAATTGTGGTTTGGGCTAGGAGCAGAGAGAAAATGGATATTTAAATAAATGCAAAAATAAGAATAAACCTAATTTGCAGTGAGCAGCTGCTAAAATAAGAGTCAGTATGAAGAAGCACAATATTTGTAAAGACCAATCTGAGATTAGATCATAAATAATGTAAAATAATAAAACCGTTCCTAATAAACAATAATATCATAAAACACTAAAATGAAAGTATCCAAAGACTGTCCAAGAAATAATGTAGCAGCGCTCTTGTCATAAATGACAAGCTTCTTTAACCACTTAAGCCCCGGACCATTTGGTAGCTAAAGGACCAGAGGTGAATTCAGAATTTTGCACTGCGCTGCTTTAACTGTAAATTGTGCGGACATGCAATGTTGTACCCAAACGAAATTTGCGTCCTTTTCTTCCTACAAATAGAGCTTTCTTTTAATGGTATTTGATTGCCTCTGCGATTTTTATTTTTTGCGATATAAACGGAAAAAGACCGAAAATTTTGAAAAAAAATGATATTTTCTACTTTTTGTTATAAGAAAAATCGAATAAACTCAATTTTAGTCATACATTTAGGCCAAAATGTATTCAGCCACATGTCTTTAGTAAAAAAATGTCAATAAGCGTATATTTATTGGTTTGCGCAAAAGTTATAGCGTTTACAAACTAGGGTACATTTTCTGGAATTTACACAGCTTTTAATTTATGACTGCCTATCTCATTTCTTGAGGTGCTAAAATGACAGAGCAGTACAAACCCCCCCAAATGACCCCATTTTGGAAAGTAGACACCCCAAGGAAATTGCTGAGAGGCATGTTGAGCCCATTGAATATTTTTTTTTTGTCCCAAGTGATTGAATAATGACAAAAAAAAAAAAATTACAAAAAGTTGTCACTAAATGATATATTGCTCACACATGCCATGGTTATATGTGGAATTGCACCCCAAAATACATTCTGCTGCTTCTCCTGAGTACGGGGATACCACATGTGTGGGACTTTTTAGGAGCCTAGCCACGTACGGGACCCCGGAAACCAAGCACCGCCTTCAGGATTTCTAAGGGCGCAAATTTTTGATTTCACTCCTCACTACCTATCACAGTTTTGAAGGCCATAAAATGCCAAAATAGCACAAAACCCCCCCAAATGACCCCAGTTTAGAAAGTAGACACCCCAAGGAAATTGCTGAGAGGCCTGTTGAGCCCATTGAATATTTTTTTTTTTTTGTCCCAAGTGATTGAATAATGACAAAAAAATAAATAAAAATTACAAAAAGTTGTCACTAAATGATATATTGCTCACACATGCCATGGTTATATGTGAAATTGCACCCCAAAATACATTCTGCTGCTTCTCCTGAGTACGGGGATACCACATGTGTGGGACTTTTTAGGAGCCTAGCCACGTACGGGACCCCGGAAACCAAGCACCGCCTCCAGGATTTCTAAGGGCGCAAATTTTTGATTTCACTCCTCACTACCTATCACAGTTTTGAAGGCCATAAAATGCCAAAATAGCACAAAACCCCCCCAAATGACCCCATTTTGGAAAGTAGACACCCCAAGCTGTTTGCTGAGAGGCATGGTGAGTATTTTACAGCTCTCATTTGTTTTTAAAAATTAAGAAAGAACATTTTTTTTTTTCTTTTTTTTTTCAATTTTCAAAACTTTGTGACAAAAAGCGAGATCTGCAAAATACTCACAATACCTCTCAGCAAATAGCTTGGGGTGTCTACTTTCCAAAATGGGGTAATTTGGGGGGGTTTTGTGCCATCTGGGCATTTCATGGCCTCCGAAACTGTGATAGGCAGTGAGAAGTGAAATCAAAAATTGACACCCTTAGAAAGCCTGAAGGCAGTGATTGGTTTTTGGGGTCCCGTACGCGGCTAGGCTCCCAAAAAGTCTCACACATGTGGTATCCCCGTACTCAGGAGAAGCAACAGAATGTATTTTGGGGTGTAATTCCACATATGCCCATGGCATGTTTGAGCAATATATCATTTAGTGACAACTTTGTGCAAAAAAAAAAAAAAAAAAAATATTTTTTCCGCAACTTGTGTCAACATATAAAATATTCCATGGACTCGACATGCCTCTCAGTATATAGCTTGGGGTGTCTACTTTCCAAAATGGGGTCATTTGGGGGGGTTTTGAACTGTTCTGGCATTTTATACACAACATTAGGAAGCTTACATCCACTCTTCTAACCACTTGAAGACAAAGCCCTTTTTGACACTTTTTGTTTACATGAAAACATATTTTTTTTTGCAAGAAAATTATGTTGAACCCCCAAACATTATATATATTTTTAAAGCAAAGGCCCTACAGACTAAAATGGTGGGTGTTGCATTTTTTTTCTACACAGTATTTGCGCAGCGATTTTTCAAACGCATTTTTTGGGGAAAAAATACACTTTTTTTAATTTTAATGCACTAAAACACACTATATTGCCCAAATGTTTGATGAAATAAAAAAGATGATCTTAGGCCAAGTACATAGATACCAAACACGACATGCTTTAAAATTTCGCACAAACGCGCATTGGCGACAAACTACATACATTTTTAAAAGCCTTTAAAAGCATTTACAGGTTACCCCGTTAGATTTACAGAGGAGTTCTACTGCTAAAATTACTGCCCTCGATCTGACCTTCGCGGTGATACCTCACATGCATGGTGCAATTGCTGTTTACATATGACGCCAGACCGACGCTTGCGTTCGCCATTGGGCAAGAGCAGGGCAGGACAGGGGTGCTTTTTTTTTATTATTAATTTTGCTTTTTTATTTTATTTTTAAACTGTTGGTTCCATATTTATTTATTTTTATCACTTTTATTGTTATCTCAGGGAATGTAAATATCACCTATGATAGCAATAGGTAATGACAGGTACTCTTTTTTGAAAAAACTGGGGTCTATTGGACCCTAGATCTTTCCTCTGCCCTCAAAGCATCTGACCACACCAAGATCGGTGTGATAAAATGCTTTCCCAATTTCCCAATGGCGCTTTTTATATCCGGGGGGGGGGGGACATTCCCTCCCACTGCTTGTAAAAGCAGTCCAGAGGCTAATTAGCCACTAGGATTGCTTTTACATGAAAGCCGGCCGCTGGCTGAAAAGAATGATACCAAGATGATACCTAAACCCGCAGGCATCATTCTGGTATAAACATTCAAAGTCCAGCAACATACCTGTACGTTGCTGGTCCTTGTTGGACATGTATTGTAATCTTTTTTTTCATGCAGCCTGTTGGCTGAACGAAAAAAAAAGATTGATCGGTGGGTATGCCCACCATTAGAATACCGCCCTTCATCCACCCACTTCTAATGATGGGCATACATGCACCATTTATATATGCCGAAGCATGGGGGCATCTTCTCGCAAAAGTTATGCCGCGTACACATGGTCAGACTTTTCCACGGGCAAGCCTCCGTCGGAATTTCGACCGTATGTACGCGGCATTAGGAGCAAAATCGCTCCTCCGCTCCTGCTGCCCCAATGCTTCGGCATATATGCTTCTTTTTTTTAACTGTGGTGGTGAAATCACCTCCTACAGCACTGGAGTCGCAGGGATCAGGCCTGTCTCTGCGAACGCTGCAGTTATGTGTATTGTGTTTTGTAAGTGACAGTGATCGATCGATACTGCACTCGGGTGGCCTGGGCTGGACAGAGGGGCAAAACGCAGGTGCTAGCAGGTATCTGGGCTGATCCCGCTAACACTGCGTTTTTGGGAACCCTAAACTGCTGGGGACGCTAGTATAGATCTGATCAGATCAGATATTGAGCTGATCAGATACTATACCACTAAGGGGGGTGTATGCTTCACGCGTGGGTGTTACCGCTACTGGCACTAACCTGACGCTGCCTGGGGTGTGACGCAGACCCTCTCTGACGCTAAAACCTAATTGATATCACCCGCCGGGCGATCAGGGGGTTAAACCTTTATTGGGTTATACACGGCGGGTGCCCTGACACTATAAAAAGCAAACTAACTAACCAGCGTCACCCGTAACACTTATATGATGATCACTGGTGAAAGGGTTAACTAGGGGCAATTAGGGGGTTAAAACCTTTATTAGGTAATATATGGGGGTACCTGACGCTATATAAAAACCTGACGGCGAACCTAAAAAAAAATTACTGGCTACCTATCGGCATCACCGACACTAAGACAACGATCATAAAAACGATCGCTTAGCGACAGTGGTGATAGGGGGTGAAAGGGTTACCTGGGGGGCGATCAGGGGGTTAAACCTTTATTAGATAATATATGGGGTTACCTGACGCTATAAAAACCTGCGGCGAACCTAAAAAAAATTACTGGCTACCGATCAGCATCACCGACGCTAAGACATCGATTAGAAAAATGATCGCATAGCGACGGCGGTGCTAGGGGATGAAAGGGTTACCTGGGGGGTGATCAAGGGGGTTAAACCTTTATTAGGTAATATATGGGGGTACCCGACGCTATAAAAACCTGCGGCGAACCTAAAAAAAATTACTGGCTACCGATCAGCATCGCCGACGCTAAGACATCGATCACAAAAATTATCACTTAGTGACAGTGGTGATAGGGGGTGAAAGGGTTACCTGGGGGGCGATCAAGGGGGTTAAACCTTTATTAGGTAATATATGGGGGTACCCGACGCTATAAAAACCTGCGGCGAACCTAAAAAAAATTACTGGCTACCGATCAGCATCACCGACGCTAAGACATCGATCAGAAAAATGATCGCATAGCGACGGCGGTGCTAGGGGGTGAAAGGGTTACCTGGGGGGTGATCAAGGGGGTTAAACCTTTATTAGGTAATATATGGGGGTACCCGACGCTATAAAAACCTGCGGCGAACCTAAAAAAAATTACTGGCTAACGATCAGCATCGCGACGCTAAGACATCGATCAGAAAAATTATCGCTTAGTGACAGTGGTGATAGGGGGTGAAAGGGTTACCTGGGGGCGATCAAGGGGGTTAAACCTTTATTAGGTAATATATGGGGGTACCCGACGCTATAAAAACCTGCGGCGAACCTAAAAAAAATTACTGGCTACCGATCAGCATCACCGACGCTAAGACATCGATCAGAAAAATGATTGCTTAGCGACGGCGGTGCTAGGGGGTGAAAGGGTTATCTGGGGGGTGATCAGGGGGTTAAACCTTTATTAGGGGGGGTTAGGGGGCTACACTGGACCTAAAACTAAATGTAGTGACACTTTTACAGTCACAAATGTCACTGAATGCAGTGATCACTAAATAAATGGTCACTGCAATCAGTGACACTGTGACTGGGGGCTGGGGGGGGCTGGGGGGTGATTTGGGGGTGTCTGGGGGGGCCTGGGGGGGCGATTTATGTGCCTATGTGTCCTGGTGTCAGTGTGCTGTTTTGTGTACTAACCTGCATCTTCTCCTGTACGGCGCTCGGTATATGTGAACGCCGCAGGAGAGATGACATCACTTCCTCCTGCCTGGCAGGCAGAGGAAGCTCTCTCATTCGCCGGGAGCGATCGAGAGGGGGTGGCCGAAATCGAACGGCCGTCCCCTCATGCCGGATCGCTCCCGAAGGTAAAACGACCACCCACTGTAAAGAAGGGGGTCCGATCGGACCCCCCAACTATACAAAGGCAATCACGTACATATACGTGATTCTGCCTGTCGGTGCCATTCTGCCGACGTATATTTACAGTGGGCGGTCGTTAAGTGGTTAAGTGTCTTTGTACACATAAGGTACCAATAATTGAAGCAGATAAGAATGTGCAGAAAGACCAGATCCTTGATTACAGTGCAGTGACACAGGAAAACTTCATCCGTGAGGTGTTGACAGAAGAAAACTCCCCCTTTGGGGATGCATGCACCACAAAGTAGATAAAGATGTGCCTTGTCAGCAAACACAGGATCGCTTTCTTCTTCTCTCCGCTGTTCCACCAGACCACAGTATTGGTACGCTCAAGGGTGCAGGTTTATTCAAAAAATAAAAAAATGGCCAATAGTGTAATATTGTATGCACATTTATTCCCAAAGAATGACCCCTTACAATTTGATACGTACACAATGTGTGATAAAATGAGGCAAATAAGTGCTAACAGCTTGGCGGTACAGTACACCTATGGTACCAGTAGATGGGGGTCCACGCTATCGCAGACAGCGTGTATTCGTTACCACTTCCTGGATTCGGTGGAGCGCAAGCGTCACTTCCGGTACGGCCAAACGAGACCACGACGCTGACGCATTTCGTCACTTCCGGTATACAATATTACACTATTGGCCATTTTTTTTTCTTCGAATAAACCTGCACCCTTGAGCGTACCAATACTGTGGTCTGGTGGAACAGCGGAGAGAAGAAGAAAGTGATCCTGTATTTGCTGACAAGGCACATCTTTATCTATTTTGTGGTGAGTGCATCCCCAAAGGGGGAGTTTTCTTCTGTCAACACCTCACGGATGAAGTTTTCCTGTGTCACTGCACTGTAATCAAGGATCTGGTCTTTCTGCACATTCTTATCTGCTTCAATTATTGGTACCTTATGTGTACAAAGACACTTAAAGAAGCTTGTCATTTATGACAAGAGCGCTGCTATATTATTTCTTGGACAGTCTTTGGATACTTTCATTTTAGTGTTTTATGATATTATTGTTTATTAGGAACGGTTTTATTATTTTACATTATTCATGATCTAATCTCAGATTGGTCTTTACAAATATTGTGCTTCTTCATCTTAAAATATTTATTATATTGCATAAAACAGTCGTTAAGAGGGTATAACGCTGTACCAAGTTAAGGTATTATATTGGAGGATGTATAACACTGAAGTGTCAACAGCTAAATTTAAGTTTTTTTATATTTATGATTTTGTTTAGATTAGGAATGCAGACGGTTTATATAACACTGTATGATATTTGTGTAGTTCATAAAATGTAGATGACAGAGGCTTGCCTAAATTAAAACTTTACTTATAGCGGAGTTCCACCCATATAAAAGTCAGCAGCTACAAAAAGTGTAGCTGCTGAATTTTAATAATCGGACACTCACCCGTCCCACGGTCCAGCGATGCGGGCGAACGAAGCCCCGCTTCTCTCCTCTCCGCAGCGCCAGCATTCTGAATGTGGGCGCCCGGCTGTGGCTTCACAGCTGGGCACGCACTGCGCATGCGAGAGACGCTCTGCGCGCTGTGATTGGTCGGGCCATCTTCTGGGACCTGTGACGTGTCCCAGAAAATTGTACGGAGGGAGGGGAAAGAGGTGAACTTCCTTCCGGTGCCACGGAGCCCCAGGTGGAAGTGGGAGCTGGATGCCTCTAAAAAGAGGGTATCCGCTCCCCCCCCCCCAAAAAAAATGACATGCCAAATGTGGCATGTAAGGGGGTCACCTTCACTTAAAGCGGAAGTTCAATTTTTGGGTGGAACTCCGCTTTAATACTTCTGTAAGAGAAAAAAGGTCACATGACCCAGCATACACCTCTTCATTCAGGCTAGTTAGATGTACAGTATTCTGTAGCTTCAGTATTATCTCAAATATCACTGTACAATTCTGACTATACCATGACTTTAGTCCCAATGTGCTTCCTCTCTTTATGTGCTGCTATGTGTATTACCTCCCAATTTCCATTGTGCTGCTTCTGACATGTCATGTGTGTCCTGTTACAATTTTAACACAGATGTGTTTTTCTTAACATTTTGTTTGTTTCTCCACTATTGATATTTAATATGGTGTTTGATTTAAAAAAAAATGGTATTTAAGCTATACAGTAAAAAGTTTTCATTTATTCTGCACACATATTCTGCATTTAAACAAAAAATGTAGAGGGAGGAGCCTAGTAATGGCGCCGGCGGCTTGCGGGAGCGTGTAGGTGAGACGCCCGGTCTCCCGACACCTCGCTGAGGAATGAGGAGACAAGCCTAAAGACCCTGCAGCACGCCCGCTTGCCCCCCCCCCCGCCGCCCGCTTGGAAGTTCGTTTCTCTCCCCTATATGCTCCGCAGCGGTTGAAAGGAGAGATAGAGTGACATGAATGAGCAGCCTGCGGCGGGAAGAAACAGCCGGCAGGTGAGCGATCCAGAGAACTGGAGGCTGAGCCAGACAGAGCGGTGGCTCTGTACGAGACCCGGGAGGAGCTGCCCGCCATGCGGAGACATAGCCAGCAGCGAACGGGTGTGAGAGACCCGGAGAATGGACAGAAGGCAGAGCCGGACAGAGCGGTGACCCTAAGAGATCAGGGAAGAGTGGCGGGGAAGGAGGACAGAAGAGAAGATTGAGAGATCGGGCTGAGTCGCAGCTCAGCCCTTGCTACAGCAAGAGACCCCCCCCCATGGGTATGGGTCTGCCTGCTTCCCCAATATCCTCATTTGTCCTGCTCCTTGCTCCCTGTACTGCTCAATAGGATGGCCCCTCGCTGCACCAACTGAAGAAATGGAAGTACTGAGAAGTACTGAAGAAAACGTGAGTAACCCCCATAGGGGGCTTTTTTAAAAGAACTGTGAAAGTTCTAGTTCTGCAAAAAAGCATCTTGAAATTAAGTAAACTAATCATACTGATTGTCTGTGCTCACTGTGCCTTCACTCATCAGCGTTGACCCTTCTTAGCCTCTCTGGAAGTGGTGAACGCACCACATTAAAGATATAGGAAAATGGACTAAAACTGCCTGCACCTGTGGGGTTAGTAAGGAGCAGTACAGAAACACTAGAAATACGGGAAACTGTTACAAATGCATATAATGGCCTGTTTTGTTCTCACCTGAATTGAGGAATTGAAAGGGGACGCGTAGCGAGAAACATTTAAATCTGTCATTTCCTCTTTTTTTTTTTGGCCTTCTCTGTGTAGCCTTGCCCGATTAAAATACCCTCTTTGCGATGTGCTCCAAAGAAACCGCAAACGGGTAAAAGGTTTCTAAATGCAGAAACGTAGAAACGCCGAAAACAGGTCACCCATTACCTACCTATACCCTATGATGCAATACGGCACCAGCAGTAAACACCTTTCTTTTTTTTTTTTCTTTTTTTTTGAGTCGTATGAAAGGTGTAAAGGAGGGAGGGTGGCAGGAAAACTTTGATAAACTGTTACCACTATTGCGGTTGACCCTTAACCTTTACACTACGAGGTCAGACAGAAGTGATAGCGTTCGGGAGTGGGGAATGCAATAAATACAGAAAACTGTCTGCCTAAGCAGGTATCTATCATCCTGAGACACAGCCCCCCACAGCACCAAAGGAGGCAGTTCTGACCCCGATAGAAGCATAGAGGTACTATATGGTCTGCAGGATGGGCATAGCTGACCATTGGGTGACAAACGGCGGGGCGGAACATTGCAAAGGGGATAAAGCCCCAAGGATAGGACTCAAAAGAAATAATATGAGCTCAAGAGCAAGGGGAGCAAGAGGGGGAGCAATCCCAAAATCACCCCGCTTAAGCTTGACCCCGAGCCCGGGGCCAATGAATAAATATCTAACCCATGGTGGAAATAGTGACAAACAGGCAGTGGAGAAGCAGCAGGGAGCTAGGAGCAGTCAGACAGAGAGCAAGGAGGAAAAGAAAAAAAAGGACAAGAAGAAAGGGCAAAATAAAAACCAGGCAGAGCCAGACTCATTATCAGAGTCTAGAACAGAACAGGAGACCGAAGTAGAAATGGAACAGAGACGAGAAGAGGAACCACAAAACAGGGCGTTATTACCAACAAACATAGAAATTGAGGGGATGTTCGCCGCCCTAGAAAAATCGTTAAAGACACAAATGGAGGTGATACAAGAAAATATGGGATATTTGCGTGAAAGAGTGGAGGAAGTGGAAAGGAAATCAGATCATAATGAAATTGCTATAGGAAGATTAGAGGGAGAGATAAAGTCAATAAGGAAAGAACAACAGGAACAGGCATATAGGCGAGAGGATCAGGAAAATAGAGACAGAAGAAAGAACATAAGAATCAGGGTGGTACCGGAGACACCGCAACCAGAGATCCTACCAGAACGAATAATGAAAATCTGTAACCCACTGCTGGATAGAGAAATAACATCCCCACTAAAAATAGAGAGAGCACACAGAATAAGAAGACCAAGAGGAATAGCTCAGGATAAACCGAGAGACATCATTGTTCGATTTGAAAGTTGGGAGGAAAAAAATCAACTATGGAGAAACCTGAGAGGGAAGTCACCAATAAAATGGGAAGAGAGCCAAATTCAAATTTTTCAAGACCTATCCCAAGAAACGCTACAAAGAAGAAGAAATCTAAGACCATTATTGAAGATACTCCAGGAACATGAGATCCAGTATAATTGGGGTTTCCCAGCCTGCCTGATAGGAAAGAAAAACGGTATCACGGTTAGACTGAGATTCATAGAGGAAATACCGGAATTCTGTAAAAAACTGGAAATTCCAATGCCAGACGGGGGTTTAGGTGGGGGAGGTGGGGGAATGGGGAGGGGGTAGGAAGGAGGTGAATTTTTTTTTCTCCCCCTCCTCCTCCTCCTTCTCCCCCCCCTCTTCCTGCGTTTACGGCGCTTCCTATGTCTGATTATTGCCTGCTCTGTGAGACTGCTGGTTTTCTTGCCTGACACACGGAGGTGACGGGGGAGGGGGGGCGGTGGTGGGGGTTAAGGGTGTGAACGAAACAGGTATAGAAAGTGAGGGGGTGGAGGGGGAGCTCGGGACTCATCTGGACGCTCTGGCACCAGCACCCAAATAGAAGGGGAGAGGGGACCGACGGTGCCAAACAGAATTCTACCTCGGGCCAAAGAGTGCAGAGGTGCCCGAGAAATCCTGCACTAAGACCATGAGGTCAAAGTTCTATTGGGGGGAGAGAGGGGAGGGAGGGAAGGAGGGGGAAGGGCTTGAAGGGGAGGAGGGGTGGGAGGGAGGGGGGAACCAGGATCTGTCCATCCAAGGAAGAGAGGGAGAAGGAAAAAAAACAAAAACATATGACTGACATAAATCTCATCACATATAACATAAGAGGGCTGAATTCCCCAGAAAAAAGGCATACAACATTAAGGGAGCTTGAAAGGTATGCCGCAGAAATTGTATTTCTTCAGGAGACACATTTAGCACTAGACTCTAACACAAAAATCTATTCGCGTGCGATTCCCACTTGGTACTACGGAGACTCCCCAAACAAGAGAGCTAAAGGAGTAGCTATAGGGATTGGAAAGAACATAAACTTTATAGTAGAGGATAGAAGAGTTGACCCAGAAGGCCGGTATTTGTTTTTAAAAGGGAATCTTCAGGGGAAAAAATGCACATTGGCTAATGTTTATTGTCCAAATACCCACCCCAAAAGATATTTGAACAGAATCTTAAATATCCTGATGGGTTTCAAACAGGGTTATATGGTTCTCGCTGGAGATTTCAATTTCCCAATGGACCCAAAGTTAGACAGTACGTCTGGTGCACCGACACGAGATAATAAACAATTAAAATTGGTCAAAAAAAAAATGTTTGACCATCAATTAATAGATTCCTGGAGAGCGGCACATCCAAATAAAAAGGATTATACGTACTACTCTGCGGTGCACGACACGTATTCTAGATTTGATTACATTTTGGTGGACCATGGGCTCCTGGAATATGTAGTAGACACCTCGAAAGGAGTAAAATCAATCTCAGACCATGCCCCAGCTATAGTAAAAATAAGATTTAATATTGTAGAACAAAGAAAGGGTACGTGGAGTTTAAATGAAGACCTATTAGATAACAAAGAAGTAAGAGAGACAATATCGAGAGAAATCGAAGAATACTTTAGAATAAATAATACACCAGAAGTGAGTGTGGCTACAATCTGGGAAGCGCATAAAGCATGTATAAGGGGTAAATTGATCGCCATAGGGACACGAAAAAAGAAGGAGAGGGACCAAAAGAGGGAAAACCTGATGAAGGAACTATATGACCTAGAACAAAAAGACAAAAGACAACAAGAAAAAGAAATACACCAACAAATAATAATTAAGAGGGGCCAACTCAGAGATCTGATGGAACAGGAAACTAGAAAAGTATTTAAGAATGTAGCAAAAGAAAGATACAAATGGGGAAATAAACCCGGGAAGTATCTCGCAAGAATAGCAAAAAAAAAAAAACTTTAAATTACATAGAAAAAATAAAGAACCAGAGAGGGGAGATGAAATTTAAAACATCAGAAATCGCAGAAGCATTTAAGACATATTATAGCGCACTATATGATATTAGAGGAAACGAGACAGTACAGGAAGAAGAAAACAGGAAAGGCAAAATACAGGAATACTTAGAAAAAACGACCCTCCCAAGGATAACATCGGAAAGTGCAGAGCTCCTAGAAAAACCAATTACGCAGGATGAAATAAACAAAGCTCTCCAAGAAACACCAGGGGGGAAAAGCCCAGGACCGGATGGGTTTCAGATTAAGTACTATAAGAAGTTTAAAGACCAGTTAGTCCCAGAACTATGTAAGTACTTCAAAAGACTGGGGGGCGATGAAGAATTAAGAAAAGAATCTTTCCTTGCCAATATTACCATTATACCCAAAACAGGAAAAGACGAAACAATATGTTCTAACTATCGTCCCATAGCGTTACTGAATTCAGACATTAAGTTATATGCAAAAATATTGGCAACGAGATTAAAAACTTTAATGCCGGAACTAATAAACGCTGACCAAACTGTCTTTGTGATGGGGAGAGAAGGAAGAGATAATACCATAAAAACCCTTTTATTAATCCAGAAAAGGAAGGAGAAGAAACCCCCAGTCGTACTCATGTCGATAGACGCAGAAAAAGCGTTCGACCGAGTCGACTGGGGGTTTATGATTGACACACTCCGGTATGTCGGGATTGGACCCAAATATATGAAATGGGTTAAAAACCTATATACTTACCCAACAGCCAGGGTAAAAGTAAATGGGAGTGTGTCGTCGGTGTTTGGGATGCGTAATGGGACGAGACAGGGATGCCCGCTTTCCCCCCTCCTGTATGTGTTGGCAATGGAACGTTTGTTGCAAAACATACGGAATAATCAAGATATAGGAGGGGTGAGGGTGGGCAGGGAGGAACATAAAGTGGCGGCATACGCTGACGACATACTTTTATATCTGACGAAACCAAGGCTGTCGCTCCCTAATGTAGTAAAGGAAATAAAAAAATACGGGGAACTCGCTAACTTCAAGATCAACCCAGTAAAGACAGTAATACTGAACTTAGGAATAGATAAAAAGGAAGAAAAACTGCTACAGAAAGAATTTCCGTTCACCTGGGAGACAAAAACCTTAACATATTTAGGTATTAAAATAACTACAACTTTAGAAGAACTATACCCGGTTAACTTTATCCCATTATTAAATGAAATTAAAGCAGAATTAAAAGACACTTCAAGGAGACCCGTCGGTTGGACAGGAAGGATCAACATCTTAAAAATGATGATCCTCCCAAAAGTAACATATAGGTTGCAGATGCTGCCAATAGATATACCCCAATCATTCTTTAAGGCGATTAGATCTATGATTTTGAAATATATATGGCAGGGCAAAAAGGCTAGAATAAAATATACACTACTAACCCGTGGAAAAAAAGAAGGGGGCATGGCTGTACCAGATATAAAAAGATACCATAAAGCAATAATCTTGGCAAGATTAGTAGAATGGGCAAATCCACAAACAAAAAAGAAATGGGCACAAATAGAAAATACGTTAAGTATGACACTTCTACAAAACAATATATGGATATCACCAAAATTTAGAGTATTAGGTACAGATACACACAGCATAACAAAGAAGGTATTTAAAACATGGGATACACTACATCGACACGGAAAATGGAAATATAATTCTCCATTAATAGCGTTAACTGGTACAATGTTTTTTACACCAGGTAATGGGATACGATTAGGAAAATTAATGGGAACTGCACAACTAAAAGATATAATTACAGAAGGTAAAATAAAAACAAAACAAGATTTAATTATCAGTCAGGGATGGAGTCAGTTGAGTGACTGGGAATACCTCCAATTAACGCATTTAGTAAGCACTATTCCACAACCAATTAGAAATGAAAACGCACTAACCCCACTGGAAAAGATATGTAGTAAAAAGCCTTTGAGACATGGTAACTCTCAGGTGTATAAAATATTAACAGAACTAGAAACAGAAGGACCATTACCCTTTATAGAAAAATGGGAGCAAGATCTGGGCAGAGAAATAGACGAGAGACAGATTGTTGAGGCAGTACACAGCTATGCATCGGATGTAACCACAATAGAAGCAAATTACAAAAGTATGGTACGCTGGCACTGGACGCCAGAAAGAATGAATAAAATACATCCGAACAACTCCCCACTCTGTGTGAGGGGGTGTAAGCAAGTGGGAACAACGATGCATATGTGGTGGGAATGCCCAATAATAGAGGAGTACTGGACAGAGGTTCTGGATTACATTGAAGTAGTCACGGGGGAAAAAATAATACAAAACGCGTGGACATGCCTATTTCATGGTACAAATAAAACAAAAAAGCAATATCAGAAAACATTAGTCCCACCATTACTTAATGCAGCAAAAGGGTTAATCCCAAGAAACTGGATATCCATAAAGAAACCGACTATTAAAGAGTGGATTCAACGGGTAGAGTATATCTCAGAAATTGAATATTTGAGCCAGGGAGAGCAGGGAAAAGGGGAAAATTACAGAACAACATGGGAAAAATGGAGAATATTTAAACGATCAGATAAATATGTTCAGGGAATGATAGGAAAAGAAGAAGAATAGGACAGGAGGGGGACAGATCAGGGAGGAGGGGAGGGGAGGGGGGAGGGGAGAACACAGGGAGGGAAACAGGGAAAAGGAAAAGTAAGGAAATTTGTAAAGATACTGTTCTGATTATAAGGTATATATTTACTGATCGTACTGTTGCTTTAAATTGGCATCCATTACTAGCAGGAACTGTAGTATATTCCTCCCACTTCCTGCTCAGCAGTCAGCAGTCATATTAAATAATCTTTCTACAGAGAAGGAAGCATGCTAAAGACCTCCACTATTTCTTAATACAGGCCTTGGAAGCATAAGTCTGTAAGTAAGCAGTCATTAGTTTTCAGTTAGTCAGTATATGTTCTACTAATGCAACTACATTTTATGTGTCTGTCAGGAAGTTCACTCAGCTAGGCCACACTTTTGCTAGCTAGTGCCTTAACAGTATTGTAGCATGCCTGTTACTATTTGCATTTGTGATGTAATGTTAAATGCTAATGCATATTTTTATAATTTGTGTTTTGCAGTTTTACAAAAAACTTATTCTCAGTAAAGATTTCAACTATAAGCCCTTCCTCCTGAGTCTTTGTTGGGAAGCTGTTAGCTGTCTGCCAAGCTTTGTCCTTTGAACACATTGTGAGGGCAGAACAGTAAAAAGACTTTTAACACAGCGGGCATAGTTTAAAGAAGAGTGGATGCATTCTGCTCATCATCAGCTAACCTCTACAGCCACAGACACTACAAAGAAGTAATCTGTTTCATCATGCAACACACAGACAAGGATAATACACCAGTCATCCCTCAGCATACACAAGCAGAGGAAAGCATACAAAATATGACAACCAACAGGTCACGCTGCACAAGCTCCAGAGTCTCTAGTCAGTCGGATCAGACATCAGCTAGTGCTGAATCTGCCAGGTCCAAGCGCACTAGCTCTAGACATTCAAGCTGCTCTAACCTGTCGTCCACCAGTGCTGCAGCTGCCAAGGCCCATGCAAAAGCAGAAGCTGCGCGTGCACTGGCTTCCTATGCAATACGTGAAGCTGAAATGATAAGAGAACAGGGCTGCATAGATGAAGAACATCATATGATTAAAGCTAAAAGTAAAGCTGAAGCACTTAGAAGAAAAGCAGAGGTGAAAGCATCTTTACATATTATCAAGCAAGAAAAAACTGCTTCAGCAGCCTTAGCTGAAGCCGAGGTGCTCATGAGAGCTGCCGAAGAACAGTACAGAGAGCACTCTGTGATAGATACCCAAATGACACCACTTAGTGCAATCCAACGCACCAGTGAGTATGTGCAATTGCACGCGACCATGCGCTCGGATCAACAGTCTAATGATGCATTGGAATCGTCAAAGGTCCCACTAGCAGCAGACAACTTTGATATCGCTCGATGCCACAAGACTGAACCAGAACTTTACTATAACAAGCCAAGTGGTTACATACTCAGAGACCAATCTGTTGGTCCTTCAGGAAATCAAACAAATGGTGACATAATCCCTCCTTGGGAAAATATAAATCCGGCCTATAGCAGGAAGACTTGCAGTAAACGAGAACAACCACACGACTATAGTGGATTTTACCAAGCATCCCAACCGTCTTACCAGCCACAGACATGCCCTGTGTTTGTTCCCAGAAAATGCCCACCTGAGGCAGCAGGAGCCACAGAGGTGACAAAATACTTGATACGCCGTGAAATGGTGAGCTCTGGTCTCCTGAAGTTTGATGACCGTCCAGAAAATTATTGGGCCTGGAAGTCATCTTTTCTAAGCAGCACCCAAGACTTAAATCTGAAAGACAGGGAAAAGCTTGACCTACTCTCCAAATGGCTCGGACCAGAGTCCACCGAGCAAGCCAAAAGAATCAGGTCAGTACATGTTCATGATGCGACAGCAGGGCTTACAATGTTATGGCAGAGATTGGAAGACTGCTATGGGTCACCTGAAGTAATTGAAGATGCACTTCTAAAGAAAATTGAAAATTATCCAAAATTAACCAATAGAGACAATCAGAAGCTGAGAGAGCTTGGTGACATACTTTTAGAGCTGGAAGCGGCAAAGGCTGGTGGATACCTCCCAGGCCTCTCATATTTGGATACAGCACGCGGAGTCAAACCGGTAATCGAGAAGCTTCCTTACAGCTTACAAGAAAGATGGATCACGCAAGCATCAAAATACAAGGAAGATCATCAGGTGGCATTTCCACCTTTCTCCTTCCTCGCCAAATTCATTGTGAAGCAAGCTAAAATATGCAATGACCCAAGCTTCGCCCTTTTGAACAGGGGAGGCTCCAGTTCTGTAAAGACAGAGAAACAACTTTCAGTGTACAATAAAGAACGCAGAGCAACAGTATCTGTACGGAAGACAGAAGTACCGACTGAGTTTGAGGCCAACCAGGATAAAAGCTCAGGAGTGCAAATTGAGGACCCAGATAAGCAGTGTCCCCTACATAACAAGCCTCATCCACTGAGAAAATGTCGCGGTTTCAGAAGCAAGACGATAGAGGAGCGCAAATCTTATCTTAAGGACAAGCGCATTTGTTTCAGATGCTGTGGTTCAACTCAACATCTTGCTAAAGACTGTGTGAAAACAATTCGATGTAAAGAATGCAATAATGACAACCATCTGTCTGCTTTACACCCAGGACAAGCACCATGGAAAACAGAGAATCCGGTAACCCAAGAAGATCATGGTGGGGAGCAAAAAGAGAGTGCATTACCAGCAATAACCTCAAAGTGCACTGAAATCTGCACAAACACATTTAACTCGAGATCATGCTCCAAGATATGTTTAGTCAAGGTGCATCCTGCAGGCCTCAGAGAGAGGGCAATCAGAATGTATGCGGTTCTAGATGAACAAAGTAACAGATCTTTGGCAAGAACAGAGTTCTTTGACCTCTTCGGTGACAGAGGAAGTCCAACTCCGTATACTTTGAAGACATGCTCAGGAGTTGTGGAGACATCAGGGAGGAGAGCAAACAACTACATCATTGAATCATTAGATGGGAAAACGCAGCTGACTCTGCCCACTCTCATTGAATGTGATATGATACCAGATGATAGATCAGAGATACCCACACCTGAAATTGCTCGTCACTACCCTCATCTGATGCAAATATCAGACAAGATTCCAGTACTGGACCCAGGTGCTGCAATTATCCTTCTACTTGGAAGAGACATATTGAGAGTGCACAAGGTCAGAGAGCAATACAATGGGCCACACAATGCACCATTTGCACAACGTCTTGACCTTGGATGGGTCATAATTGGTGATGTATGTCTGGATGGAGCTCACAAGCCATCAAAAGTGAATGTCTACAAAACAAACATGTTGCAAAATGGCCGCACATCATGTCTTAGCCCCTGTACCAACAAGAACAGATTAAAGAAAGACTAGTCAACCCAATACAACAGCAGAAAGTTCGGAGTTACATGGAGGCTATCACCTCATCTGAAGATACAGATGAGCTAGGATGCAAGGTGTTTGAAAGAACGCGAGATGATGACAAACCAGCACCATCTGTTGAAGATAGCCTCTTCCTTGAGATAATGGACAGAGAAGTCTTTCTAGATGAGTCAAACAGCTGGGTAGCTCCACTACCTTTCCGTTCACCCCGACATCACCTTCCTAACAACAAAAGACAAGCAGTGAAGCGTCTCACCTCATTGCGACGCACTCTAGACAGAAAGACAGATATGAAGGAACACTTCCATGATTTCATGCAGAAGATCTTCGACAGTGGTCAAGCTGAAAAAGCACCACCATTGGAAGAAAAACAAGAATGTTGGTACTTACCAATATTTGGAGTGTATCATCCTCAGAAACCAGGACAGATACGAGTAGTATTTGACTCCAGTGCAAAGTATGAAGGCCTTTCCCTAAACAATGTCCTCCTCAGTGGACCTGACCTGAATAATACACTCCTTGGAGTCCTCATCAGGTTCCGAAAAGAACGCGTTGCAGTAACAGCAGATGTACAACAAATGTTCTACTGTTTTCTTGTCCGCAAAGATCACAGAGACTACCTGAGGTTCCTGTGGTATGAAGACAATGACTTCAACAAAGATGTCACAGAATACAGGATGAAGGTACATGTGTTCGGGAACAGCCCCTCTCCAGCTATAGCTATCTACAACCTGAGACGAGCAGCACAGAAAGGTGAAGAAGAACACGGCACAGATGCCAAACATTTTGTTATGAGAAACTTTTATGTGGACGATGGACTTGCTTCTTTCTCTAGCAATGAAGAGGCTATCGACATCCTGAAGAGAACAAGGGAGATGTTAGCAGAATCTAACATAAGGTTACACAAGATAGCGTCCAACAGCAGCAAAATCATGGAAGCATTTCCCTCAGAGGACCGTGCAAAAGACCTCAAGGACCTGGATCTAGGAACAGATTCACTGCCCCTTCAAAGAAGTTTAGGGCTCAGTTGGGATCTGAAAACCGACAGCTTTACATTTAGAGTATCCAGAGAAGAGAAGTCGTTCACGAGAAGAGGTGTCTTGTCCACGGTCAACAGCCTTTATGACCCCCTAGGATTTGTAGCCCCCATAACCATGCAAGGCAAGGCTCTTATGAGAGAAATTGCTACTGAACATGAACAAAGTGAATGGGATACAC
This sequence comes from Rana muscosa, assembly GCA_029206835.1. Taxonomy (NCBI): domain Eukaryota; kingdom Metazoa; phylum Chordata; class Amphibia; order Anura; family Ranidae; genus Rana; species Rana muscosa. The sequence continues at coordinate 426,599,870 of CM055120.1, read as the reverse complement.
CTCTACCTAAGGAGAAAGAAATGCAGTGGAAGTTGTGGAAGGACTCATTAATAGAGCTTGAACAACTTATCATACAAAGGTCATATGTCCCTGTTTCTCTGTCTGCCACGAAGCAAAGAGAATTGTGTGTATTCTCAGATGCATCTACTATGGCTATAGCAGCTGTAGCCTACCTTAGAGTAATGGACTTTGAAGGACAAAACTATGTTGGGTTTATCATGGGAAAGTCCAAACTGGCTCCACGTCTGCTCACACGGTTCCACGTTTGGAGCTTTGTGCTGCTGTCTTAGCAGTGGAGATGGCAGACATGATCATTGCTGAACTGGACATTGAAATTCATGCAGTGAAGTTTTACACAGACAGCAAGATTGTGTTAGGATATATTCACAATGCTTCGAGAAGATTCTACATGTACGTGTCAAACAGAGTGATACGCATCAGAAAGTCCACACGGCCAGAACAGTGGCACTACATCAGTACGGATAAAAATCCAGCCGATCATGGGACTAGACCGGTTCTAGCAGCTGTCCTGAAGCACACTAACTGGTTCTCAGGACCATCCTTTTTGAATAGATCAGAAACCGAAGAGACCACTCAGTTTGAGACATTTGAACTTGTAGAACCAGATAATGACAAAGAAGTACGTGCACAAGTAACGGCGTATAGTACCATAACTACTAGAGGCAACCTTGGCGCACACCGGTTTGAAAGATTCTCCAGCTGGAAGTCACTCATTCGAGCTATAAGAAAGCTTATTCACCTAGCCAAATCCTTCTGTAGAGCTACAAACACTGACAAGTGCAATAGCAATCATCTTATGCAAGCCGAAATTATCATCATTAGATGTGTTCAGCAAGAAGTTTTCAAAGAAGACATCAAGTGCCTTCTTAAAAGAGAAGAGATCTCCAAACACAGTCCACTCAAAAAACTGAACCCAATACTTGATGAAGATGGAGTGATAAGAGTTGGAGGTCGCTCGTCAGTAGTGGATATGACGGTCGAAGAGAAACATCCTTTTATAATGCCCAAGAATCATCACATTTCATTTCTGTTAGTAAGACACTATCACGAACAAGTTGCACATCAGGGTCGCCACTTCACTGAAGGAGCAGTCCGGTCAGCTGGATTATGGATCATAGGGAGTAAACGACTAGTCTCCAGTGTCATCCACAAATGTGTAATTTGCAGAAAAATCAGAGGGAAACTTGAAGAGCAGAAGATGTCAGACTTACCTGCTGATAGACTTGCTTCAAACCCACCCTTTACTCATGTTGGCCTAGATGTCTTTGGTCCTTGGAACATCTCCTCACGTCGGACCAGAGGAAGCAGTGCAGAAAGTAAACGTTGGGCTGTTCTGTTCCCTTGCATGAGTACAAGAGCAGTACACATTGAAGTCATCGAGTCTCTGTCTACCTCAAGCTTTATCAATGCTTTGAGAAGATTTTTCTCTATCCGAGGACCTGTGAAGCAACTCCGCTCAGATCGGGGCACAAACTTTACTGGGGCCTGTAAGGAGTTAAGGATCCTTACAGAAGACTCTGAGACGAGTGCTTATCTTCAAGATCAAAGATGCACTTGGACCTTCAATCCTCCTCATGCGTCACATATGGGAGGAGCTTGGGAGAGGATGATTGGAGTGGCTCGTCGCATTCTGGATGCCATGTTTCTGAAGGTTAGCTCTACTCGCCTTACACATGAAGTTCTCATCACACTTATGACTGAAGTCATGGCTATCATGAACGCTCGACCCTTAGTTCCGGTGTCTACCGATCCAGAAATGCCAACAGTTTTGACACCTGCAATGCTTTTGACCCAGAAGATGGAAACAGTGACAGCTCCCACAGGAGATTTTGGTCTCAAAGATCTTTACACCAAGCAATGGAAGCAAGTTTAGAGTCTTGCAGACATCTTCTGGAATAGATGGAAACAAGAGTACCTGGTGACGCTCCAGTCACGCAGAAAATGGCAAATTGACAAGCCTAACCTACAAGTCGGAGATGTCGTCCTACTAAAGGACGCTCAGGTCCACAGAAACGAATGGCCAGTTGGACTCATTGTCGAGACTGTACCTAGTAATGATAGTAAGGTTAGAAAGGTCAAAGTTAAAGTCATGAGACAGGGCACCCCTAAGGTGTACTTTAGGCCTATCTCTGAAGTTGTTTTACTTCTTAAAAAGGAAACATAGTGGTATAATGTTCATTATGCCAGGTGGGGAGTGTTCTGATTATAAGGTATATATTTACTGATCGTACTGTTGCTTTAAATTGGCATCCATTACTAGCAGGAACTGTAGTATATTCCTCCCACTTCCTGCTCAGCAGTCAGCAGTCATATTAAATAATCTTTCTACAGAGAAGGAAGCATGCTAAAGACCTCCACTATTTCTTAATACAGGCCTTGGAAGCATAAGTCTGTAAGTAAGCAGTCATTAGTTTTCAGTTAGTCAGTATATGTTCTACTAATGCAACTACATTTTATGTGTCTGTCAGGAAGTTCACTCAGCTAGGCCACACTTTTGCTAGCTAGTGCCTTAACAGTATTGTAGCATGCCTGTTACTATTTGCATTTGTGATGTAATGTTAAATGCTAATGCATATTTTTATAATTTGTGTTTTGCAGTTTTACAAAAAACTTATTCTCAGTAAAGATTTCAACTATAAGCCCTTCCTCCTGAGTCTTTGTTGGGAAGCTGTTAGCTGTCTGCCAAGCTTTGTCCTTTGAACACATTGTGAGGGCAGAACAGATACTTTTGTATGAAAATTGGTTTTTTCCACACTAATGTGGGTGTATGTAATTACATGTTGAATAATTTTCCAATAAAAAGTAAATAAAAAAATTAAAATAAAAAAAATTAAATAAAAAAAATATGTAGAGACCTGTTCTTGATACTGAAGCTCTTCTATTGAAACCCCCAGATTCTGTAGTATTTCTTTGATGAGATCTGGCAGGGGAGGTGCTTCTCTGATTACTTCTTAGAGAGGAAAAACTTTGCTGATCTTTGTAAAGAGAGGAGCTACTTGTCTGGGTCCTAACAGGAGAAGCACTTCTTGATTGTGTAGTTCTTACATGTGAAGCATTCTGTTGTGACCTAAAGTTAGAGGTACCAATTGGCTGACTTGTTGCAGGAGAAGTACTCCTTTGTTGTAGTTTAACCGGAGAAGTATTTTGTTGTACTTTCACAGGTGAAGAGTTACTTTGGTAGGAGTCCAGTGAAGAGTTTCTGTGAAAGGATCTTGAAGAGCTTGAATCTTTTTGTTGACAGCTGCTTTGCTGGGATCTTACAGGAGAACTTCCATGCTGAGGTCTTACAGGTGAAAAACTTCTCTGTTGTGAGGTCATGGGCAAAGAACTCCTCTGCTGAGATCTTAAAGGAGAATGGCTTCTTTGTGGGGATTTCACAGGTGAAAAACTGTTGTGCTGCTGTCTCGCAGAGTTGTTTTTTTCATGTGGCTTTGTGGGGAAAACCCCATGAGACCCAGAGAATTGCATCTCACCTTCTGCTTCAAAAATTTCAGATACCTCCTCATAGATGCTTCTTAATCCCCAGCCCTTAGGTGTACAGGAAAAAAACTATTATGAATATTATACAGTAAAACTAAAAACAAAGACATGCCAAACTCCATTCACTTATAGTTCATCTACACCCAAGAACAAACATGTTATATATTGCGGTTTACCAGTCCTTAGATGTGGTGGCTGCATTGGTTCTCTTTTAAGACTTTTTTTTCACCTGGTTATCTTTCCAGTAACATACTCTCTAATACTAATCTGTAAAACACCACTGTACACTCCGAAAAAGGCTCCAGAGTACCCTGAAATATGTGTTTTTTTCCGCTCTAAGTAACCACAGTTATCCTTTACCTATCAGTCTTTTGCAGGAATGGGGTGTGGTTATGATAGGTGTATTGACCGCAAGATTCTGTCCAGTAGTCACTGTCAATCAAGTTCTATAGAAACAAATGAAGGTGCGCTGCCTGTCATTTTACAGGGTGACAACAGAACTACAGACATGTTGCCATTGTGTCCTGTAGGTCTCAATGAAAAGAGTGAGGATGCATATTAAACTCTTTACAACAAGTGTGGTCAGATCAGAAAAGTAAGTCCTGCAGCTTACAGGAGACTGGCATCATGTGCATCACTAGCACTGGGCACATGGCCTGCATCTCTTATCACTAGAACATGTGTCCCCATTGAAGATTCTTCCTTACCACTTGCTTTCGTGACAGCTCTAAAGCGTAGGATTTATACTTACATTCTGCCTCAGTAATAATGGTAACTAGGACTAATAGAGGAGTGAATCTTTCCAGCGGAGATGCAAGCCAAAATAAAAACTTGGAAGAGGGTCTAACCTTTCCATGTTCTATCCAAAACTACACTTAAAAACGTATCTGGATATAAAATACCTTTTGGCTGTTTGGAGGTGTTATATTTCATGTAATCCAATCTGAACAAGGTGGTCTATACAGCATGGACATAAAGTATCTCACAAAAGTGAGTACGCCCCTTACATTTTTGTAAATATTTTATTATATCTTTTCATGTGACAACACTGAAGAAATGGTACTTTGCTACAATGTAAATTAGTGAGTGTACAGCTTGTATAACAGTGTAAATCTGCTGTCCCCTCAAAATAACTCAGTTTTCAGGTGTTTTAGTGCTAGAAATAGCGCCTGTAAAGCACCTGAAAACTGCCTCCCAAGCCGACTGAATGTGAAAGCCTGAGTACTTTCACACTGAGGCGGTGCACTTGCAGGATGTTAGAAAAAGTCCTGCAAACAGCATCTTTGGGGCAATTTGAGATGGCTGTATACAGCACTTCCAAAACACCCCTACTCTTCTGAATCGCTTCTGAATTGCCTAAAAAAGCACTTCGGAAGCACCGCAACACGGGTGTTTTTAACCCTTTCTTTGCCCGCTAGCGGGGGGTTAAAAGCTCCCTGCTAGCGGCCGAAATGCGCCACTTAAACAGCGGTAAAGTGCCGCTAAAACGAGCTGCGCTTTACTGCTAACGGTGTGAAAGTGGTCTAAATGTCCAAACCGCTGGCAACAAAAGTGAGTACACTCCTAAGTGAAAATGTCCAAATTGGCCCCATTTAGTAATTTTCCCTCCCCGGTGTCATGTGACTCGTTAGTGTTACGAGGTCTCAGGTGTGAATGGGGAGCAGGAGTGTTAAATTTGGTGTTATCGCTCTCACTCTCTCATACTGGTCACTGGAAGTTCAACATGGCACCTCATGGCAAAGAACTGAAACAAAGAATTGTTGCTCTACATAAAGATGGCCTAGGCTATATGAAGATTGCCAAGACCCTGAAACTGAGTGGCAGCATGGTGGCCAAGACCATACAGCGGTTTAACAAGACAGGTTCCACTCAGGACAGGCCTCGTCATGGTCGACCAAGGAAGCTCAGCATCATATCCAGGTTGTCTTTGGGAAACAGACATAAGAGTGCTGCTAGCATTGCTGCAGAGGTTGAAGGGGTGGGGGGTCAGCCTGTCAGTGCTCAGACCATACACTGCACACTGCAACAAATTGGTCTGCATGGCTGTCGTCCCAGAAGGAAGCCTCTTCTAAAGATGATGCACAAAACAGTTTGCTGCAGACAAGCAGACTAAGGACATGGATTACTGGAATCATGTCCTGTGGTCTGATGAGACTAAGATAAACTTATTTGGTTCAGATGGTGTCAAGCGTGTGTGGTGGCAACCAGGTGAGGAGTACTAAGACAAGTGTGTCTTGCCTACAGTCAAGCATGGTGGTGGGAAGCTACAGTTTATTGAGGGAACCATAAATGCCAACATGTACTGTGACATACTGAAGCAGAGCATGATCCCCTCACTTCGAATACTGGGCCGCAGGGCAGTATTCCAACATGATAACAACCCCAAACACACCTCCAAGACGACCACTGTCTTGCTAAAGAAGCTGAGGGTAAAGGTGATGGACTGGCCAAGCATATTTCAGACCTAAACACTATTGAGCATATGTGGGGCATCCTCAAACAGTGGAGGAGCGCAATGTCTCTAACATCCACTGATGTCGTCATGAAGGATTGGAAGAGGACTCCAGTGGCAACCTGTGAAGCTCTAGTGAACTCCATGCCCAAGAATGTTAAGGCAGTTCTGGAAAATAATCGTGGTCACACAAAATATTGTTATTTTGGGCCCAATTTGGACATTTTCACTTAGGGGTTGTACTAATATTTGTTGCCAGTGGTTTAGACATTAATGGCTGTGTGTTGAGTTATTTTGAGGGGACAGCAAATTTACACTGTTATACAAGCTGTACACTTTACATTGTAGCAAAGTGTAATTTCTTCAGTGTTGACACATGAAACGATATAATAAAATATTTACAAAAATGTGAGGGGTGTTATCACTTTTTTGAGATACTGTGTGTGTGTGTATATATATATATATATATATATATATATATATATATATATATAGTATATACTGTGTATATAGATATAGGACAAAGTAAATGGGTTTGGATCTTACCATGGAGCTGGGTCCATCCTTGAAGTCTGTACAGGTCAGATGGGTCACTGAGTATGTTTCCTGCCATCTAAAAAGATCACATTACACGTTTAGCCTAAAAGATATGATTATATAAGCAGTACATTCCATTACACACTCAACCGTCAAAAATGTAGTAAATACAGTGGATCAACTAGAACATTTGATACTGCAAATATAGGCAATCTAAAGATACTACTTACGGTATATGAGTTTTAATATCTAACATATGTTTGAGAAAAGAATACTTTCTAAATTAGTAAATGTTTGCTATATACAGAATGTTTTTGCTTCATTTACGTATCACCTAGTAAAAATAGACAAAAACTACGAGATAATCCAAAATCACTATATGGATTATGACTAACTAGAGAAAAATGGTTAACCTCATTGCATATAGCAGATGCTTGCTAAAGCTAGAACATTTACTATGTACTAAAACTGCTATACTTAAAAATGAGGAAGTGTATGGACTCATACTTTGGGTATAATGTAGAAAATGTGATAAGGACAGAAGATATGCTCTGGAATTAGTGTGGGATCATTTCAGCCTATTAGAGAACAACTTGTGCCTTATGTTGTCTTTCTCACATGTTCTGTTTTAAATTTAGAAATGGGTGAAAACAGAATAATTTTTGAAAACATAACACATTGGGTTCATAAGCATGAATGACTAAAAGAAAGTAGTGATGTCAGTTTTTAAGATTTTAGCAATATATCTAATGTTGTCATTTAAAAACTGTAAAGATGGCCATACGCTGATTGAAATTCAGCCAGTTCAGCAGCAACCAGCTGAATATCTGATCAATGTGTGGCCGGCTGGCCGCCCCTGCTCGACAGAAGTCAGTCGTTTGACTTCTGTCAAAGGGGCATGTTTGAACGTTTTCCTTGATCAGCAGCTGCAGCTGGGGGGATTCCTTCATACACCTCGTTTATGTGTATAGAGAATCCTTTTGTTTTTGAGTTCTTCTGCCTGCTGGCTGAAGAAAAAAAAAATGCCAATGTTTAGCTTAAAGGGGTTGTAAAGGTTCGTTTTTTATTTTCTAAATAGGTTCCTTTAAGCTAGTGCATTGTTGGTTCACTTGCCTTTTCCTTTGATTTTCCTTCTAAATGTTTTTTTTCTTTGTCTGAATTTCTTACTTCTTTTTTCTCCTCACTATATTCACACCATCATCCGAGTGGTGTGGAGTCATCCAGAACAGCTTACTGAACAGCTTACTGAGGAGGAACAGGAAGTGAGAAATTCAGACAAAGAAACAAAGAAAAATATTTAGAAGGGAAATCTAAGGAAAAGGTAAGTGAACCAACAATGCACTAGCTTAAAGGAACCTATTTAGAAAATAAAAAATGAACCTTTACGACCCCTTTAAGGTTTAAGAGCCAATGCACCTTTATAAAAAGAATTCCTCAGGACTAAAGTCAGTTGCAGACAAACATTTTTGTGAAGCTTTGGATAGCTCTGGGAAGAGTAAATACTGTCAAGTTTAGATTAATGGTCGGTAACTCCACTTGGAAGATTTTGCCCCAATTCCTGTTCCTGTAATAACAGAACAAGAAATGAGGGGAGTGGTTGTCACCAGGGCAGAAAGGCACAGACTTACAATAACCTTAGACAGGATCTATCTCTTCCCCACTTATTCTAGAACTAAAAATGCATTTTTTGAATGGAATTTGGGTTCTGTACATGGGCTTTTGTTTGAACCTCAGCTCATAAGCAAATTGAAGCACCTCAGAGGTACCTAAAGGCATAGTGCACCTGACTTGCCACTGAGTCTGGCGCCTATGTGCATGGACCCTTACTCTGTATACTATTCACCTGTGATGTAGCTGTGCCCATATTCTGATACATACGAGTGCACAATGCATCATTGTTGATGTAGAGCATTTGCAACCATAAAGTAATGTCTTGAGCATCCTACTACATATCTCACGAGTGCTTCTCAGAATGAAAAAAGTTTGTAGTGAAAATGAAAGTTTGGCGCAGACAGACATAATTTTTTTTTTACTCAACCATAACGGAACCCATTATTGTGTTCTTATATTCCTATTGGGATCCAGTGGATGCTTTTGCTAAATCAAAAGCCCAAATATATTATCTAAAAAACAATTATGCCTACTGACCTGTCTTCTTCATTTCCGTTGTCTTCCCAGGTGTAAAGCTCACATTGAGGAGCTACAACACACAAGGGGCTGTTGAGGTCACTCTCTGAAGAAGAAAGGACATCAAAATATAGCGTGTGGAGCCCAGATGAGACAGAGGAGCCCTGGAACCAAATAACAATCTCATCTTAATTTTACGAAAACTGTCAAAATCTTCAAGAACCTTTACTTTTTATGAAGAAACATTATGATGCTTCAGCCAGATATTTGCGTGCAAGTAATAAAGATTCATCAAAAAAACTGCAATGGGTGTTTTAAATATATAAATATATAGCACACGCTTCAAAAAAAATAACAGCTTTATGTTTATTTCAGTCCCAAAGCATCACTTTGGAAATAAATGAATGAGCAATAAGAAATCTTTGTACTGTGTCGTGTTGTATAGTTATTTTTAATGAGACAAAGCAAACAATGTAGAAAATGGTAAGTGACTCTGATGCCGCGTACACACGATCGTGATTCACGGCGGTGAAAACACCGCCGTGAATCACGGCATGAAAAAAAATGAAAAACGAGGGAACGGCATGTTCCCCCACACACGACCGTTTTTCCCGTCATTTTTTTCTTTGACGAGAAAAACGACCGTCTGTGGGCTCCGCGGCAGTGTCTCCCTATGGGAAAACTGCCGCGGAAAAAAATGATGGAAAAAACGATGAGAAAATTTAGAACATGTTCTAATTTTTCTCGTCGTTTTTCCTGCCGTTTTTCTCAACGAGAAAAACGGCATAAAGCCCACAGACGATCGTTTTTCTCGGCGAAAAAAAAAAGGTCATTTTTCCCAACGGGAAAAATGATCGTGTGTACGCGGCATCAGGGATTGTTAGAAAGTACATGGAAGATTAAGTTGTATGCATAAATATTACTAACACTTCCGATTCTTTAAGAGAGTAGAAATCTCACAATGTACCTTACTTTTAAATTAGAACTAAAGGCAAAATTTATTTTTTTTCCATTTTGGATAGAGTAAGGGAGGGTTCTAAGCTTTTTTTTTTTGTCAGAACAACATACTTAAAGGCGCTGAGAACTTTTATGCCGCGTACACACGACCGAGTTTCTCGGCGGTGAAAACACTGCTGTGAAACCCGACGGGAAAAACGAGGATCGGCTTGGTCCCCTTTTCCCAGTCTACACACGGCCGTTTTTCACGACATGGGAAAACCGCAGAGGAAAAAAATGCCCCGATTTGCGACGAGAAAAATTAGTGCAAGTTCTAATTTTTCTCGTTGTGATTCTCTGCGGTTTTCTCGTCGGGAAAACTGCTGGAGAGCCTACACATGTCCGTTTTTCTCGTCCAAATGAAAAAATGACAGTTTTCCCGACGAGAAAAATGGTTGTGTGTACGCGGCATTAGAGACTTGCAAGTGTAGTCAGATGAAGGAAAACTTCAAAGAAGCTCAATAGCTTTGGCGAGGCAGCTCCAACGCAGCAAGGCTTCCCTCAATGGGCACTCAACAGTAGCTCAAACCATAGAAATGCAGAAAGAAGCGCCAGAACCAAACTGGATAAAAGATTTCAAAATAATATTAGTTGTTGGAGAAAAGTCATAAAAAACTGCCAACCTTTTTCGGAGGCAACACAACTCCCCTCCATCAGGGCTCCACAGAGGATAAAACTTGGATTGAGGAAACAGTGACTTTGCAAATCTGCTGTTGAATTGTTGCTTCATGTGGAGAGTTCAAAACTGGTTCTAATATAGATCTGTGAGGTCACTCTTTTCCCCGAGTCTATCAAAGTTTTACAAACAATTATCTTGGACTCTAAGGGTTTTTTTTAGCCATTTGTGTCCCCTTAAGGAGCTTTCACTTTATTTTTTGTCCCATTGCCAAAACAGGAAATGAGAGGAAATCCCTTCACAGTAAGTGAATCACTGGTTGTCACCATGGTCACCAGAACTAGTGTCCCCATTGGAAAATGGGTGATAAAGACAAACAGAACAAATAGAGAGGGTGAAACCCCCTAACAGAAACACAGACAGCAATAAAAATTTAACAAGTGATGTAATCCCTCTCCACTCCATCCGTATTAAAAAAAAAAAAAAAGAGTTTTGCCTTTAGTTATAATTTAAAGCATTATGGTCATTGGGTGTTTAGCCCCGTATGATGCTCTGGCATTTAGCTGCAGACAGAGGGCACAGATGCACCGTACAGCCCTGATGCCGGTAGCCTGTTAAACTCTATGAGAGGCTGACAGCTGCTGCAGCTGGACGGGGCTGGAAGGTGCACGGAGTGGTACTTACATTTAGGAAAGCATGCGCCGAGGGAAGAATGCTCAGAATGCAGACTGCTAGCATTCTGGGTATTCATCCCTGGGCACATACTGCCCTAAACATAAGTATCCCTAGGTTCACAGTTGCTTGTGCTCGCAATCAAACTATCAAACCATCAAATAACTGGTGATAAACCTGATCACATGTTTAGATCCAAAAGAGGCTAAGGTGGCAGCTTCCTTGGCTGTAAATGATAGGAGAGTTTAATTCTGCTTTAAATGTGGTCGCTACATTATTTTTTTTTCTTTTAGGCTTTTTTTTATTTATTTTCACCTGGTTACACTTCCTGTTCTAAAGTGTCTCCAACTGGATAAGGGAGCAATGGAGCCACCTTTGGACAGCGGCATTACCAACCTGTGGAAAAGGTAGTGTAATGCCACATACACACGACCATTTTTCATGACGAGAAACATGCCATTTTTTTAATTGGTCGTGAAAAACGGTCGTGTGTAGACTCCAGAGCATTTTTCTCGACGAGAAAAATGCCCATTAAAAATTTAGATCCTCTCTATTTTTTCTCGTCGTTTTTCACGTCGTTGTTTTTCTCGTCGTGAAAAACGGTCGTGTGTACGCTTTAATGACGGGGAAAAAACGTGCATGCTCAGAAGCAAGTTATGAGACAGGATCGCTCGTTCTGGTAAAACTAGCGTTCGTAATGGAGATAGCACATTCATCATGCTGTAACGGAATGAAAAGCACAGAGACTGAAAAGCGCGAATCGGCTAACACCAAACTTTTACTAACACGCGGTAACACGAAATCAGCAAAAGCAGCCCACAGGGTGGCGCCATCCGAATGGAACTTCCCCTTTATAGTGCCGTCGTACGTGTTGTCGTACGTGTTGTACGTCACCGCACTTTGCTCGAGCATTTTTTTTCACGATAGTGTGTGTAGCGACCTCACCCCTCTCCCTTGCTTTATCGGTTATATGGCTGTTGTCTAGGGGTACCTGGGAGAGAGAGAGAAAACACACCACGGCCCATGTCCTCTGTAACTAAGAGGTGAAGGCCAGAAGATTGGGCTTTTGTGTAGGTGTCCTAGAGTCAAGTCCAGTCCTTCGTCCCTGACTCCTTTGCTTTAGTAACCCAAGTTCCACACAGTGAATAGGTACAACTCAGTTTTATTCTTCTTGCCAAGCAATAAAACAATCTTTCTCCTTTGGAAAATGGGGACAGATCGAGGCACAATCCTTTCCCTTCTTGCTGCTGCCCACTGTGCTGTCACCAGTGGTGAATAGTCACTGCCACTGACTAGGTAATATAGAACGTGAATTACCTTCGCTCACTTTGCCCCTGTCAGAGGAAGAAATCCGTCCAAGGGAGAAATGGAGGCCTCTCCGTCACCAGCGATGCCGCGCCGGGCTCTTCGGAGAAGTTACTGCGCACCAGTCCTCACGAACTCAGACACGGGCACCCAAGGAGTTAGGGGTCCCCTCGGATTCCTCCACCCTCGCGGAACTCAGTCGAAGGTACTGAGCCCCAGGCATCCGCCATAGTACCTAAAGGTGCCTGAGATGGACTCCATCTCCGCTCCGGCTAGGCCAAGGGCGCCTAGGCCCGGAACACCGGAACGCCAGCACCCAAGCTGAAGGTGCCTGGGTGCGGCCGCGTCCTCCAACTCTCTGCCCCTAAGGTCAGGGCGTCTGCCCCTTTTATGACCTCTCCCTTTGCGTCACAGCGGGTTCCCCGCCCCGCTGTACCAGCTCCAGGGGAGGACAAAAAGGCACAGTTTGCTGTGTGAGTTCAGCTCCGGCCCAAGGCAACAACGCCACCTGTAGGCCCCAAGGAACCCCACACCACCAGAGTCCTCACATAAATTCAAACACCCGCTACACTCTCCTCCTGGTGATTTGACACTGGTCCCCAGTGTCTGGTACAAACTCATATCCCACAAGGGTGGTGACATAAGTTCAGCCCAGAAACCAAACTACACAATTTAGCCCTGAATTGTGCCAAGACCTGAATGGGAAAGAGAAAACTTAAAACAATATAACTAAAAAACTTTCCAATATAACACTTTAAATATCTCACACATTTACATTCCTCCCTCCCTCTGGCTAAGGACCACCCATTCTCAGTAGTCTTGACAGACGAGTCTCCTGCAGAGGGAAAGAAAAGAAACATACATCCTACCAACATGTGTGTTTGCTTGGAATGAATGAGTCTATCCTAGAAGAAACCCATTCACCTCAATAAGTGCTGCATAATATAAAAAAACAAACAAACAATCGTTGCGCAACACTGCCACCTGGTGACAGTGCCGCGGTCAAGACACTCATCACTTCCAGATGAACTTTCCTCTTGATCATTTTCTCTGTGACCCTACACTATCTAAAACCCAAAGTCACTGATTTCTTTTGAGTGCCAGGAGAAGAAGGGAGAACAAACAAAAACAGCTCCCATATCTCCAACGAGTAGAACTGCCCAAATACAAAAAAAACTAGGACACAGTCCCTGTGTTCGAGGAAAGGCACTCCGGAAAGTTCAGCCAGGAATAAAAAAGAAAAGCACACGGGAGTCTTTTTTCCCTCTCTTCTTTGCTTTTTCTCTTACAGGTAAAACCTTGGATGAGGCAATGATATAGGCTTCAGACGATCATCAAAAGCCTCCACATGGTACTCAAACTCTTTCCTTCCTTGCGGCAGATCACCACTTTGTCCGCATAAATGTGTCTTCCCAGCATCCATTTAGCTTTACAGTCCTGAAACTTCTTGGTGACCGTTGGTGAACAGGAAAGGTACCGCCGTGCTTGCTGTACTTTCAGTTTGTCCCACACAAAGGTATCATACCATCTTTGCCGAAAGACCTCCACCTCATAGAGCAGTTCCCGAGGCAGATACGGGTATTCCCACCCATATTCCTGAGCAACCTTCTGGCCAAAGAGACGCTGCAGCCTTGACAAAGGTGGCATAGTAGCTCGGTCTCCTTCTCCAGGTGGAACTATCGCTTCTGGGTGGCGAGGTGCGTTCACCACCTCAGTAGACCTGGGCCTAGGAGCCCGCAGTGATTCACGTTGCACTCCCGCAACAGGAGCAGGTGAAATGGATGTTGAATCCAGAAGGGGAACTTCAGACAGAGAACCAGCTTCTTCCCTTGGCTTTGAAGCCTCTACCTGAGGTGTACTATCTCCAGTAGACATGGGCAGGTCCCTTGCGACACAGGACGAGGGTAGCTTCACCTTGTCCCATCCCTTCTGTTGGAAGATTTCGTCTATCTCCCCATCATCGCCATTGTCAGACAATGAATCCAGGTCAGAGGTGTCGTAGCACTCAGCGGGCAGATAATTCCCAGTCACGGAACTATCCCCCTTGACGGCCTCTACCGACTGTGGGCTACCGCCACTTTTAACCACGCAGACAGTCCCAACCCCTGGCTCACCTGGGCCTTTAAAAGAACAGGGATGTCCAGGACTTTTCCTACCGGAGCCATCCAGGCCAGGCAAGCAGTGGGGCGAAGCTCTTCCACGACCACACGAGGCCATCGCTAGGCCGACTTTTCTCTTCGGCGGCCAGAGCAGGGAGCTGCTGTTGACCGAGGCAGCATCCTCGGATTTCTCTCTTTTCACTTCCGCTTGGGCAGTCACTTCGCCCGGATCAGTGTGCACGGGGAACGCACCAGCATCGATCTCCCCCTCCGGGGTGGCAGTCCCTGTGAGGTAGTTGAGGTGGAAAGCCCGAGGCTTTTCTGTGGATGGTTCCACCTCGAAGAGAAATTCTTTGCAGACCTCACAGCACCCGAACAGCTTCAGCTGGACCACCAGTCCCGAACAGCCGGGACAGATCACACCGAGGGCTTCCATGTCTCTGCAGAGAAGGGGAGCCAATCGCCCACGGGGCCTTAATCTTATCCCCGTATCCATAATCGGAGCAGCCAGAGAAGACATATCCGCAAAGGAAGGAACGGAAATCCACAGAGCACTTGAAGCCATCCTCTCACTTTGCTGCTCCATTGCGCACTGACCCAACCTGCGCCGGAATCTCCACGTGCGTACGTCCACGTGGCCAGACTCCTCCCACCTTCTGCACTTGTTCGCGGGCTTCTCACTCGTTCGCGGGCTTTTCCCTTGCCCCGCCCACGAACTACACAGTTATGGGTTGCCTCGTGGCGCGTTGGCCAATATGGCTGACCTACTCGGAACTCCTCCGGGCAGCAAAGTTCAATTTCAGACACCATACACATATCCCGGATATGATGCCCCCACGTGTAGCGGCCTCACCCCTCTCCCTTGCTTTATCGGTTATATGGCTGTTGTCTAGGGGTACCTGGGAGAGAGAGAGAGAAAACACACCACGGCCCATGTCCTCCGTAATTAAGAGGTGAAGGCCAGAAGATTGGGCTTTTGTGTAGGTGTCCTAGAGTAAAGACAAGCCCTTCGTCCCTGACTCCTTTGCTTTAGTAACCCAAGTTCCACACAGTGAATAGGTACAACTCACTGCCACTGACTAGGTAATATAGAACGTGAATTACCTTCGCTCACTTTGCCCCTGTCAGAGGAAGAAATCTGTCCAAGGGAGAAATGGAAGCCTCTCCATCATCAGCGATGCCGCGCCAGGCTCTTCTGAGAAGTTACTGCGCACCAGTCCTCACAAACTCAGACACGGGCACCCAAGGAGTTAGGGTCCCCTCGGATTCCTCCACCCTCGCGGAACTCAGTCGAAGGTACTGAGCCCCAGGCATCCGCCATAGTACCTCACCCCAGGCTAAAGGTGCCTGAGATGGACTCCATCTCCGTTCCGGCTAGGCCAAGGGCGCCTAGGCCCGGAAAACCGGAACGCCAGCACCCAAGCTGAAGGTGCCTGGGTGCGGCCGCGTCCTCCAACTCTCTGCCCCTAAGGTCAGGGCGTCCGCCCCTTTTATGACCTCCCCTTTGCGTCACAGCGGGTTCCCCGCCCCGCTGTACCAGCTCCAGGAGAGGACAAAAAAGGCACAGTTTGCGGTGTGAGTTCAGCTCCGGCCCAAGGCAACAACGCCACCTGTAGGCCCTAAGGAACCCCACACCACCAGAGTCCTCACATAAATTCAAACACCCGCTACATGTGTATGCAAGGCAGGCTTGAGAAGAATCACGTCGAGAAAAACTTAGTTTTTTTCCATGACATTAAAAACGGTCGTGTGTACGCGGCATTAGACTATCAAATTTAGATTGACTTGGCTACTACATAGAAGCTGAGCTTCAGCTAACACTTTATAAGCAGTCATTTTGGGATAAATGTTTTACATAAATGAATAAAAGCTGGCCATTGCAAGAACCCCTGTCAGTGGTAAATGGTTTATCTCAACCCTCTAACTGCCACCTTTGCTGAAAAGCTTGGTCTGTTAAATAAAGTTGAAAAATAAATAGACTTACTGGCTGGATTACCAGGTGAAAATAAAAGGGAAAACAGCCTAGAAAAACCTAATGCAGACACCACATTTAAGATATGGTAAACTGCAATATTATTATTATTAATTATTATACAGGATTTATATAGCGCCAACAGTTTGCGCAGCGCTTAACAAAAAGAAGGCAGACATTACAATTACATTACAATTTGGTACAAGAGGAATCAGAGGGCCCTGCTCGCTAGAGCTTACAATCAAGGAGGGAGGGTGAATTGATACAAAAGCTAATAGCTGTGCGGATGAGCTGATGGAGAAAGTAAAACAGTGTATTAGTTAGAAGCAGCATAAGCTTCTTTAAAGAGAAGGGTTTTCAGAGATTGTCTAAATATGGATAGATTAGGGGACAGTGAGACAGATTGGGGTAGGGAATTCCAAAGGATGGGAGAAGCTCTGGAGAAATCCTGGAGGCGAGCATGGGAGAAGGTGACAAGGGAGCTTGAGAGCAGGAGGTCTTGGGAGGTCTGAAGAGAGCGGCTTGGTTGGTATTTTGAGACTAGGTTAGTGATGTAGCTGGGGGCAGAGTTGTGGACAGCTTTGTAAATTATTGTTAGTACTTTGAATTTTATTTGTTGGGTGAGTGGAAGCCAGTGCAGGGATTGGCAGAGAGGGTGGAGGACACTGAACGGTTGGTAAGGTGGATTAGTCTTGCAGCAGCATTCTTTATGGACTGAAGGGGGAATAGTCTATGTAAAGGTAATACAATGAGGAGTGAGTTGCAGTAGTCGAGGCGAGAGATAACCAGGGAGTGAATTAGAAGGTTGGTGGTGTCATTGGTTAAAAAGGGGCATATTCTAGAGATGTTGCCGAGGTTAAGGTGGCATGATTTGGACAGGGATTGGATGTGGGCCTGAAAGGACAGTTCAGAGTCTAGGGTTACCCCTAGCACCCTGGCATGTGGGGACGGATTGTAAGTTGTGCCATTGATCTTGACAGAGAACTCAGGGAAAGGGGCACGTGGGGGAGGAAAAATTATGAGCTCGGTTTTAGATAGATTCAGTTTGAGGAAGTGGTGTGACATCCAGGCTGATATGTCCGTTAGTAAATCAGTGATGTGTGAGGAGACTGATGGGGTGAGCTGTGGGGTAGAGAGATTGATTTGGGTGTCATCGGCATATAAATGGTAGTGAAAGCCATGGGAGGCTATCAGCTGACCCAGGGAGGATGTGTAGATCGAGAATAGTAGAGGTCCAAGGACAGAACCTTGGGGGTCACCAACGGTAAGAGGTGTCGGAGAGAAGGAAGTAGACCTGTAAGTGACACTGAAGGTGCGGTGAGATAGGTAAGATTCAAACCAAAGGAGAGCGCAGTCATGGATACCAAGCAAATTTAGTTTTGAGGAGTAGGGGGTGATCAACTGTGTCAAAGGCAGCGGAGAGGTCCAAGAGTAAGAGTACGGAATAATGACTGTTGGTTTTAGCTGTTTGTGAGCTTTAGGAGAGCAGTTTCTGTGGAGTGCTGTGGACAAAATTCAGACTGAAGGGGATCAAGAAGGTTATTCTCAATGAGGTGGTCACTCAGTCGGTTGTAGACTAAACGTTCAAGGAGTTTGGAGGCAAAAGGGAGTAGGGGGTCTTAGGTTGTTAAGATTGGTGGGGTCCAGTGAGGCCTTTTTTGGTATGGGAGTGACTAGTGCATGTTTCAGAGGGTTGGGGAAGATGCCAGTAGAGAGGGAGAGGTTGAAGATATGAGTTAAAGTGTGTAGGATAGAGTCAGAGGGTGACCGTAGTATTTTTGAGAAGGAACGGGGTCCAGCGGGCAGGAAGTTAGGTGGGCGTTAGAAAAGTTTATTGACTTCCTCTGTAGTAGTTGGGTTAAACAAGAGTTTTGATTGTACAGGAGGACAAAGAGTGTAAAGTGAGGGAGATATCTGTATTTTACATCTGTAATATATTAAATTGTTTTATTTTGGGTATAGATACATTTTAATGAATATTCTGATGATTGGACAGGGAAGGAGTATTTTTCTTATCACTCCTACTGCTCTTTGTCATTAAATTTGCTTGCCACACATCTCATTGGTTCCCAGTCAAAATTCTACTATAAAGAAGTTGTCACGAGGATGCTATACACAGACATCCAATACAGGTGGTCAGATCATTGGGCTGCACATTAAGGAA
Organism: Rana muscosa; assembly: GCA_029206835.1. Lineage (NCBI taxonomy): Eukaryota > Metazoa > Chordata > Amphibia > Anura > Ranidae > Rana > Rana muscosa. Next base: position 426,581,429 of record CM055120.1, on the reverse strand, counting down.
TCAGGAACAGAGTAAGTGAAAAATATAAATATTTATTAAAGATAAAGACACACGTGTAAACAAAACCACAGCAAACCATAAGCAAGAATCGAATACAAAGGAACACAACAAACCCCAAAAACAACCTAATCTAACTAGCTAACTAATATGTACAAAGGAGAACACACATACATGAACAAGGCAGGGATGAGAGACAGGGGGAGCAGAAGGCCAGGTACTGGGAGCAGTCAGCAAGGGGGAGCTGGTATCAGGGGACAGGTCTCAGGGGACAGGGTACAAGGATCAGAGTCCAGGACAAGGCAGGGAACAGATCAGGTTCAGGACAAGGTAACGGATCAGGTTCAGGCAGGGACCAGGCTTACAGAAGGAATTCTGGAGCACTGAGCTTTGTTAAGGGCGGGCTTATATAGTCCAGCAGACCCAGATCAGGTGTGCTTGATGGCTGGTAGAAAGTCTTGGTGAGGAGACACCCGCTGGTGGCCACCAGAACTACACCCACTGGTGCTGAAAGTAACAGTGCCACCAGCAGGTGAGCCCAGTAATGACACCATTCCTGACAGTTCCCCCCCCTTAAGGAGTGGCCTCCGGACACTCCATTCAGCCCTTGGTTGGACAGTCCGAGTGGATGCGGAAACACCCTAAAAAGTTTCCATACTACGGCTGCGGACTTCTTCGCACTTCCTAGGCCAGAGTCCTCTAGTTCACTGGGGGACGTGCCACTAGAGTCTGAAAATAGGGCACGCATCCCACCACCAGGGTCAGGAAGTTTAGATTCGGAAGTAAAAATTAGCAGGGCAACGGGCAAGAACCCATCGGAGGCAGACCACGCAGGGGCATTACATTCAGGCTGGGTGACCATCAGGATTAAAATAGTGGAAAAAAGGGCATCCATCAGGAAGACATCAGCGGCCAGCTGGGCATCAGGAACAGGTCTTAGCAGGGACCATATTCTCAGGCTGGACAGCGGGCTCCGAGTCATCAGGCTGGGCAGCGGTAAAGGAACCACCAGGCAGAGTATCAGGAATGGAACCATCAGGAACTGGATCGTGAGGCTGGATACCAGGTACAGGGTCACCAAGCAAGACAGTAGGCTCTGGAACATCAGACTGGGCAGCGGGCAATGGAGCAGCAGACAGGAACATCTCCGGCTGGGCAGCAGACGGATCATCTCAGGCTGGGGAGCAGGCGGGATCATCTCAGGCTGGGCAGCAGGCGGGATCATCTCAGGCTGGGCAGCAGGCGGGATCATCTCAGGCTGGGCAGCAGGCGGGATCATCTCAGGCTGGGCAGCAGGCGGGATCATCTCAGGCTGGGCAGCAGGCGGGATCATCTCAGGCTGGGCAGCAGGCGGGGTCATCTCAGGCTGGGCAGCAGGCGGGGTCATCTCAGGCTGGGCAGCAGGCGGGGTCATCTCAGGCTGGGCAGCAGATGGGGTCATCTCAGGCTGGGCAGCAGACAGGAACACGTCAGGCTGGGCAGTAGGCTCCACAGACTGAGAAACGGGCATCATAACCTCAGGCCAGGAAACGGACACCGGATCTTCAGGCGGGGTCCCATGCACCGAATCTTCCGACTGGGACACCAAATCTTCCGACTGGGACACCAGATCTACCGACTGGGACACCGGATCTACCGACTGGGACACCGGATCTACCGACTGGGACACCGGATCTACCGACTGGGACACCGGATCTACCGACTGGGACACTGGATCTACCGACTGGGACACCGTCATCAGGACTTCTGTTCAGAAGACAGGCACAGGAACTTACAAGTTGGCAGGCTGGCACAGGAACTACAAGCTGGAAGGTTGGCCCTGGAACTGCAGGCTGGAAGGCTGGCCCTGGAACTGCAGGCTGGAAGGCTGGTCCTGGCACTGCAGGCTGGAAGGCTGGCACTGCAGGTTGAAAGGCTGGCACAGGAACCTCGGGCTGGCAAGCTGGCACGGGAACCTCGGGCTGGCCGGCTGGCACGGGAACCTCGGGCTGGCAGGCTGGCACGGGAACCTCGGGCTGGCAGGCTGGCACGGGAACCTCGGGCTGGCAGGCTGGCACGGGAACCTCGGGCTGGCAGGCTGGCACAGGGTCTTCAGGCTGGCAGGCTGGCACAGGGTCTTCAGGCTGGCAGGCTGGCACAGGGTCTTCAGGCTGGCAGGCTGGCACAGGGTCTTCAGGCTGGCAGGCTGGCACGGGAACCTCAGGCTGGCAGGCTGGCACGGGAACCTCAGGCTGGCAGGCTGGCACGGGAACCTCAGGCTGGCAGGCTGGCACGGGAACCTCAGGCTGGCACGGGAACCTCAGGCTGGAAGGCTGGCACGGGAACCTCAGGCTGGATAAAGGGCACTGGGACGTCAGACTGGGTAACAGGCATAGGGTTGGCAGATTTAGGTAGATCGTCAGGTTCAGCTGGCATGAACGCAGGCTGGAGCAGGTTGGTGGGTGTGGAGGCAGGTTGGGATACCGGTAAGATTGTGTGGGTTGGAAAGTACTTCCGCTTCTTTTTGGGCTTAGTCACTGCAGGTTTGCAAGTAACGGGGGGAATATATGAAAAGGTTGGGATTGGGCAAATGGAAGAAAATGGCAGAGGTGCAGGGACAGTGGCTGGAGGAGGTTCTTGTGGATTGGCTATGTATAGGAGGGAAGAAGCAGGTGGATTGAAGGCAGGGTAAGTGCAGCAGGAGGAGACAGGGTACTGATACTTCATTGTTAGCTGGGTGCATTGTTCAGAAAAAGTGGGAATTGTGGGAAAAGGAGAGGAAGACATCCCAGCAGGTTGGTATCTAGCCATGGAAATGGATGGTTGGGAGCTGACAGGGGCTGAGTACAACAAACTTGACCAGGCCTGTAATAAGGGTTTCACAAAATCAGGTTTGCACACTGCTTGTCTGACCAGAGACTGCACTGAATCAATACATGCTGCAAGCACCTGTTCAGGACAAGCTGAGTACTGCTCATGGAAAAAGGCTGAGTCATCCTCCAACAGCCACACCAAAGATTCTACTTGAGCTGCATTAAAAGGAGGTGTATAATCGTCAGTTCCAATAGAGGCATCAGACAGGGCCAACTCTGTACAGATACAAATCAAAGCTTGTACATCCTGAAACACAAAATTGCCCTGATCCACAGAAACGTGAGTTATGCAGATGTATTCCAATAACTGCTCTCTAGTGTATTCTTTTAGTGTCTGATAACAGAAATCTCTGTCATCTGTTGCCAGGAGCGAAAGATAAAAAATATCGTCCACCTCCATCTTAGTAATTTAACAAGTGCTCAGACCCAATTCCAAGGTGCAGCCGATCTGATTGTATGGCTCCAGAATTCTGTCACGAGGATGCTATACACAGACATCCAATACAGGTGGTCAGATCATTGGGCTGCACATTAAGGAATCAGGAACAGAGTAAGTGAAAAATATAAATATTTATTAAAGATAAAGACACACGTGTAAACAAAACCACAGCAAACCATAAGCAAGAAACGAATACAAAGGAACACAACAAACCCCAAAAACAACCTAATCTAACTAGCTAACTAATATGTACAAAAGAGAACACATATACATGAACAAGGCAGGGATGAGAGACAGGGGGAGCAGAAGGCCAGGTACTGGAAGCAGTCAGCAAGGGGGAGCTGGTATCAGGGGACAGGGTACAAGGATCAGAGTCCAGGACAAGGCAGGGAACAGATCAGGATCAGGTTCAGGACCAGGTAACGGATCAGGTTCAGGCAGGGACCAGGCTTACAGAAGGAATTCTGGAGCACTGAGCTTTGTTAAGGGCGGGCTTATATAGTCCAGCAGACCCAGATCAGCTGTGCTTGATGGCTGGTAGAAAGTCTTGGTGAGGAGACACCCGCTGGTGGCCACCAGAACTACACCCACTGGTGCTTAAAGCAACAGTGCCACCAGCAGGTGAGCCCAGTAATGACACCATTCCTGACAGAAGTTTTCAAGAGACTGATACAAAATCAATTAATTTGAAGCTGCATTAATTTGCGTCTCTTATACAGTGCCTTGAAAAATGATTCATACCCCTTGAAATTTTCCACATTTTGTCATGTTGCAACCAAAAACATAACTGCATTTTATTGGGATTTTATGTGATAGACCAACACAAAGTGGCACATAATTGTGAAGTGGATGGAAAATGATAAATGGTTTTCAATTTATTTTTTTACAAATAAATATGTGAAAAGTGTGGCGTGCTTTTGTATTCAGCCCCCCTGAGTCAATACTTTGTAGAACCACCTTTCGCTGCAATTACAGCTGCAAGTCTTTCTCTACCAGTTTTGCACATTCAGAGAGTGACATTTTTGGCCATCCTTCTTTGCAAAATAGCTCAAGCTCTGTCAGATTGGATGGAGAGCATCTGTAAACAGCAGTTTTTAAGTTTTGCAGTAGATTCTCAATTGGATTTAAAAGCAGTGCAGCGCAGCAAGAAAATATAAAATAAAACAAAACCCAAAATAAATCATAAAAAACAACAATACCGAGAACGGTAATAAATTATTAAAACAATGTGTCCATAGAATTTCTCTTAGCAAGGATAGAAGCCCAAGACAGTGTCCATATAGGAAGTGACTCCTAAAGATTATCAAATGGTGACTTATGTGATATTCCTCCACCACCGAAATAGGTTTGCAGCTCACCTCAGAGCATGGACCCCTGAACCAGTCAGTCAGGTCATGCAAGCATGTTTCCCTTTTATGGGACAAATATTCCAAGGTAGATAAACTCAGGAAGGCAATACGATAGGGGGAAATCCACAGGTCACTGGATCAGAGCTCCGGTCCGGGTATGATAATATGCAAAAGAATATATAGAGATCTAGTGCTCTCCGTATGGTACAACATATGTTTATTTTAAAAAAAGTAAAGATGCACTTACATACATAGCACTGTATAAACCCCAGTGCATGGGAATGCCAGCATGTAGTAAAGCGAGTGAAGCGAGTGTCAGCATGGAAGAGAGGCGCGGGTGACGTCACATCTGCTCACGTATTCCGTACGCGTTGCGTCCTAGCACTGGGCGGGACTTCATCAGCGGTACGGAACAGCGTGAATCACCCGCTATAAATATCAATGGAACGTGGAACCGGCCAATCACAGCACAATCAACAATCGATTGTCATGGAAACCCTGCCAGCAGGGAATAGGGCGGAGGCCGGTAAGGACCAAAATAAAGAAGAAAGCAAAAATCCCTTTGAAAGGGAAAAACTTTACTGCACCACTTACGTGGAGTATATAATTTTGCTCAATTGATTATCAAATCAAGAAACAAATAAACAGTATGTGAATCGTAGCCCACGTCTCCTGCTGACACTGGAAAATACATATAAATATATACATATATGCAAAATGAGCATAATAGAAATACCACAGAAATTCATTTTAAAATTCATTTTAAAATCAGGCAAAATAAAATATGGCAAAAATTAAAAATTCAACGATCAGAGATAAAACAATTTAAATCAAAGTCAACATTCAAGCCAGCAGGTACTAAAACTTGTGTCTCATGTATCCACTGAGATTCCCTGCGGCTTAACTGGCGTATAAAACTACCACCTCTCCAGTGTTTGATTACTCGTTCGATGCCCCAAAATTTCAAACCTCTAGGGTTTTGATTATGCATCAATTTAAAATGTCTAGACACATTATGTGTTTTAACTCCTCTTTTAATGTTGTTCACATGCTCCCCTAGACGAACGTGAAGTGGTCTGGAGGTTCTACCAATATACTGAAGACCACATTCGCATTCCAGCATGTAAACAACGCCTACAGTGGTGCACGTAATCAACTGACCTATCTTATATGATTTTTTGGTAGCAGTGGCAAGAAAATCTTTCCTCTTTTTTATATTGCACTTAGAATGCTTGCAGGCTGTGCATCGCCCGCAAGCATAAAAACCAGCGAGGAAGGAAAAAAGTCTGTTTTCAGAGTGCACTGGAGGGTCAACAACTCCTGGTGCCAGACAATCACGCAAAGACGGAGCTTTCTTATAGATAAATGCTGGGCGTGATGGCAACAGCGGGCCCAAAACCTTGTCTTGCTTTAGTATTGACCAGTTATTTGAAACAAGTTTTTCAAATTTCTTATATTGTACGTTATAATTGAGTACCATTTTGAAATTCGAGATACTAATATTGGTTTCTCTGACTTTATCAGCTACCAATGGTCCCCTATCCAAGGAACGTACATTCTCTATCTCTTTATCTAAAGAGTCCCTATTATACCCTTTCTGTTGGAATCTGGATGACAAAATCTGTGCCTGTGTGAGAAAGTCCTCCTCCCTTGTGCAATTTCGCCTAAGCCTAATAAACTGACCTTTCGGTATATTGCATAGCCACGATTTGTGGTGGCAACTATCAAGTGGTATGTATTGTGAGGGGGTTAGCTCGGCAGCGGGTGTGTGTGACCCCCGAGATGGGCTCCCCACACAAAAACAGGCCCAGCAAACGGAGGTTGTGGTTTTCAAAATCAAAAAGGTGCGGTTTATTTTCTATTTACAGTGACAAAACACAGCAAAGCAAAAGAAACATAAACAAAATAAATCCTGGTCAACTTGACCTCTGACTAAACATACAGGTTTCCTAACTAACAACTGGGATCAGCCTAGTGCTGTCCTAGTCCCTAAGTCCCTGGTTTTAAATGTCCAAGCAAATAGCCACACAGGCTTTGTCTCACCGCACAGGGGTTCACTCTCCCTAGACAGTCCACACAGGTCTGGGTCCAGGCATGAGCTAACATCTAATGAAGCTGGGAGTTCTTATAGAGGCCTAAATGAGCTGACAAGCTTCAGCTGGTCTCATCAACTCCCTGTCTGCACGACGCCCCACACTCTCCCTAGACATATGAGTCATCCATGAGCCCACTAGCCTTAGCTGGGCTTATACAACTCTCCACCTAGTTGTATAAGTCAGCGTAAAGCCTGAATCTGGGCGAAATATATCTACCCCCCTGGATGCAACCAGGTGACTTTACCTTCCTGCTGTCACAGTATGCATTACGATCAGTAGGCTTTAGATAATTACACAGGCGGAATTGCTCACTATCCTTCCAGATTTCCAAATCTAGGAACACAATATTTTTCATACTAATATTCCAGGTTAATTTTATATTCTTGGTATTCTCATTCATTGTCCCGATAAAGTAATCAAGACTGGGACGATCCCCCTCCCAGATTAGAATGAGATCGTCTATGTACCTTTTGTAACAGACTAACTGGGGGGGACGATTCTTGAAAACCACGTCCTCCTCCCAGTGGGCCATAAAGAGGTTGGCCACACTGGGAGCAAAACGGGCTCCCATCGCAACCCCCCTTGTCTGCAAAAAGAACTGACGATTGTACCAAAAATAATTTCTAGATAAACAAAAACCCAGACTGGTCAAAAGAAAATCCATATGTTTAGTCGGAAGATCTGAAGATGCTAAAGCCCACTGCACAGAAGACAAGGCATCCTCATGTCCTATTATAGGATCCAGTGACCTGTGGATTTCCCCCTATCGTATTGCCTTCCTGAGTTTATCTACCTTGGAATATTTGTCCCATAAAAGGGAAACATGCTTGCATGACCTGACTGACTGGTTCAGGGGTCCATGCTCTGAGGTGAGCTGCAAACCTATTTCGGTGGTGGAGGAATATCACATAAGTCACCATTTGATAATCTTTAGGAGTCACTTCCTATATGGACACTGTCTTGGGCTTCTATCCTTGCTAAGAGAAATTCTATGGACACATTGTTTTAATAATTTATTACCGTTCTCAGTATTGTTGTTTTTTATGATTTATTTTGGGTTTTGTTTTATTTCATATTTTCTTGCTGCGCTGCACTGCTTTTATGCCAGTTTACTTGGGGATTTGATATTTTGACCCTCAGTGTTCAGCTGCAATTCTTTCTGTGTTATTTTTATTTGCGCTGGTTGATCTGCTTTAGTACTGCTTGTTTATCAATATATCACAATTCAGCTGCATTTATGGATGTATTTCAATATCTAGAGATACGTGAGGTTAAATTAGGGGATGTATTTTCCCGAACCCCACCCAATGAACAGATTAATGATGTGGCTCATTCGTTCAAAAAATTGGGCCATTTATTTGAGAAAAAGGTAAAAATATGGTGGGACATTGCATCTTTTAGACAGTATTTGGCTGCTAAACTGGTTCCATGCCGTTTAAGATGGGATGTCCCACCTAATGATGGGCTCCTAGATGATGAGTCGATGAAAGAGTGGGGAGAATTTTTTGTCCTAAAAGGTTTAGAATTGCTAGAATTTTTACTTTCACGTAAAGAAAGAAAAATAATAGCGATAGAATCTCAGATTCGGGACATTAAAAATCTTATAGAACCCCTCAAAGAAAGTGAAGAGTTCCTGCGGTTATCAGCTGAACTCAAAAACAAATTGTCTAAATGGGATATAGAAATCCAAAATAAGAAAAAGAAAAAATACATCCGGGATTTTGATGATTTTAATAAAGGCAATATTTTTAAATGGCAAAATGTCAACGTTCCCAACCCGCTTGTCTCAGATAATGCTCCTATTCAGGACATTATTCCATCATCTGCCCCCACCCCTATTAGAGATACGATTCATAGATATGATTATTCTTTAGTAGGCCCCCCGCCCCAGAGGGGAGATCAGCCATATAGAGGTAATAACTTTAGGGGAAAGAGAGGTGGTGGTAGAGGTAAAAGAGGAAATTCATCCTCTTACCAATCTCCATCTAGAAATTACCCCCACCATTAATATCAATATGAATCCCCCCATGGTTGGGAGAGTCATGGATATGATCAAGTCCCCTATTCTCATAATCAAAATAGAGGCAAACCCACATTCCCACGAGGTGGTCAGGCACCTATTATAAATAGATTCACCCCCCTCCAAAATCAGGCTATAAGGGAGGGAGGGGATTTTTTAGGGGCCCAGAGTGGGCCAGGGAGGGGTCCTCCATACAGTCAATCGAACCAAGGGTCGGGGAGGGGTCCCTCATACCAACCGAACCCAGGCGATTGAAGAAAGGCCAGAGAGGAAGGAGAGGGGGAAGGAGAATACAAAAGACCAAAACCCCAATAGGCACAGGGATCTATAATTTGAGCAGTTGTACTTTGGATGATGACGAGTTACGAGTGTTGGATAGGGGTTTGAAGTTTGCCCCAACAAAAAATCTCAATAAATTTCAAACTTATGTCAACATTCAAAAATTTGTTAGAAACCTCAATATGAAAAAATATTTTTTGGCTAACCCCATAAAATCAACTAGAGTAGCTGAAGGTGTCCACTCCAACCTGCGTAATAAGTCCACTTTTAACCCTCTGAATGTTGATAACAAATACTTAGAGGTGTTTAAACATATGATGTTTAATGACTTAGATAAAATGAGGATAAGAAAAGTGATGGACCCACAGTACATTAAAAAGGGGATGGAATCTCTAGAAAAACGTAAAGAAATTATTATCCGTCCGGCGGATAAAGGGGGTGGATTGGTTATTCTAGATAAAGCTGTTTATACAGCAGAAATGGATCGATTATTGAGTGATCATGACACTTACCGAAATTTGAATAGGGATCCTATGCTGACATATAAAGATGAGCTTCATCTGTTAGTAGAATCAGGACAAACTATGGGTGTCCTTAATAAAAAGGAGGCCCTTTATTTAGATCCTTTGTTCTGTAGAACACCAATCATATACTGCCTTCCAAAAATCCATAAGGATAGTGCCAACCCTCCGGGGAGGCCTATCGTTAATAGCATTGACTCCATTAGCTCGAGAGTGGGGCAGTATATAGATTCATTCCTGCAACCCCTGGTGTCAGAAACTAGAGCCTACCTTAGGGACACCAAACATATTATTCAATTATTGGAGGCTGTTACATGCTCACCATCCAGTATCCTTGTCACTGCGGATGTAGGCTCACTGTACACTATAATAGGACATGAGGATGCCTTGTCTTCTGTGCAGTGGGCTTTAGCATCTTCAGATCTTCCGACTAAACATAAGGATTTTCTTTTGACCAGTCTGGGTTTTTGTTTATCTAGAAATTATTTTTGGTACAATCGTCAGTTCTTTTTGCAGACAAGGGGGGTTGCGATGGGAGCCCGTTTTGCTCCCAGTGTGGCCAACCTCTTTATGGCCCACTGGGAGGAGGACGTGGTTTTCAAGAATCGTCCTCCCCAGTTAGTCTGTTACAAAAGGTACATAGACGATCTCATTCTAATCTGGGAGGGGGATCGTCCCAGTCTTGATTACTTTATCGGGACAATGAATGAGAATACCAAGAATATAAAATTAACCTGGAATATTAGTATGAAAAATATTGTGTTCCTAGATTTGGAAATCTGGAAGGATAGTGAGCAATTCCGCCTGTGTAATTATCTAAAGCCTACTGATCGCAATGCATACATACCACTTGATAGTTGCCACCACAAATCGTGGCTATGCAATATACCGAAAGGTCAGTTTATTAGGCTTAGGCGAAATTGCACAAGGGAGGAGGACTTTCTCACACAGGCACAGATTTTGTCATCCAGATTCCAACAGAAAGGGTATAATAGGGACTCTTTAGATAAAGAGATAGAGAATGTACGTTCCTTGGATAGGGGACCATTGGTATCTGATAAAGTCAGAGAAACCAATATTAGTATCTCGAATTTCAAAATGGTACTCAATTATAACGTACAATATAAGAAATTTGAAAAACTTGTTTCAAATAACTGGTCAATACTAAAGCAAGACAAGGTTTTGGGCCCGCTGTTGCCATCACGCCCAGCATTTATCTATAAGAAAGCTCCGTCTTTGCGTGATTGTCTGGCACCAGGAGTTGTTGACCCTGCAGTGCACTCTGAAAACAGACTTTTTTCCTTCCTCGCTGGTTTTTATGCTTGTGGGCGATGCACAGCCTGCAAGCATTCTAAGTGCAATATAAAAAAGAGGAAAGATTTTCTTGCCACTGCTACCAAAAAATCATATAAGATAGGTCAGTTGATTACGTGCACCACTGTAGGCGTTGTTTACATGCTGGAATGCGAATGTGGTCTTCAGTATATTGGTAGAACCTCCAGACCACTTCACGTTCGTCTAGGGGAGCATGTGAACAACATTAAAAGAGGAGTTAAAACACATAATGTGTCTAGACATTTTAAATTGATGCATAATCAAAACCCTAGAGGTTTGAAATTTTGGGGCATCGAACGAGTAATCAAACACTGGAGAGGTGGTAGTTTTATACGCCAGTTAAGCCGCAGGGAATCTCAGTGGATACATGAGACACAAGTTTTAGTACCTGCTGGCTTGAATGTTGACTTTGATTTAAATTGTTTTATCTCTGATCGTTGAATTTTTAATTTTTGCCATATTTTATTTTGCCTGAATTTAAAATGAATTTTAAAATGAATTTCTGTGGTATTTCTATTATGCTAATTTTGCATATATGTATATATTTATATGTATTTTCCAGTGTCAGCAGGAGACGTGGGCTACGATTCACATACTGTTTATTTGTTTCTTGATTTGATAATCAATTGAGCAAAATTATATACTCCACGTAAGTGGTGCAGTAAAGTTTTTCCCTTTCAAAGGGATTTTTGCTTTCTTCTTTATTTTGGTCCTTACCGGCCTCCGTCCTATTCCCTGCTGGCAGGGTTTCCATGACAATCGATTGTTGATTGTGCTGTGATTGGCCGGTTCCACGTTCCATTGATATTTATAGCGGGTGATTCACGCTGTTCCGTACCGCTGATGAAGTCCCGCCCAGTGCTAGGACGCAACGCGTACGGAATACGTGAGCAGATGTGACGTCACCCGCGCCTCTCTTCCATGCTGACACTCGCTTCACTCGCTTTACTACATGCTGGCATTCCCATGCACTGGGGTTTATACAGTGCTATGTATGTAAGTGCATCTTTACTTTTTTTAAAATAAACATATGTTGTACCATACGGAGAGCACTAGATCTCTATATATTCTTTTGCATATTATCATACCCGGACCGGAGCTCTGATCCAGTGACCTGTGGATTTCCCCCTATCGTATTGCCTTCCTGAGTTTATCTACCTTGGAATATTTGTCCCATAAAAGGGAAACATGCTTGCATGACCTGACTGACTGGTTCAGGGGTCCATGCTCTGAGGTGAGCTGCAAACCTATTTCGGTGGTGGAGGAATATCACATAAGTCACCATTTGATAATCTTTAGGAGTCACTTCCTATATGGACACTGTCTTGGGCCTCTATCCTTGCTAAGAGAAATTCTATGGACACATTGTTTTAATAATTTATTACCGTTCTCAGTATTGTTGTTTTTTATGATTTATTTTGGGTTTTGTTTTATTTTATATTTTCTTGCTGCGCTGCACTGCTTTTATGCCAGTTTACTTGGGGATTTGATATTTTGACCCTTAGTGTTCAGCTGCAATTCTTTCTGTGTTATTTTTATTTGCGCTGGTTGATCTGCTTTAGTACTCAATTGGATTTAAGTCTGAGCTTTGACTGGGCCATTCTAACACATGAATATGCTTTGATCTAAACCATTCCATTGTAGCTCTGGCTGTATGTTTAGGGTCGTTGTTCTGCTGGAAGGTGAACCTCTGTCCCAGTTTCAAGTCTTTTGCAGACTCTAACAGGTTTTCTTCTAAGATTGCCCTGTATTTGGCTCCATAGCTACATAGTTACATAGTAGGTGAGGTTGAAAAAAGACACAAGTCCATCAAATCCAACCTATGTGTGTGATTATATGTCAGTATTACATGGTATATCCCTGCATTTTGTGGTCGTTAGGGTGCTTATCTAATCGTTTTTTTAAACTATCGATGCCCCCGCTGAAACCACCGCCTGTGGAAAGGAATTCCACATCCTTGCCGCTCTTACAGTACAGAACCCTCTACGCAGTTTAAGGTTAAACCTCTTTTCTTCTAATTTTAATGAGTGGCCACATGTCTTATTTCACACCCTTCCGCGGAAAAGTTTTATCCCTATTGTGGGGTCGCCAGTATGGTATTTGCAAATTATAGGCTCCATCCATCTTCCCATCAACTCTGACCAGCTTCCCTGTCCCTGCTGAAGAAAAGCATCCCCACAACATGATGCTGCCACCACCATGTTTCACAGTGGGGATGTTGTTCAGGGTGATGTGTAGTGTTAGTTTTTCACCACACATTGCGTTTTGCTTTTATGTCAAAAAGTTCAGAGTTAACTTGGGCCTCTTGGCTGCTTCTCTGATGAATGCTCTCCTTGCTCGGCCTGTCAGTTTAGGTGGACAGCCATGTATTGGTAGGTTTGCAGTTGTGCCATACTCCATTTTCAGATGATGGACTGAACAATGCTCTGTGAGATGTTCAAAGCTTGGGATTTTTTTTATAACCTAATCCTGATTTAAACTTCTCCACAACTTTATCCCTGACCTGTCCGGTGTGTTCCTTGGTCTTCATGATGCTGTTTGTTCACCAAGGTTCTCTAACAAACCTGTCATGATCAGTGTTATTTCTTGGGTCACCTGCTGGTGGCACTATTGCTTCCAGCAACAAAGGGTGTAATTCTGTTGGCCACCAGCGGGTGTCTCCCAGTAGATGGCCTCCCTCATTAATCAATCTACACTTGATGTGAGCTGCTGGAAGAATATAAGCTTGCCCTTCACTGAGGCTCAGGGCTTCAGTATTCCCTCTGCAAGCTTGTCCCTGCCTGACCCGATCCGTGTGACTGAACCTGGTCCCGATCTGCTTCCTGCCCTGTTCTGGACTCTGCTTCTTGTCCCCTGTTACCTGCTTCCAGCTCCCCCTTGTTACTGCTCCCTTTATCTGGCCGCCTGTTCCCCTTTGTCTCTTGTCCCTGCCTTGCTGATGTATATATGCTCCTGTTCTTGTATATATTAGTTAGTTAGTTAGATTAGGTGTTTTGGGGTTTGCTGTGTTTCCTTGTATTTATTCCTTGCATGCATTTCTTGTTTTTCGTTTGCTGCAGTTTGGTTTGCACGAGTGCCTTATCTTTAATAAATATATATCTCTCACCTACTTTTGTGCCTGTTTCCTTAAGTGCAGCCCACTGATCTGTTTAAACCTGTGTTGGGAGCCTGCGCTAGACTTCCCTGACAAAACCTCTGAGGGCTTCAAGAAACAGCTGTATTTATACTCAGATTAAAGGGACACTAAAGGTTCCCATTTAAAAAAATAAAAATAACAAACATGTTATAATTACCTCCACTGTGCAGCTCGTTTTTCACACAGTGGCACCCGATCCTGGTCTTCTGAGGTCCCTCGGCAGCTGTCTCGGCTCCACCCCACAAGAACTAACCCCCTGCATAGGAGCTCTCTCCCATGGGGGTTAGTTTGCGGGCGCACTCCCGTGATACAGCCGGCGGCTATAGCTGCAGACTGTATTACTCGGCCCGGTGCCCCGGCGCGCCACGTCATTGGATGTGATTGACAGCAGCGCGAGTCAATGGCTGCGCTGCTATCAATCTATCCAATCTAGCCAATCAACGGCCAGACTGAGTGGAGAAGAGGACGACGGGGGCGAGCACAGCAGGTGAACAGGCTCAGGTAAGTAAAACGGGGGGGCTGGGGGGGCCATCATTGCCAGTTTTTTTTTCACCTTAATGCATAGGATGCATTAGGTGAAAAAAAAACAACCTTTACAACCCCTTTAAATTACACACAGGTGTACTCTATTTACTAATTAGGTGACTTCTGAAGACAATTAGTTCCACCAGATTTTAGTTAGGGATATCAGAGTAAAGGGGGCTGAATACAGAGGCACGCCACACTTTTCACATATTTATTTGTAAAAAATTGAGAAAACCATTTATCATTTTCCTTCCAATCATGTGCCACTTTGTGTTGGTCTATAACATTAAATCCCAATAAAATACATTTACGTTTTTGGTTGTAACATGACAAAATGTGGAAAATTTCAAAGGGTATGAATACCTTTTCAAGGCACTGTATATCCCTTTAGTTCAGGTTTATTTCAGTTATAACAAGATTTATGTCTATATACAGTGTAGGTTATTGACTTAGGAAATAATAAAGTCATTAAATCAGCATGGCAATCAGGCAGCTAGCATTTTCAAAAGGAGTGGTCCGTAGTCACAGACTGTATACAGTATTTTTTAACTGACAGGTTTACATAAAGAGTCTGGTCTAGAGTTCCACCATGTATTGCATAGCGGAAGAGTCCATAGGTTGCTATCTTCCCACTCCTCTTGTTCTAATGACTTCCTGAGGTCTTCACAGAGAAACAAGAATCATACTGGTGCTGCTCATTTTACACAAAAAAGTGAAACTTTGCAAATATCCCATCATAAATTGAGACAATTTCATAAGCTAATGACATCTCAGTTAAAGTGGAACTTTACCCATAACAACTTGATAAAAATAATGTTCTTTAGCAAGGAACATACATTCCACATTAACAATTGTGCTACTAAAATGTGCTGTAAATGGCCTCCAGTATTGTTACTGTTTCTTCTTGTTAGAGGCTTCCATTTTGTTGAAGCCCAGAGCCCCTGAGCAGCAGTAAATCTTTAGGCTGTCATCGGATCGGCCTCTACAAATTCCGCACAGTGTCTAAAAATACAGAGCAACTGAGCAAGTGCAGAGCAGGGTGACACAGTATATTACTGGATTTTAAACAGTATAGGCACTTATTTTTAACGGTTTACATAGTTTTACTTGCAAAAGTGGCCAGCTTGAAGTGATCTAGCAGGACTTAATTTTTTGACTAAAGTCCCACTTGAACAGCAGCGCATGATTTGATAGACATTCAAATTTACTTGCTTTTCTGTTATATAAGCAGTGCTGTCTAATCATTAAAACTGCCATAATTTAAATATTGCAAATTAATGTGCAGCTATGATAATTATGCATTTAAATATTTAATTAATTTTCCCTTCTTTGCCACTTCTAGTAGAGTATTTCTAGTCTTGGACTTGCGTTCTGAATCCTGTATCATTGAACAATTAGGCAGGCTGTCATGCCGACTACTATTGTTACATCTGCTGTGCTACACTGGGTTTAGCAATGCGTTCAGGGAAGACCTTGTCATTCTGGGCTTTCCTGCAATTAGTGATATCCCTGTGACGTCACAAGTGTCTCTAGGATATTATAATACCTCAATTATATATATAAAATTATATACATTTTGGGTGTATTGAACTGTTAGATCAAGTAATTAAAAGATTACTTTGTATGAAAACTATGAAAACATTATACATTCAAACATACCCATTACTCGCACATAGAAATACAGTGTTCCCGTTATTCCATAATACTTTGCATTTTGATAAGCCCCTAACATTTATAAGTATTAAGCATAATCAATGGTTATAATTTTTTAAACCATACCTTTGAAAATCAATCGGAAACATACATTTTTGCCCTATCATTTGATGATTTAACCACATGACATACTAATGAAGGAAATGCAGTTATTTGATAACTGTACAGAATACATATATATATTTCTATAATTAAGTATAAATAGAAAATAAAAATACGTAAGCCCCTAGTCCAAACACCTGTTTGCAGGTGCATTGCAAACTTTGCAGTGCTAGACAGGAAGAATTAGTATCTCAGAAATATATCAATCAATATTTTCTGCCTCTAGAATAAAAACTTTGACAGAGAAAATATAATATACGCCATTCTAACATTTCATCCTCCAAAGCATTTCTAAAAAGGACCTTGCCTTTATTATTCTAATCCCCTCCACAACTCCAACAGAGCTTGTGTGTATCCAAGCAATCATTATGATAACAGAGAATAAATGATTCCATGTCCACCCGCCAGCCCATGCCATACCGCTTATTGATGCTCCCAGTCATAGGTGGACCCGC
Source organism: Rana muscosa (assembly GCA_029206835.1). Taxonomy (NCBI): domain Eukaryota; kingdom Metazoa; phylum Chordata; class Amphibia; order Anura; family Ranidae; genus Rana; species Rana muscosa. Next base: position 426,564,610 of record CM055120.1, on the reverse strand, counting down.
TAGGATTAGCAGCAGATGCACAACAGGTGACAGTAATGTGACCGTTTTGGTGACAGGCAGATAATATGACTCACAGCAGACTAATGAATAAGTAAAGAAGCAGCAAGGAGACAAGTGAACCTGAGAAGGGTGAGAGGAGTGCCAGCTAAAGAGGTGGTACCACATGTTTAGCACTCTGGCTGATAAAACAACACTTGACTGCCTTATAGTATATGCAAAGCCAATATTTTTTTGCTTTTTAGATATGAAAAGGGGAGCAAACAGGGAAGGGTGAAACCCCTATTAGGTTGTTTTTTTTTGCTGTCTGTGCCCTGCTAAGGAGATTTTCCTTCATATCCTAAAAGATCCAATAGAAAAACAGAAGACATTTTTTTGTATTAGTCCCCATTTACACCTGAGTGTTTTGTAGCTTGAAGCTCATAGCTCCAAAATGATCAAAAAACCAAATTCTGGTAGATCAATGCCTGAAGCTCCAAAAGATACACAAGCTACTTTTGATGCAGAATGGGGCATTTTTGGCCCTATTGATCTAGGAATTCAGAACTCGGATTTTTGAATTCAGATCTCGAAATTTGGAACTGAAAAATGCACGTAACATGTTTGTGCAATTTTTCATAAGGATTAAAAAATAAACGTTAATAAATGTTACGTGCATTTTTCAGTTTCAAATTTTGAGATCTGAATTCAAAATTCCAAGATCGGAGTTCTGAATTCCTGGATCCAAATTCGGAGATCTGAATTCTGAGATCTGAGTTCCGCATTGCAAGATCTTAGATCTCAGATTCAGATTTCAACATCTGATTTCCAAATTCCGAATCTCAAAATATGACATCTGAGTTTAGAATTCCAAGTTTTGAGATGCGAATTCCAAGTTTTAACCACTTAACAACCACCTGCCGACAAATAACGGCGGCAGGGTGGTTGCTTAACTCTGGGAGGACGTTATATAACGTCCTCCCAGAATCGCGCTCCCGCGCGCCCCCTGGGGCGCGCACACGGGAAACTCCGTGACCGCCGGGTCCAGAGGACCCGGCGGATCACGAATCGCGGTAAATCGCCGCTGATAGCGGCCGTTTACCACGTGATCGCTCCGTCAAATGACGGAGCAATCACTTGTAAACAGACCGGCGTCATTTGATGACGCCGGTTCCTCCCTCCCCTCTCTGTACCGATCGGTACAGTGTGAGAGGGGAGGGGGAGGGAGCGGATGGCAGCAGCAGCACTGTGGGCTGGATCTGTGACAATTGCAGTCACAGATCCATCCATCCATCCATCCCTGCTCAGCCATCCCTGTGCTATACCCTGCCAATACTCTGCAATACACCCTGCCAATACTCTGCAAAATACCCTGGTGCAATACTCTGCAATACCCTGGTGCAATACTCTGCAATACCCTGGTGCAATACTCTGCAATACCCTGCGAAATACTCTGCAATACCCTGCGAAATACTCTGCAATACCCTGCGAAATACTCTGCAATACCCTGCTGCAATACTCTGCAATACCCTGGTGCAATACTCTGCAATACCCTGGTGCAATACTCTGCAATACCCTGGTGCAATACTCTGCAATACCCTGCACAATACTCTGCAATACCCTGCACAATACTCTGCAATACCCTGCACAATACTCTGCAATACCCTGCAAAATACTCTGCAATACCCTGAAAAATACTCTGCAATACCCTGCGCAATACTCTGCAATACCCTGCACAATACTCTGCAATACCCTCCACAATACTCTGCAATACCCTCCACAATACTCTGCAATACCCTCCACAATACTCTGCAATACCCTCCACAATACCCTGTGCAATACCCTCCACAATACCCTGTGCAATACCCGTGCAATACCCTGCCATACACCGCAATACTCCGCAATGCCCTGCAATACTCCGCAATGCCCGGCAATACTCCGCAATGCCCGGCAATACTCCGCAATGCCCGGCAATACTCCGCAATGCCCGGCAATACTCTGCAATAACCACTTCCCGCCCTCCGGCCGTCATATGACGTCCTTGACTTTGTGCGGGGATATCTGAATGATGCCTGCAGCTACAGGCATCATTCAGATATCGGCTTTTTCAGCCGGCGATTCCCTACACCATAAGAACAATCATAGCGGCTGTTCCGCCGCTTGATCATTCTTACGGGAGGCAAGAGGGGATGTCCCCCCCCCCCGCTGCCCTCCGGTGCTTCTACCGACTCACCGCTACGATCAAAGCCAGGATTGTTGTTTTTTTTTTTTGTTTTTTTTTCAGGCTTCCCAGCCTAGAGGTGAGATGTGGGGTCTTATTGACACCCCCCCCCCCTCATATCTCACTGTAAAGAGGACCTGTCATGCCATATTCCTATTACAAGGGATGTTTACGTTCCTTGTAATAGGTATAAAAGTGATCAAAAAAATGTTTAGGGCGGAAAAACATGTCAAACTAAAATAAATAAAGTAAAATGAAGAATATTTTTTTTTTTTTTTTTTTTTTTTAAAGCGCCCCTGTCCCCGTGAGCTCGCATACAGAAGCGAACGCATACGTAAGTCCCGCCCACATATGAAAACGGTTTTCAAACCACACATGTGAGGTATCTCTGCGAACGTTAGAGCGAGAGCAATCATTTTGGCCCTAGACCTCCTCTGTAACTCAAAACATGTAACCAGTAAAAATATTTAAAGCGTCGCCTATGGGGATTTTTTAAGTAGTGAAGTTTGGCGCCATTCCACGAGTGTGTGCAATTTTTAAGGGCGACATGTTAGGTATCTATTTACTCGGCGTAACTTCATCTTTCACATTATGCAAAAACATTGGGCTAACTTTACTGTTTTTTTTTTTTTTTAAGCACAAAACATTTTTTTTCCGTAAAAAACGCGTTAAAAAAATTGCTGCGCAAATATCGTGCGAGATAAAAAGTTGCAACAACCACCATTATATTCTCTAAGGTCTTTGCTAAAAAAACATATATAATGTTTTGGGGTTCTATGTAATTTTCTAGCAAATAAATGATGATTTTACATGTAGGAGAGAAATGTCAGAATTGGCCTTGGTGCTCCAGAACGCCTGAAGGTGCTCCCTGCATGTTGGGCCTCTGTATGTGGCCACGCTGTGTAAAAGTCTCACACATGTGGTATCGCCATACTCGGGAGTAATAGCAGAATGTGTTTTGGGGTGTAATTTGTGGAATGCATATGCTGTGTGTGAGAAATAACCTGCTAATATGACAATTTTGTGAAAAAAAAAAAAAGAGAAAAAAAAAATCTTGATTTTGCAAAGAATTGTGGGAAAAAATGACAACTTCAAAAAACTCACAATGCCTCTTTCTGAATACCTTGGAATGTCTTCTTTCCAAAAAGGGGTCATTTGGGGGGTATTTGTACTTTTCTGGCATGTTAGGGTCTCAAGAATTGAGATAGGCCGTCAGTACTTCAGGTGTGATCAATTTTCAGATATTGGCACCATAGCTTGTGGACTCTATAACTTTCACAAAGACCAAATAATATACACCAATTTGTACTTATTTTTACCAAAGATATGTAGCAGTATAAATTTTGGCCAAAATTTATGAAGAAAAAATAGTAATTTGCAAAATTTTATAACAGAAACGAAAAAAAAATCATTTTTTTACAAAATTTTCAGTCTTTTTTCTCTTATAGCGCAAAAAATAAAAAACCCAACAGTGATTAAATACCACCAAAAGAAAGCTCTATTTGTGTGAAAAAAAGGACAAAAATTTCATATGGGTACAGTGTTGTATGACTGAGTAATTGTCATTCAAAATGTGAGAGCACCGAAAGCTGAAAATTGGTCTGGTTATTAAGGGGGTTTAAGTGCCCAGTGGTCAAGTGGTTAAGATCCAAATTCAAAGATCTGGGATATCTCAGCATGCAGAGGCATTGAGAACTGGGAATTCAGAAGTTAGAATTCAGAGCTTGGATTTCAGAATTAAGCATTTAGACCTTGGAATTTGGAACATCACTTCTGCTTACCTATTCACCTGATCAGCTCTGGAAGATGAAACATCCTTGATTAAATTATACAGTTGACATATCAATAGCTGCCAAAACAGACAAACTCTTTTTCAAAGATTGGCAAAGCAATTTATTTTGGCACTGGGATCTCAGCACTACATAGTTTGAAATTATACTTTAAAGCAGTTGTAAACCACAGTTTTTTTTCTCTTTAGGACCTGCAAGGTAAAGGCATAATGTGCTAGTATGCATCGCATACTAGCACATTATGTGAAACTTACCTGAAAACAAAGCCCTCCAGCGATGCAACGTAATTGCTTGGGGCAGCGTCCATCTTCTCCCGATCTTCCTTCCAGGTCAGCGGTCACGATGACGTCACTCCCACGCATGCGCAGGGGGGCCGTCATTCAGGGCACACGTATCTGAAGGAATAGCACGGGTGGCCGTTCCTTCAGAGCGCATGCGCCAATGACATAATCGGCTGCATATAATGTAAATATATTTACAGTACCTATAGGTAAACCTTATTACAGGGCTTACCTATAGGTACAAATTATGCACAGAATTTTACTTCCTCTAAGTCATATACATACTGAAATTCTCTTAATAGGCACAGATTCATTCATTTGTATTACAATAATAATGCCACATAGTCTGATGTTACCCCTGACTAGGGATGAGCTTCGTGTTCGAGTCGAACATACGTTCGACTCGAACATCGGCTGTTCGATCGTTCGACGAAGATCGAACGATTTGGGCCGTTCGCGCCAAATTCGAGTGACGCGAACGGCCCACAATGCACTACGCCATCGCAGTGTCATCCAGGCGCTGTGATTGGCCAAGCATGCACTGTGACCCCGCATGCTTGGCCAATCACAGCGCCGGCAGCGAGGAGAGCAATGATTGGCCACAGGCAGGATGCCTGTGGCCAATTATTGCTGAGGGTGTTTAGTACACGCCCCACACTATAAAAGGCCGCCAGCACGGCGGCCTAGTGTAGTGTGTTCCGGAACAGGGATAGAGCAGCATAGGCAGGGACAGTGACTTTTATTTCTTTCTTGCTTAACCTGGATTCCTTTAGTTTAGGGAAAGAGAAGGATAGGTAGGGAGAGTGTCAGTGTGTTTTGTGCTTGTGCTATAGTGTGCTTAAAAAAAACATTTTTTCTAGGGACAGAAAACTGTAGGTAGGGAGAGTGTCAGTTTCTTTCACTGTGCAAGTCCTTGTTTCTAGGGACCTGGAAGGACAGTGAGTGAATTCTCCTTGTGCTATATTGTGCTTAAAAAAAACATTTTTTCTAGGGACAGAAAACTGTAGGTAGGGAGAGTGTCAGTTTCTTTCACTGTGCAAGTCCTTGTTTCCAGGGACCTGGAAGGACAGTGAGTGAATTCTCCTTGTGCTATATTGTGCTTAAAAAAAACATTTTTTCTAGGGACAGAAAACTGTAGGTAGGGAGAGTGTCAGTTTCTTTCACTGTGCAAGTCCTTGTTTCCAGGGACCTGGAAGGACAGTGAGTGAATTCTCCTTGTGCTATATTGTGCTTAAAAAAAACATTTTTTCTAGGGACAGAAAACTGTAGGTAGGGAGAGTGTCAGTTTCTTTCACTGTGCAAGTCCTTGTTTCCAGGGACCTGGAAGGACAGTGAGTGAATTCTCCTTGTGCTATATTGTGCTTTAAAAAAACATTTTTTCTAGGGACAGAAAACTGTAGGTAGGGAGAGTGTCAGTTTCTTTCACTGTGCAAGTCCTTGTTTCTAGGGACCTGGAAGGACAGTGAGTGAATTCTCCTTGTGCTATATTGTGCTTAAAAAAAACATTTTTTCTAGGGACAGAAAACTGTAGGTAGGGAGAGTGTCAGTTTCTTTCACTGTGCAAGTCCTTGTTTCCAGGGACCTGGAAGGACAGTGAGTGAATTCTCCTTGTGCTATATTGTGCTTAAAAAAAACATTTTTTCTAGGGACAGAAAACTGTAGGTAGGGAGAGTGTCAGTTTCTTTCACTGTGCAAGTCCTTGTTTCCAGGGACCTGGAAGGACAGTGAGTGAATTCTCCTTGTGCTATATTGTGCTTAAAAAAACATTTTTTCTAGGGACAGAAAACTGTAGGTAGGGAGAGTGTCAGTTTCTTTCACTGTGCAAGTCCTTGTTTCTAGGGACCTGGAAGGACAGTGAGTGAATTCTCCTTGTGCTATATTGTGCTTAAAAAAAACATTTTTTCTAGGGACAGAAAACTGTAGGTAGGGAGAGTGTCAGTTTCTTTCACTGTGCAAGTCCTTGTTTCTAGGGACCTGGAAGGACAGTGAGTGAATTCTCCTTGTGCTATATTGTGCTTAAAAAAAACATTTTTTCTAGGGACAGAAAACTGTAGGTAGGGAGAGTGTCAGTTTCTTTCACTGTGCAAGTCCTTGTTTCCAGGGACCTGGAAGGACAGTGAGTGAATTCTCCTTGTGCTATATTGTGCTTAAAAAAAACATTTTTTCTAGGGACAGAAAACTGTAGGTAGGGAGAGTGTCAGTTTCTTTCACTGTGCAAGTCCTTGTTTCCAGGGACCTGGAAGGACAGTGAGTGAATTCTCCTTGTGCTATATTGTGCTTAAAAAAAACATTTTTTCTAGGGACAGAAAACTGTAGGTAGGGAGAGTGTCAGTTTCTTTCACTGTGCAAGTCCTTGTTTCTAGGGACCTGGAAGGACAGTGAGTGAATTCTCCTTGTGCTATATTGTGCTTAAAAAAAACATTTTTTCTAGGGACAGAAAACTGTAGGTAGGGAGAGTGTCAGTTTCTTTCACTGTGCAAGTCCTTGTTTCCAGGGACCTGGAAGGACAGTGAGTGAATTCTCCTTGTGCTATATTGTGCTTAAAAAAAACATTTTTTCTAGGGACAGAAAACTGTAGGTAGGGAGAGTGTCAGTTTCTTTCACTGTGCAAGTCCTTGTTTCAAGGGACAGAGAAGGACACCTGAAGGTAGCCCTTATTGCTTTTTTCCCATCTCCCTGCAGGCCATCTATTAGAATGTCTGGAAGGCAAACAAGGAGAGGCAGACAGTCAGGAGGCAATAAAAGAGGGCAAGCAGGCTCTGTGTCTGGGGGCAACAGTGCTGGTCATGGACGCGGTGCATTGTCATCAGCACATGGCCATGGGACACGCTTGTCCTTCTTTTCGGCAGCTGGACATGTTGAGCCACATCATGCCGAAGACTTGGTAGAGTGGATGACCAAGCCCTCCTCCTCCTCCTCATCCTCTCTCACCCAGGCTCAGGGTACTGGCAAAGCAGCTGCCAAAGCGTCCTCTTCCCTGGTATCAATGTCAGACTCATCATCAGTCACTCCTTCCCTAGACCCACCATGTCCTCCTCCTGAGGAGTCCCCCGAACTGTTTGAGCACAGTGTTGGGTACATGCTCCAGGAGGATGCCCAGCGTTTCGAAGGGTCTGATGATGAAACCCAGCTACAGGAAGGCAGTAGGGTGAGAGCAGACAGAGGGGATGCTCAAGAAGGACACCAATCTGGCAGTCATGTTCCAGCAGCTGCAGCATACTGCCAGATTGGCTCCAGTGATGAGGAGGGAGGGGATGATGAGGTCACTGACTCCACGTGGGTGCCTAATAGGAGAGAGGAGGAGGAGGATGAGGAGGAGGCACATCTCCAACGAGACAGGATGCCCTTTGGTGGCCAGCGTAAGGGCAGTACACCGACGGAATCACACCGCAGAGCTCCGCCTGTGCAGGGCGCTGCCTCTGCCCGTCATTCAAAAAGTTCCTTGGTGTGGGCCTTTTTTGAGGCTAGTGCATCAGATCGCACAGCTGCTGTTTGCAACATATCCAGAAAAATGTGTATATCCAGGGCGCTCCAAGCATTTGAATCCTGACAGATAAGGTCTGTGTTGGAGAGGGTAGCAAATCTTCACACACTTTAGGCAGCACTCAGGGAGACAAGCAATCTCTAATGGAAACAGAAAAACAAACAAGGCGCCTCTAAGTGCAGAAGTATAAAACTTTTAATATCCCCTAAAAGGGTTAAAAACACTTACAAGATAGTGGATGAAACAGGCATGTAGTAGGTAAGTGCGTCCAGGAGATGTTCCAGTGGCAGGGCAGTCCCAGTCTCTGATGTTAAAGCTTCCAGGAAAGTCCACGATAACAGCTGATTGTGCTGTGAATGTTCAGAGGACACAGTAACGCTGGAGCCTGGGGATGATGTCAGAGGAAGCGAGACAGAAACCAGCATGGAACACGAACAGGAAGTGGACAGGAAGTGTGTCATGGAGGCGGGACGCGTTTCGGAACAGCTCATTGGTTCCTTCTTCAGCCAGTGACGATGGTTCCATAAGGGCTAGACTTCTTATAGTCTATGTGTTGTAATGGGGGCGGGACTAGTGGATGTCAATCAAATAAAAAGCAACACAGTGTTTTAGCAGCAGAACGCTGCCAAATGACTATACACTGTTTACACACACACAAATAAAAATAATAATAAAATAATAATAATAAAAATAAAAACAACAATAGGAGGAGGACCATAGCTGGACAGCATAATAGGACAAAATCTGCATACTACTTATTGCTCAGTTTGCATACAAATTTTTTGTTGGGGGGAAAAAATAAAAAATAAAAAAAAATGATGTATGACATAAATATTTAAACATATAACATAATCTATTTTTGACGATATTAAAATCCATATAAATTACAGTTAAAACAGGGGAATTATTATCAGGGAGAATAAGGATATGCATACACATATGTATGTATACATAAAAAACGCATGAAAAACACATAATACACCAGACATAAAGGGAGTTAAAAACGGGTGAATTATTATCAGGGAGATAAGAATATGTATACACACATATATATATATATATACACATACACACATATACATATATATATATATAATAAAAAATAAAAAAATATAAACGCATGAGAAACGCATAGTACACCAGACATAGAAGAGGATGAACAATATAGAGGATTGCTTTATACAATGGCACTAATTTCAAAATCCTCATTTAACCCACCAGGGGCCAAAACACTTAAAGAAAAAATCCAAAACATTTCCCTACGACAAAGCTTGCGAAAGCGCTCAGCTGATGGTAGGTCTCTGGGCATTGCCTCAATCACCCAAACCGAAAGACCTTCAGTAGATTTTTGGTGATGTTCAAGGTAGTGCCTAGGGACACTATGATTGTCTAAACCATCGGTAATAAAACGGCGGTGTTCACCAAACCGTTTGCGCAGTGGTCTAATGGTTCACCCTACATAGAACAAACCACAAGGACATGTCAAGCAATATACTACATGGTCAGAGGAACAAGTCTGGAAACCTTTGATGGGGTAAGTTTTTCCTTTTACACTGAAGTCCTTCTGGCCATGCTTGACAAACCTACAGGTCTTACAAAGGGGTTTTCGGCACTGATACATGCCTGAAATAGCTAAAAATGTAGGGATAGAATACCCTGGCGGTAAGGGTTTTTCTTTTAACTTACTTGGTGCCACTTTACCTTTTATGTTAGGCGCCTTTCTATAGACAAATTTTGGCTTTTTTGATAAAGCAGGGACAAGGTGTTCATCCTGCAACAATAAGGGCCAATGTTTCCGCACGATGCCCTCCATCTGTCTGTGGCGGGAGTGAAATTGAGTGATAAACCGTATATCATTTTTATTGTTAGTGCTAGTGTCGGCTTGGATCTTAGGACGTGATGAAATCGACGTATCTTTATAAAAGGAATAGGCTGTTTTTACAATATCGGCAGGGAATTCTTTATCAAGAAATTTTCCCTCCAAGATCTTACTTTGAGTCTCATAATCGGTATCCCTAGTGCAGTTCTTTTTCAATCTGCAATACTGGCTTTTAGGTATATTGTTAAGCCACTGAGGGTGATGGCAACTTTTATAATTAAGAAATGAATTACCCGCCGTAGGCTTAGTAAAATTCCTGGCATAGATGTCCTTCCCAATAAAGAAGAGCTCCAGATCAAGAAAGGCCAACTGATGTTCGTCTATGACTGAAGTGAAATTGAGACCCATATTATTGTTGTTACAGTGAGCAACAAAATCAGAGACTGAGGATACACTGCCATCCCAGATAATGATCACGTCATCTATATATCTTCCATAAAACACGATGTGAGATGAAAAGGGTGTCAGGGTCACCTGTGGCCAGGTGACAGATGCACACCGTAGGGGGACAGGAGTGCACCGCGAGGTAGTGAACCCTATGGCTGGCTTCTGTGGATAGGAAACTGGGTGGTTGTGGAAAGCGGGACCAGAGGAGCACAACCGGGATCCCAACGGAAGCGAGAGCCAAGATTCCCCAGGGCGCGGAGTCTAAGACCCAGCTGGTCTTCTCCAGGGCCTCTAGTGGTGAGGATGTTACGCTGCAGGCTGGGACCAGGTCGCGGCCCCTGGAGTTTCCTAGCTCACGCCCCGTAGGATAAGGGGAAGCAGCAGCACACGATAGAGAGAACCGAATAACAAGCCGAAGGTCAGGGGCCACAAGCAGACAAGGATAACGAAGAACGAGCCGAAGGTCAAGGGTCACGAGCAGACAGGGATGGTCGGGGACAAGCCAATAACGTAACAGAGAGACAGACGTAGCACACAGCAGGCAGGAACCCAAACACACAATGCCTAACAAACACGTTGATCAGCAAAGCAGGCTTGCAGTGCACAGGTTAATATAGTGTTCAGTGATAGGGCCTGGGGTGGAGTCAGGCTGGGAGGAGATTATAAAGGAAGCCAGGTGAAGGAGGTCTGGTCTCTAGATGAACACATGAGGAGGAAGGTAAGATGGCAGACAGACATTAATGCATATCCATGACAGTACCCTCCCTCTTACGAGGCCTCCCCCTTCCCCGCCTGGGCCCAGGTTTAGAGGGAAACTTCAGATGAAACTCCTTTAACAGACGAGGTGCAAAGACCTCAGATGCAGTGATCCAAGACCTCTCCTCAGGACCAAACCCTTTCCAATGAACGAGGTACTGAAGAACGCCTTTACAGAGTCGGGAGTCCAGAATTTGACTGATCTCGTACTCCTGATTATCCTCAGAGACAGGCGCCACGGTAGGAAGAGGACGAGAGAATTTATTGAGGACTAAAGGCTTTAGAAGAGCAACATGAAAGGAGTTAGTGATTTTAAGGCTCTTAGGAATCTGGAGTTTGAAACAAACCGGATTCAGTTTAGCAGTTACCGTGTATGGACCGATGAATCGTGGAGCAAACTTCAGAGAAGGAACTCGGAGCTTGATGTTCCTGGTAGAGAGCCAGACTTTGTCCCCTGGCTGAAGAGAAGGCGGTTTACGCCTGCGGCGGTCGGCAAAGCCTTTGAATTTTTCAGCAGCTGCCCGGAGGGAATCATGAACGTGACCCCAAACGGAATTGAGAGACTCCTGAACCGAAGCCAAAGCTGGAATGTCTGGAGAACAGATCATAGGAAGAGGAAGTTGAGGGTGTTTTCCATAAACTGTGAAAAAGGGTGTCTTCTGCGAACTGGTATTCACATGATTGTTATGGGAGAATTCTGCCCACGGGAGTAGAGAGGACCAATCGTCATGGTGAGAAGACACAAAGGTGCGAAGAAAGACCTCTAACTCCTGATTAACCCTCTCAGTCTGTCCATTGGATTGGGGATGGTAAGAAGAAGAAAAATCCAAGACAATATTGAGGGATTTGCAAAAGGCTCTCCAAAAACGAGACGTGAATTGGACTCCCCTGTCGGAAACAATATGAGAAGGGACCCCATGTAGGCGGAGAATTTCTCGAATGAAAATGGGAACCAAGGCAGGGGCAGAAGGAAGACCAGGAAGAGGAACAAAATGAGCCATCTTGGAGAATCGATCGATTACCACCCAAATGACTGTATTATTCTCAGACAGTGGGAGATCGGTGATAAAATCCATGGCAATATGGGCCCAGGGTTCCTTAGGAATAGGCAAGGGCATGAGGAGACCAGCAGGAGCTTGTGTGGAGGATTTGGACTGAGCACAGACATGACAAGCTTTAACGTAGTCTTTGACGTCTGAGCGGAGATTAGGCCACCAGTAGTGACGACTGATGAGTAGGAAGGATCGGAGGAATCCAGAATGCCCTGCCACCTTGGAATCATGTCCCCAACGAAGGATCTTAGCTCTTAGCTCAGTGGGGACAAAGGTCTTACCAGGCGGAATTTTAGACTTCAGGGTGGTAGAGTGGGCAACAATGCATGAGGTGGGAATGATCGGCTCAGGTTCAGGGGCGGACTCCTCGTCCAAAGTGTCAAATGACCTAGAGAGCGCATCAGCCCGACCGTTGCAGGAACCAGGTTTGTAGGTAATCGTGAAATTAAAACGGGCAAAGAAGAGACTCCACCTGGCCTGTCTAGGATTCAGACGTTTAGCATTCTGTAGATACTGTAAATTCTTGTGATCGGTAAAGATCGTTATGGAGTGAGGGGAACCCTCCAAGAGATGACGCCACTCCTCTAACGCCAATTTAATTGCGAGAAGTTCCCGATCACCGATGGCATAATTCCTCTCTGCCTGAGAAATTTTTTTGGAGAAGAACGCACATGGTTGGCGTCTCTTCTCAAAGATTTGAAGAAGCACAGCTCCCACCCCCATTGAGGAAGCGTCCACTTCAATAAAAAATGCATTCCCAGGATTTGGTCTCCTCAAGAGGGGGCCAGAAACAAAGGCCTGTTTCAGGTTGTGAAATGCAGAGACAGCTTCGGGAGGCCAGTCTCTGGCATTCACACCCTTCTTGGTCAAAGCGATAATAGGCGCGGCAATGGAAGAGTAATTCCTTATGAACTGCCTATAATAATTAGTGAAGCCAAGAAAGCGCTGTGTGGCCTTGAGGCTAGCAGGAAGAGGCCAGTTGGTGATAGCCAAGACCTTCCCAGGGTCCATACGAAGCCCCGAACATGAGACAAAGCACCCCAAAAACAGGACCTCAGAACATTCAAAGGAACATTTCTCCAGCTTGGCATAGAGATTGTTCTCTCTAAGACGTTGAAGTACAGTGCGGACATGGTTTCTGTGGATGAGCAGATTTTCAGAAAAGATCAGAATGTCATCCAGATAGATGACAACAAACTGGTACAGCAGATCTCTGAAGATTTCATTGACAAAGTTTTGAAACACGGCTGGAGCATTACACAGACCAAAAGGCATCACCAGATATTCGTAATGCCCGTCTCTAGTGTTAAATGCAGTCTTCCATTCGTCACCCTCCCGTATTCGAATGAGATTGTACGCGCCTCTGAGATCCAACTTGGTGAAAATGGAGGCACCCTTCAACCTATCGAATAGCTCAGATATTAAGGGTAAGGGGTATCGATTTTTAATAGTAACCGCATTTAAACCCCGATAATCGATGCAGGGTCTTAAGGTACCATCCTTTTTGGCAACAAAAAAGAACCCTGCCCCTGCAGGCGATGAGGATTTCCGGATGAACCCTCTCTCCAGATTCTCTGCTACATACTCCGACATGGCCTGGGTCTCTGGGATGGACAGAGGGTAGGTACGACCCCTGGGTAGAGTTGCTCCGGGGACAAGATCAATAGCACAGTCAAAAGACCTGTGGGGAGGAAGCACCTCAGCTGATTTTTTACAGAACACATCCCGGTAATCGCTGTATGCGGCGGGAAGATCAGAAGAAACAGAAGTGGCAGCAACCGGAAGACTCTCCTTGGGGGTCACCTTGAGAAGACACGACGAGAAACATGAGGAACCCCAGGCCAGGATCTGCCCAGAGACCCAGTCCACATGTGGAGAGTGGAGCTGTAGCCAAGGGAGGCCCAATACAACTGGGGTAGAGGCCTTGGGTAGAATAAGAAAGGATATCCACTCCTGGTGGAGAATCCCTACCGACATCCTAATGGGTAGCGTCTGGAAGCGAATAGGGCCCCCTGGGAGAACAGTGCCATCAATTGCCGAGACTACCAATGGGGTAGTGAGAGGTGAAAGGGTAAGCTTCATAGAAGAAGCAGTTCTCCAATCCATGAAATTGCCGGCAGCCCCGGAATCCAGGTATGCAAGGGTTGACTGAGGAGAAGTGCCTACATGAAGGGACACCGGCAAGAGCAGGCGAGAAGGTGATGTTTCTGGGTCCAATACTCCACCTTCCAAATGTATTAGACCCAAACGTTTCCCGGACGAAGCGAGCAGGAGTCACGAAAATGACCCTTGCCCCCACAATAGAGGCACAAGCCCAGAGTTCTGCGCCTAGCACGTTCTTCGGGGGTTAGTCTGGTCCGGCCCAGCTGCATAGGTTCTTCAGCAGGTAGAGGATGCTCCACGGAATGAAGGGAGGGGAGCTCAGACTGGCTAGGACCCAGAGAGTGCTGGCGTCTTTTTTCTAAGGACCTCTCTTGAAAACGAATGTCGATCTGGTTGCATAATGAAATTACATCGTCCAGACCGACGGGAATGGCTCTTCCCGCTAATTCGTCTTTCACTCGGTCAGAGAGGCCATGTAAAAAGGTAGCGACCAGGGCCTCATTATTCCAGCTCAATTCAGCTGTGTGGATACGGAACTGAAGAGCATATTGCCCCACTGAACTAGATTCTTGGCGAAGACGTAAGACAGCACTAGCCGCTGAAGAAGCCCGAGCCGGCTCTTCGAAGATATCACGAAAGAGCTTCAAGAATTCGGACAGACTGGAAACCACCGGATCGTTCCTCTCCCACAGGGGGGCAGCCCAGGCCAAAGCTTCACCGGAGAGGAGGGAAATGATATAGGCTACCTTAGCCCGGTCAGATAGGAAGCTTTGAGGCTGAAGCTCAAAATGAATAGTGCATTGGCTGAGAAACCCCCTGCAGGCCTTGGAGTCCCCAGAGAAACGGAACGGAGCTGGCAATCTTAGTGAGTGTGAGGCTGCGACTGGTGCGATAGGTACAGCCGCTGGTTGTACTTGGGGTTGCGGATTCGGGGTTCCCAAGGAGACCTGAAGCTGCTCGAATCGAGAAGCCAGATCCTGGAGGAATCGCATCACCTGGGTCTGATTTGATTCCTGGGTCTCAAGTCTGCGAACTATGCCCTGCAATGGATCATCCGCGGGAAGCGGGATGTCAGCCGGGTTCATGGCTGATCAAACTGTCAGGGTCACCTGTGGCCAGGTGACAGATGCACACCGTAGGGGGACAGGAGTGCACCGCGAGGTAGTGAACCCTATGGCTGGCTTCTGTGGATAGGAAACTGGGTGGTTGTGGAAAGCGGGACCAGAGGAGCACAACCGGGATCCCAACGGAAGCGAGAGCCAAGATTCCCCAGGGCGCGGAGTCTAAGACCCAGCTGGTCTTCTCCAGGGCCTCTAGTGGTGAGGATGTTACGCTGCAGGCTGGGACCAGGTCGCGGCCCCTGGAGTTTCCTAGCTCACGCCCCGTAGGATAAGGGGAAGCAGCAGCACACGATAGAGAGAACCGAATAACAAGCCGAAGGTCAGGGGCCACAAGCAGACAAGGATAACGAAGAACGAGCCGAAGGTCAAGGGTCACGAGCAGACAGGGATGGTCGGGGACAAGCCAATAACGTAACAGAGAGACAGACGTAGCACACAGCAGGCAGGAACCCAAACACACAATGCCTAACAAACACGTTGATCAGCAAAGCAGGCTTGCAGTGCACAGGTTAATATAGTGTTCAGTGATAGGGCCTGGGGTGGAGTCAGGCTGGGAGGAGATTATAAAGGAAGCCAGGTGAAGGAGGTCTGGTCTCTAGATGAACACATGAGGAGGAAGGTAAGATGGCAGACAGACATTAATGCATATCCATGACAAAGGGGTTGTTATGCCAAATGTAGGAAGATTCCCAGTATCCCATAGTAATATTTGCATATGATGGCGCAAAATTAGCTCCCATCGCAGTCCCGTTTACCTGCAGAAAGAAGTCTTTTTCAAATTGAAAGTAATTATGAGTGAGGCAAAAAGCAGTTGCCTCTAAAATAAAGGATGCTTGCCTGGAATTCAATAAGGGATCCTGACATAAAAAGGATTGGACAGCACGCAATCCCACATCGTGTGGTATGGAGGTGTACAGAGACTGGACATCAAGTGAAACCCACAGGTAAGTGGGCTCCCAAGAATAAGGAGAGAGGAGTTGTAACAAGTGAGTACCATCTCTAATATAAGACTGCATTGATTGAGCAAGTGGCTGGAGGAACTGGTCAACATATTGTGAGAAGCCACTGGTAATACTTCCCATTGCTGCCACTATAGGTCGTCCGGGGGGATTAGTTTGATTTTTATGCACCTTGGGTAGGTGATAAAAATATGGGGTAAAATGAACGGTCCCAACTAAAAAAGAAGCTTCATATTTAGTAATAACAGCATCACGGAGTGCATCCTTGACAAGGGAAGCAGCTTCTATAGTAAAACGAGGCAAGGGGTCAGTCTGCAATTTCATGTATGTGTTACTGTCTGACAAGAGTCTATTTGCCTCTGTGACATAATCTAATCTATTCTGGACGACTATACCCCCTCCCTTGTCAGCAGATTTAATTGTTAAATTAAAATTATTGGTAAGGGCCTCAAGAGCCTTCTTTTCAGACTGAGTGAGATTATGGGCAGTCTTATTTTTACCTGAGATACACATCTCTTGAATCTCTGCGTGTACTATACGGTAAAAGGCATCAATACAGGAACCTTTAGACTTTGTGGGATAAAAGACGGAGACAGGTCTGAATTTGGTATTCTGAATTGGTGGCGAGGTCATAAGATACTGGGTATACTGTATTTGGTCATTCACTGAACTATCAAACAAAGAGGCCCTGGCAGAATGCTCATAGTCAGGTTCAGTATTAGGACAATAAAGGTCTTCTAAGAGAGCTAAACAGACATGATCATCATGAGTCATATTGTCATTACACAGGGGACTGGCTGGAATAGGGTAAACCTCAGATTGATTAGGCATGTGGTGGGTAGACTTTATATTAAAAAATCGTTTTAAAGTAAGACGACGTATAAACTTATTTAAATCAGTAAATAAAAGAAAGGGGTTTGGTTGAGCAGAAGGTGCAAAATTAAGGCCCCGACTGAGTAAAGAGATTTCGTCACTAGACAGCTGGTGTGTCGAGAGATTGAAGATTTTTACTGTACTCTCTTTTTCCTGTGGTCTGGACTTGGATCTACTTCCTCTACCCCGGCATCCTCTGCTTCGTGCTTTCTTTTTAAAGGTTTGGTCCGGGGGAGGTCTAATACTAAAAAAGTATTTTATAAAGATACGTCGATTTCATCACGTCCTAAGATCCAAGCCGACACTAGCACTAACAATAAAAATGATATACGGTTTATCACTCAATTTCACTCCCGCCACAGACAGATGGAGGGCATCGTGCGGAAACATTGGCCCTTATTGTTGCAGGATGAACACCTTGTCCCTGCTTTATCAAAAAAGCCAAAATTTGTCTATAGAAAGGCCCCTAACATAAAAGGTAAAGTGGCACCAAGTAAGTTAAAAGAAAAACCCTTACCGCCAGGGTATTCTATCCCTACATTTTTAGCTATTTCAGGCATGTATCAGTGCCGAAAACCCCTTTGTAAGACCTGTAGGTTTGTCAAGCATGGCCAGAAGGACTTCAGTGTAAAAGGAAAAACTTACCCCATCAAAGGTTTCCAGACTTGTTCCTCTGACCATGTAGTATATTGCTTGACATGTCCTTGTGGTTTGTTCTATGTAGGGTGAACCATTAGACCACTGCGCAAACGGTTTGGTGAACACCGCCGTTTTATTACCGATGGTTTAGACAATCATAGTGTCCCTAGGCACTACCTTGAACATCACCAAAAATCTACTGAAGGTCTTTCGGTTTGGGTGATTGAGGCAATGCCCAGAGACCTACCATCAGCTGAGCGCTTTCGCAAGCTTTGTCGTAGGGAAATGTTTTGGATTTTTTCTTTAAGTGTTTTGGCCCCTGGTGGGTTAAATGAGGATTTTGAAATTAGTGCCATTGTATAAAGCAATCCTCTATATTGTTCATCCTCTTCTATGTCTGGTGTACTATGCGTTTCTCATGCGTTTATATTTTTTTATTTTTTATTATATATATATATATGTATATGTGTGTATGTGTATATATATATATATATATGTGTGTATACATATTCTTATCTCCCTGATAATAATTCACCCGTTTTTAACTCCCTTTATGTCTGGTGTATTATGTGTTTTTCATGCGTTTTTTATGTATACATACATATGTGTATGCATATCCTTATTCTCCCTGATAATAATTCCCCTGTTTTAACTGTAATTTATATGGATTTTAATATCGTCAAAAATAGATTATGTTATATGTTTAAATATTTATGTCATACATCATTTTTTTTTATTTTTTATTTTTTCCCCCCAACAAAAAATTTGTATGCAAACTGAGCAATAAGTAGTATGCAGATTTTGTCCTATTATGCTGTCCAGCTATGGTCCTCCTCCTATTGTTGTTTTTATTTTTATTATTATTATTTTATTATTTTTTTTATTTGTGTGTGTGTAAACAGTGTATAGTCATTTGGCAGCGTTCTGCTGCTAAAACACTGTGTTGCTTTTTATTTGATTGACGTCCACTAGTCCCGCCCCCATTACAACACATAGACTATAAGAAGTCTAGCCCTTATGGAACCATCGTCACTGGCTGAAGAAGGAACCAATGAGCTGTTCCGAAACGCGTCCCGCCTCCATGACACACTTCCTGTCCACTTCCTGTTCGTGTTCCATGCTGGTTTCTGTCTCGCTTCCTCTGACATCATCCCCAGGCTCCAGCGTTACTGTGTCCTCTGAACATTCACAGCACAATCAGCTGTTATCGTGGACTTTCCTGGAAGCTTTAACATCAGAGACTGGGACTGCCCTGCCACTGGAACATCTCCTGGACGCACTTACCTACTACATGCCTGTTTCATCCACTATCTTGTAAGTGTTTTTAACCCTTTTAGGGGATATTAAAAGTTTTATACTTCTGCACTTAGAGGCGCCTTGTTTGTTTTTCTGTTTGCAACATATGTCTCAAGCGTATATCGCGTGGCCAAAACATCAGCCGCTTGGGTACCACATGCCTGACCAGACATATGTTGACCTGCCATGCAGCTCGTTGGCAAGCCTACCTCAAAGACCCACACCAAAGAACAAAGCGGACCTCTCCTTGCACCGCATCAGCTGGGATCTCCAACCCCACTATAACTTCAGTCCTCTCTGAAACATGCACTGAGAGGAATGAAGGTGTAGAATTAGGCGTGTCACAGCCAAGTACTTGCGGCCACTCTGCTAGCAGTACACCGACGTCCGATTCTAGCAGGCAAATTTCCCTGCCCCAGCTGCTGGACCGTCGAAAGAAGTTCACTCCCAGCCATCCACATGCCCAGCGGTTGAATGCTAGCTTGGCTAAATTGCTAGCGCTTCAACTGCTGCCTTTTCAGTTGGTAGACTCGGCCCCCTTCCGTGAGTTTGTGCAATGTGCGGTTCCTCAGTGGCAGGTTCCCAAACGCCACTTTTTCTCACGGAAGGCTATTCCGGCTCTCTACCGGCATGTGGAAGGCAATGTCTTGGCCTCGCTGGACAGGGCGGTCAGCGGTAAGGTGCATATTACCGCTGACTCATGGTCCAGCAGGCATGGACAGGGACGTTACCTTTCTTTCACGTCCCATTGGGTCACTCTTTTGGCAGCTGGGAAGGATGCAGAACAAGGTGCAGTAGTGTTGGAGGTTGTCCCACCGCCACGCCTCCAAAATGCTACTACTGGTTGTGACACACCTCTCTCCTCCACCCCCTCCTCTTCTTCTTCCTCCATGGCCTCTTCCTGTGGTTTGTCCTATGAACCAGCGGTGCTCCGTAGCCGTTCACGGGGCTACGCAAGTACGCAGGCAAAAAGATGCCATGCCGTGCTTGCACTGGTGTGTTTGGGGGACAGAAGCCACACTGGGGCAGAGGTCCTGTCTGCTCTGCAGGGCCAGGCCGAGAGGTGGTTGACGCCACGCCAGCTTAAGCCAGGAATGGTGGTTTGCGACAATGGCACCAACCTCCTCTCCGCCCTCCGACAGGGACAACTGACCCATGTGCCCTGTGTGGCTCACGTCCTTAACCTGGTGGTGCAGCGGTTCTTGGGCAGGTACCCGGGCTTACAGGATGTCCTGAGGCAGGCCAGGAAAGTCTGTGTGCATTTCCGCAGATCTTATAATGCCAGTGCTCGCCTGGCTGAGCTGCAAAAGGAGTTGAACCTGCCCAAGAACCGCCTTATATGTGACATGCCCACCAGGTGGAACTCAACGTTGGCCATGCTGCAGCGGCTGCACACGCAGCAGAGGGCCATCAATGAGTACCTGTGCGACTACGGCACCAGGACAGGGTCAGGGGAGCTTGGTTTTTTTTCTCCACGCCAGTGGGGCATGATCAGGGATGCATGCACTGTCCTGGCACCATTTGAGGAGGCCACGAGGATGGTGAGCAGTGACAGTGCATGCATCAGTGACACTGTACCTCTTGTCCACCTGTTGGAGCACACGCTGCGTGGAATAATGGACAGGGCACTTGAGGCAGAACAGAGGCAGGAAGAGGAGGACTTCCTTGCCTCTCAAGGCCCCCTTTACCCAGACAGTGTTCCTTCTGTCCCACCCATCGCACAGGAAGAGGAAGAGGAGGAGGAGGAGGAGGATTGTGTCAGCATGGAGGTGGAGGCTGGCACTCAGCATCATCAGCAGCAGTCTTTTAGGGATGATTTACAGTCCCAAGAAACCAGTGGACTTGTACGTGGCTGGGAGGAGGTGACTGCGGATCATGTCGTCCTTAGTGACCCAGAGGACTCCGGAGCGAATGCCTCAGCAAACCTACGCTGCATGGCCTCCCTGATCCTGCAAAGTCTGCGGAAGGATCCTCGTATTCTTCGGATCAAGGAGAGGGACCATTACTGGCTGGCCACTCTCCTTGATCCACGGTACAAGGGTAAGGTTGCGGACCTTATGTTACCGTCGCAGAGGGAGCAGAGGATGAGACAACTCCGGGAGGCCTTGCAGAAAGGTCTGTGCAACGCGTTCCCAGAGACTGGGAGGTTACAAACTCCTGGTCCAGGACAACGAGTTGCTGAGGCTTCGGCCAGTCAAAGAAGGAGCGGTGGGGAAGGTGGCCGTCTGACCGATGCGTTCAGACAATTCTTTAGTCCGCAGCCCCAAAGTATGATTGGTTCCAGCAACCATCGCCAGCGTCTGATAAACATGGTGCAGGAATATCTAGGGGCAAGGTCAGACTTGGACACCTTCCCCACCGAAAATCCTCTGGCTTACTGGGTCTTGAGGATGGATCACTGGCCAGAGCTTGCACAGTATGCAATTGAGCTACTGGCCTGTCCTGCATCCAGCGTTCTTTCGGAACGCACATTCAGTGCTGCTGGAGGATTTGTCACGGATCACAGGGTGCGCCTGTCCACCGACTCGGTTGATCGACTGACTTTCATCAAGATGAACCAGTCTTGGATCACCACCAGCTACCACACACCTGATGCTGATATAACAGACTAATTGATTTTAACATGTCACGTCCCTTCAAGACTGATGCTGATGCTGAGTGCCTGTGCTGTTATGTTGACTGGCTATCCTCCTCCTCCGAGTCCTCAATGATACGATTGATGATGATGATAGCTTGGAAGATCATTTTTGTTTATGGGTGCCGCCACCAGTGGCTAAGGCCCAATTTTTCAGCCCCTGTTTTACAGGGGCGTGTACTTACAATTTTTTTAGCAATAATTTGCCATAGGGCTCATTGCTGTGCTCCAAGTACAGTATCTGTGAGGGGTTGTAGTGTTGTGCCACCAGTGCCTAAGGCCCAATTTTTCAGCCCCTGTTTAACAGGGGCGTGTCATTACAATTTTTGAAGCAATACTTTGCAACAGGGCTCATTGCTGTGCTCCAAGTACAGTATCTGTGAGGGGTTGTAGTGTTGTGCCACCAGTGCCTAAGGCCCAATTTTTCAGCCCCTGTTCAACAGGGGCATGCAATTACAATTCTTGATGTAATAATTCACAGCAGGGCCCATTCCTGCACCCACCAAGAGTAAGTCTGAGGGCTTACAGTGTTGTGGCAACGCCACCACCACCACCACCACGAAAGGCCCAATTTTTCAGCCCCTGTTCAAAAGGGGCATGTAATTACAATTCTTGATCTAATAATTCACAGCAGGGCCCATTCCTGCACCCACCAAGAGTAACTCTGAGGGCTTACAGTGTTGTGGCAACACCACCACCACCACCACCACCACGAAAAGCCCAATTTTTCAGCCCCTGTTCAACAGGGGCATGCAATTACAATTCTTGATCTAATAATTCACAGCAGGGCCCATTGCTGCACCCACCAAGAGTAACTGTCAGGGCTTACAGTGTTGTGGCACCAGCACCACCATCAAAGCCCCAATTTTTACTACCACTGTTCAAGAATTATATGTAATTAAAATTCCTGATATAATAGTTGACAGCACCAACCAAGAGTAACTGTGAGTGCTTACAGTGTTGTGCCAACACCAACAACTAAGGGGCCTATTTCTGCAGAGTATATACGGCAGGTCCCTACTTTCAAACATCCAACTTACAAACGACTCTTACTTGCAAACGAAAGAAGACAACAGGAAGTGAGAGGAAATCTACCCCTAGGAAGGAAAATTCTCTCCTGTAAGAATAAATATGGGAGAAAGGTGTCTCCTCTGTACTGATGCTTTATCAGCAATCCTTGTTTCAAGAAAAACACCACATTTCAAAAACAGTTGTCATTGGGACGGAAAGTGAGGTGAAATGTTCTGAACAGGGGCACAGACAGCAAAACAAATGTTACAGGGGTGATAACCCTTACCTATGTTTCCCAAAAAGTTTAAAAATAGATTTTTGGGCTGGAGCTACACTTCAACAATGTACCTGTTCAAAATTACAAACACATTCTACATAAGAACAAACCTACAGTCCCTGTCTTGTATGCACCGCCTGTATACGGCTGTTCAGAGTATATAGGGCCTTTTTTATTTTATGTGCGGGGTTCCCCTTAATATCCATACAAGACCCAAAGGGGCTGGTAATGGGCTGGGGTAGGGGGGGGGGTCATGGGGTAGCTATGCCATTTTTCTTAAAGATTTTCATCCATATTACCGGGACCAGACATTACATTAAAGCCGCAAGAAGTTTTAAATGGCTTTTTTTTCCTTTAGAAGTGTCATTTTGTGCAGGGACAGTTCTAAACACGGGAAACACGTGGCACTTCACAGGCATACTTTAGACACCCCCCAGGTACGATATTTAAAGGAATATTTGACTTTTTTTTTTCACTTTATGCATCATTAAAATGACTGCTCCCGAAAAATGACCGTTTTTAAAACTTCTTTTTGCATTGATACATGTCCCCTGGTGCAGAACCCGGGTTCCCAAACCCTTTTTAGGACAATAACATGCATAATAGTTGTTATAATTAGCACTTTAGAATTCGAACGTTCGCATCCATTGTATTTAATAGGGTTCTAATGTTCGTACGAACTTTCGGTCCGTTCGCGGGTTCTGGTGCGAACCGAACCCGGGGGTGTTCGGCTCATCACTACCCCTGACTTTTTTTTCCCCATCCCTTGTTTTTAATTATCGTATTTATCGGCGTATAACACGCACTTTTTTCCCCTTAAAATCAGGGGAAAATCGTGGGTGCGTGTTATACGCCGATACTCACCTATGCCCGGCGATCTCCGCTGACTGTGAGCGGAGCGGAGCGATCGCCGCCGAGATACACATAGCCGAGTGTATTCGGCTATACTCGGCTTTTCTCGGCTCTGCTCACAGTCACGCCCAGTCCCGCCATTGGACCTGTGATATGTCCATCATAGGGCGGGACTCGGCGTGACTGTGAACGAAGCCGAGAAGAGCCGAGTACACCCGAATACACTCGGCTATGTGTATCTCGGCTCCGCCCAGTCCCTGCGTTCTCAGCGGCGTTCGCCCCGCTCCGCCCTGTATCAGCGGCGATCTCGGCGGCGCCATATTTAAAATTCAAGGCTGCAATAAACACTGGGGGGGGGGGGCAAGGCTGCAATGTGACAAGGCTGCAATGTGACAAGGCTGCACTGAACACTGGCAAGGCTGCACTGGACACTGGCAAGGCTGCACTGGACACTGGGCAATGCTGCAATGGACACTGGCAAGGCTGCACTGGACACTGGGCAAGGCTGCACTGGACACTGGGCAAGGCTGCACTGGACACTGGGCAAGGCTGCACTGGACACTGGGCAAGGCTGCAATGGACACTGGGCAAGGCTGCAATGGACACTGGGCAAGGCTGCAATGGACACTGGCAAGGCTGCACTGTGACAAGGCTGCAAATGACACTGGTAAGGCTGCATTTAAATGTAATTTTTTTTTTCTTAAACTTCCCTCCTAAAAGTTTTTTTCCCTAAAATTCCCTGCTAAACTTGGGGTGCGTGTTATACGCCGGCGCGTGTTATACGCCGATAAATACGGTAGTTCTATACTATAAATAAAGTTTATAATTATATACTATATAATAAATATCACAAAACACATATTAAAACTAATGCTCCTCCCTACACAGCACTTCTGGATAAAGGTGAAAAACCACTGTCTGTTCACAACTATTAACAAATGTTCTGCTTATATTACAAGCTTCAATTGGCTGCTGCTATATTTGGCTCATAAACAATGAATCCTTAACACAATTAAATACAAACAATACAAGCAGTGCTCTATCTTATGTACAACATTAAGTGCAAGACTTTTTTAGATGAAAAATAACTAACATCATGCATATACAGTATACTGAGTGGTATATAAAAGCAACCACTGGGCACCCTCTAGGGGTGTGGTATCTTCATGCAATCTACCACTCATATTTGCAAAAGATAATAGTTCACCATGTGCGAGAGAATAAAGTCTTTCAGTAGATGTGACATCTGTGGATGCAAGATCAACTGTGATCCTTAACCTCAATCACCAAGAGTGAGTCCTGCTCCCTTTGAATTTAACATTCACCACAGGTAGGTGAGTGGAAAGCATATAACGCTGATGTCTTTCTATGATCTCCCCACAGGCTGGTCCTCATGGGACTCATGGATCTGGACTCATGCTGTACTCTCACCAAAATAAAGCACAGCACCATAGCGTAACTCTGTATAAAATATTTATTGCACCATTGTCCCCCCCCCCCCCTCGTAAAAATTGCACTTACAAACAAAGGATCATAATAAGGCATAGGTATATATGTCTCCCAGTCATATCACCCCCAGATGGTTCGATATGGTCAACCACTCCGCTCCACTGTCCATATCGGCAGCGGTGCCCACTACCTTAAATACCTCCGGGAGGCTCGCTGGCATCACTGTTTGCCGTATGGACGTGCCCTGACTTGTTTCCTCAGACAAAAGTCATAATGATGAAACGTGTCAGTCGTGGGACCATACAGCGACCTTGAGGCTTCTTTGGAACAGTATGTCAAGAATAGAATGGTACCTCGCAGTTTGCATTGGGATGTCAATCCCAATAAAGGAAAGTCTGAAATAGAAGCTTAGTTTCAATATTTTAATGAAACAGGGATAACAATTTTGAGCTTTTTAGTTGGCAGAAAGAAAAACAAGTTTTCTCTGTTAGACAAATAAATAAAAGAGACCAAAGAAAAACTCACCCCCTTAAAGAAAAGGCTGAATTACATAGCTTGTAAAAAGAGGAGAAAGAACAAAGAGTAAAAAAGAAAAATAAATATATGAAGGATGTAGGTGATTACCAGTCAGGTTATGTTTTTGGTTGGGAAAAAAATGAGGTAACACCCATGGAAACAACTACGCATCACGCTGACAACCATGCGATTATTAAACAGAGATTAGAACCAAATGGTAATCCACCCTCATGGGGATACCCTATGAGGGATGACAGGCCCATCCCTAGAACCCACCCCACTTCTCAACTGCAAGCTAATAATCAGACTCGCAATTCAAAGCAATATCATCACCAACCAAATAATCAACACCAGTACCCCAGTAACAATCTTGCTATTCAAGATCGTTTATATTATCGATCTCCTACAAGGACATCTAATCATTATAAGGAAAAACTTCCCTATTATTCATCTCCAGGTAGGACACCTAAACACCAAAGACCTGACAATAGGAAACTAAATCCCCCCTCCATATTATAGACCCAACGATGGAAAGGATAGAGTTTACCCTGTCCCGAGAGATTCCTATCAAGAAAACTCTATTCCAAATTCAGGTTTTACCAGGGGTCAAGTACTGGGGAAAAAAGTGTGGGAACTCCCACCCAAGATCCACTCCCCCACCAAAAAATAATAAAAAAAACCTACACTGATGGTAGTGACCTATATACACTGACCTACCTGACCTATCTACACTGACGGTAGTGGCCTATATACACTGACCTACCTACACTGACGGTAGTGACCTATATACACTGACACACCTACACTGACGGTAGTGACCTATATACACTGACCTACCTGGCCTACACTGACCTACCTACACTGACCTACCTACACTGACATTTACATACACATTACACTGTCTGACCTACCTCAGCTCAGCGGTGTCACAGCAGGCACTACAGCAGTCAGTCATTCCGTCAGAGGAGGAGTCTGGAGGGGAGGAGAGCCGAGGAGTCTGGAGGAGAGCCTGAGGAGAGCTGGAGAGGAGAGAAGAGCCGACCGTCCGAGCGCTGAGCGGGGATGTGGCGCGGCGGGTGATTTGTAATTCCCGCCTTCTGCAGTCTGCAGCGCCTATGATGGGCATCACACGTCCCGCGGTCGAGGCATTGGACCAGTGGGACGTCCATCATAGGCGTTGCGCAGGCTCCAGAAGGCGGGACCTGCTGTTATGGCACTCGGCGAGTCGGCAGGACTCGGCCGCACTCGGCCACATTCGGCGGCGCTCGGGATCAGATCAGTCCCGGCGCTCGCCACTCGGGGGCTGCAAAGGGAAAAGCGTTCCTGCTGTGAAAAAAGTGCAGGGACACCATTCCCACGCGTTCCCGCAGGACTCGAGCCCTGGGTTTTATCGACTTAAGGATCATGACCCTGGTCATGGTTACCTATATATGGGCATTGATAGAGATGCTCACAATGAGCCTCCCTCTAACTTTAACCATGAACAGCCTAACCAATGTTGGGATTTTCACAAGACACTGAGAGGCACCAAAAGAGGTGTAGAACAAAGAGAGGGTCCAGAGGGGGAGGAGGTGTCAGGTCACCTGAGACCAGGTGATGGATGAACACCGCTGGAGTTAGGATTGCCCTGCTAAGGTTGTGGACCATTCAGCTGGTTGCTGCGGATGGAGCTCTGGGTGGTTCAGGAAAGCAGCTCCAGCTGAACACTGACACGGACCAAGCAGGGAGCTAGAGCGTAAGATTCTCCAGGGCAAGGAGTCTAAGAGCCAGCAGGTATTCACCAGAGTCTCTAGTGTTGAGGATGGATTTGGTTGCAGCTGACTGAGAGACCCCAGGTCGCGGCCCCTGGGGTCTCTAAGCTCATGCTTACGGACTAGCCCTGGTGGACAGAGCGGAAACAGCAGTTCAGGGTTTATCACAGGATAGTCAGGAGAACAAGCCATGGTCAGGGCAACTAGCAGACAGGGATGGTCAGGAAGGCACGCCAAGGTCGGGGTTACTAGCAGACAGAAATGGTCAGAAGGCCCGCTAAGGTCGGGGTTACTAGCAGACAGAAATGGTCAGAAGGACAAGCCACGGTCGGTACACATAACATACAGCAGGACGCCACACCAGAAGCCTAAACACAACTGTTGCTCGGGCAAGCTGGAATGCAGTGCACGGAGTAAAATAGTGTTTCCTGTTAGAGGCTGGGGTTGAGCCATGCTGATAGAAGATTACTTAAACATGCAGGTGTAAGAGCATGGTCCCTAAGCTGACACACAGACCAGAGAAATAAGCAAAACAGGGCATGAAACATTACTGCAGATTTGTGAGAGGAGGATACGGAGGAAAAAGGAGTAATTTAAGGAAAGGAGCAGGCATTTTTAATTTGAGTAAGGCTATTTTAACTAAGGAAGAGGAGAGTGTTCTAGATAAAGGCCTTATGTTTGCCCCCCTAAGTTTTTTTATAAATTTCAAACATTTATTGATATTCATAAATACATTCGTATGGTTAATTTGCAGAGATATTTCATATCCAATCCCATCACTAGAAAAATTCCAATATTTAGCATTCTGGGTTATCCAATGCTTCAACTTTTAATCCTCTGGGACCCATAGCTGTGTCTTCAGAGACTTGGTGCTCAAGGATCTTGAGCAACTTAACAACAAAAACACACGTCAAAATCCTGTTGTCTTAGATAAGGAAGACTACTTGAGTGAAATGTTCAAAATTTTAAGTGATTCTGACACTTATGAAATATTAATCAATAATCCTACAACAATTTTATAAAATAAATTAACCGAATTGATTGAAAAAAAGAAAATAATTATCTATTTCCTACCATGCCCAGGATTCCTACAATATACTATCTTCCCAAAGTCCACAAAGACCCCATTCATCCTCCGAGTCGCACCAATATTAGTGGGATTGACTCTGTTACAGCTAGGATTGGGAGGTATATTGATTTTTACCTTCAACCGATTGTCAAAAAATTGCCTTCCTTTTTGAAGGACACTAAGGATGTAATTACATTTCTAAGTGAATTTATTGTTGATGAGGGAGTTATATTGGTTACAGCTAATGTAGCCTTTTAATTTTAACCCAAAAAAACCGCTTCTAGACGCAACCGCTGCTAAACGCGGCTAAATGCGGCATGTAAACGCGGCTAAACGGACGTTTTTAGATGCAGGTTTCTAGCTGTCAAGTTAAATCGTTCAGGAGAGGTTGAACAACGTCCCGTGTACATGAAGCCTACGTTTTATATTCAAAAGAAAGGCGTGGCTATGGGCGCTGAATTCTCCCCTAGCCTGGCCAATCTTTTTATGGCCAAATGGGAGGAGGATGTCGTCTATGCCAATGATCGAGAGCTTCTGTTATGTATTAGCTATATAGACGATGTCCTCCTACTTTAGAATGGTAGTCAGTCCCCCCTCACTTCCTTCATGACAGAACTGAATAAGAATGAAAGAGGTACAGTTGTGCTCATAAGTTTACATACCCTGGCAGAATTTATGATTTCTTGGCCATTTTTCAGAGAATATGACTGATAACACAAAAACTTTTCTTTCACTCATGGTTAGTGTTTGGCTGAAGCCATTTATTATCAATAAACTGTGTTTACTCTTTTTAAATCACAATGGCAACAGAAACTACCCAAATGACCCTGATCAAAAGTTTACACACCCCAGTTCTTAATATCGTGTATTGCCCTCTTTAACATCAATGACAGCTTGAAGTCTTTTGTGATATTTGTGGATGAGGCTCTTTATCTTCTCAGATGGTAAATCTGCCCATTCCTTATTCTAATTAAAAAAAATTAGTGGCCACGTGTCTTGTTAAACTCCCTTCCACGAAAAAGTTTTATCCCTATTGTGGAGTCACCAGTACGGTATTTGTAAATTGAAATTATATACCCTCTCAAGCGTTTCTTCTCCAGGAAGAGGCAAAAAGCCTCCAGTTCCTGTAAATTCTTGGGCTTGTCTTGCTTGAACTGCACGTTTGAGATCTCCCCAGAGTGGCTCAATGATATTGAGGTCAGGAGACTGAGATGGCAACTCCAGAACCTTCACTTTATTCTGCTGTAGCCAATGACAGGTCAACATTGTCACGTTGGAATGTCCAAGTACCAGTGTTGTAATTAACGCCGTTTAAATAAACGGCGTTAGGTAACGTAGCCACTTTTTGGGGTAACGAGTAATCTAACTAATTACTCTTCCCCTCATGGCACCGCCGTTCCCATTACTTGGGCGGCGTTACCCTAATTACATCTACTCGCCGCAGCCGCCGCGAGTTGATGTAATGTAACATTAACTAACTGCAAGCCGCCGTCTGCCTACCTGATCAGCGTGTCATGCAGACAGACGGCGGCCATTGCAGTCTTCAAAAGCCGCGCCTCCCGAGTCCTCGTCGTCTGTGATAGGTGGAACACTCAATTTCCCAGCAGGCAGTGTTCCGCCTATCATGGACATCCTCTCATCCTCATCTGTGTTATGAGGATGAGCGGATGTCTGTGATAGGCGGAACACTGAATGCTGGGAAATTGAGTGTTTCGCCTATCACAGATGAGGAGGACTGGAGGAGGCGTGGCTTTTGAATAATGGAATGGCCGCTGGGAGTCGGGACGCCGCCGATATGAGGTACTGTACACACGGGCACAGTGAGACACGGGCACAGTGAAGCACGGGCACAGTGAGGCATGGGCACAGTGAAGCATGGGCACAGTGAGACACAGGCACAGTGAAGCATTGGGCACAGTGAGGCATTGGGCACAGTGAGGCATGGGCACAGTGAAGCACGGGCACAGTGAGACACGGCACAGTGAGACACGGGCACAGTGAAGCATGGGCACAGTGAAGCATGGGCACAGTGAGGCATGGGCACAGTGTAGCACGGGCACAGTGAGGCATTGGACACAGTGAAGCACAGGCACAGTGAGATGCGGGCACAGTGAGGCACGGGCACAGTGAGGCATTGGGCACAGTGAGGCACGGGCACAGTGAGACAAGGGCACAGTGAGGCACGGGCACAGTGAAGCACGGGCACAGTGAGGCATTGTGCACAGTGAAGCACGGGCACAGTGAGACACGGGCACAGTGAGGCATTGGGCACAGTGAAGCATGGGCACAGTGAGGCATTGGGCACAGTGAGGCATTGGGCACAGTGAAGCATGGGCACAGTGAGGCATGGGCACAGTGAGGCATGGGCACAGTGAAGCACGGGCACAGTGAGGCATTGGGCACAGTGAGGCATTGGGCAAAGTGAAGCTGAAGCATGGGCACAGTGAGGCATGGGCACAGTGAAGCACGGGCACAGTGAGACACGGGCACAGTGAGGCATTGGGCACAGTGAAGCATGGGCACAGTACCAATATTATTTAATGTTATCCCTCCTATTATTTTTATACACTGAAAAAATTACATATATATCATCCTTCTACCGCCCCGTGTATATCCCTTTCATGACTAAGCCCATTTCTGACATTTGGTGTTTACAAGTTAAAATGCGTATTTTTTGCTAGAAAATTACTTAGAAACCCCAAACATTATATATATTTTTTTAGCAGAGAATCTAGAGAATAAAATGGCGATCGTTGCAATATTTTATGTCACACAGTATTTGCGCAGCTGTGTTTTAAACGCAACTTTTTTGGAAAAATTTACTTTCATGAATTTAAAAAAAATTAAAAAGCAAAGTTAGTCCAATTTTTTTGTATAATGTGAAAGATGATGTTACACCGAGTAAATAGATACCAAACATGTCATGCTTTATAATTGCCCGCACTCGTGGAATGGCGACAAACTACGGTACCTTAAAATCTCCATAGGCAACGCTTAATTTTTTTTTTACGGCTACTAGGTTCGAGTTACAGAGGAGGGCTATGGCTATAATTATTGCTCTCGCTCTGACGATCGCGGCGATACCTCACATGTGTGATTTGAACGCCGTTTTCATATGCGGGCGCGATTTCCGTATGCGTTTTCTTTGCTGCGCGAGCTCGCGGGGACAGGGGGCTTTAAAAAAAAAAATTCTTATTTATTTGATTTATTTTTATAATTAAAAATAGTGTTTTAAAAAAAAAAAAAATTTGATCACTTTTATTGCTGTCACAAGGAATGTAAACATCCCTTGTGACAGTAATAAGTGGTGACAGGTACTCTTTATGGAGAGATCAGAGGTCTAAAAGACCCCCAATCCCTCCTTTGCACTTCAAAGTATTCAGATCGCCGAAAACGGCGATTCTGAATACTGTGTACTTTTTTGAAATTCGGCGCCATTGGCAGCCGAGTAACCCGGACGTGACGTCATGACGCCGCTTCCGTGGTTACAGTGAAGAGACTGAATCAAAGCCATTCGTGGCTTCGAATCAGTCTGTCTCTAGCCGCCCGAGGTGGCGGATCGTGGATCGGGTTTCCCGGTGGGACTGGAGGCCCGGTAAGAGCGGCAGAGGCGGCGGGAGGGCAGGCGTCCCCTCCCGCTCCTCCGGTATAACAACCGAGCGGCTTTTAGCAGCATCGATTGTTATACCTGGAAAGCCAATCGCCGGCTCTAATCAAGGGTACCGGGATGATGCCTGCAGCTTCAGGCATCATCCCGGTATAACCCCCGAAAGCCGAGTACGCATATGTGCGTACCCTTGGCGGGAAAGGGTTAAATAATAAAACCAATATAGTTACGTTGCTGAGTAACTAATTACTTTTTCAATGTAGTAACTGAGTGAGTAACTCCATTACTTTTTGGAAGAAGTAATTTGTAACTGTAACTAATTACTTTTTTAACGTAAGATGAACAACACTGCCAAGAACGCCCCATGCGCAGCTTCCTGGCTGATGAATGCAAATGTTCCTGTTTTTTGATAACATACTGCATTCATCTTGCCAACAGTTTTGACCAAATTTCCTGTGCCTTTGTAGCTCACACATCCCCAAAACATCAGCGATCCACCTCCGTACCTTTCATCATAGGCCTTGTTGACTCCCCTCCAAATGTAGCATTTATGGTTGTGGCCAAAAAGCTAAATTTTGGTCTCATCACTCCAAATTACTTTGTGCCAGAAGGTTTGAGGCTTGTCTCTGTACTGTTTGGCATATTGTAAGTGGGAT
Source organism: Rana muscosa (assembly GCA_029206835.1). NCBI lineage: Eukaryota > Metazoa > Chordata > Amphibia > Anura > Ranidae > Rana > Rana muscosa. The sequence goes on along the minus strand of CM055120.1, from coordinate 426,531,970 downwards.
ACTTTGTGGCAGGCATTTGCATAGTAATGGTTTCTTCTGGCGACTCGACCATGCAGCCCATCTTTCTTCAAGTGCCTCTTTATTGTGCATCTTGAAACAGCCACACCACATGTTTTCAGAGTCCTGTATTTCACCTGAAGTTATTTGTGGGTTTTTCTTTGCATCCCAACAATTTTCCTTTCAGTTGTGGCTGAAATTTTAGTTGGTCTACCTGACCGTGGTTTGGTTTCAGCAGAACCCCTCATTTTACACTTCTTGATTAGAGTTTGAACACTGCTGATTTGGCATTCTCAATTCCTTGGATATCTTTTTATATCCCTTTACTGTTTTATACAGTTCAACTACCCTTTCCCAGAGATCCTTTGACAATTCTTTTGCTTTCCCCATGACTCAGAATCCAGAAACGTCAGTGCAGCACTGGATGAAAGATGCAAGGGTCTGTCACGAGTCCAGAAACACATTGACCTTTTATATACACACACACACACACTAATTACAAGCAAACAGATCACAGGTTAACTTTAATAGCCATTCAAACCCCTTTGCATCAACTTGTGTGCATGTTATCAGGCTAAAATCACCAGGGTATGTAAACTTTTGATCAGGGCCATTTGGGTATTTTTTGTTGCCGTTATTATTTAAAAAGAGTAAACACAGTTGATTGATAATAAATGGCATCAGCCAAAAACTTACCATTAATGAAAGAAATGTTTTTGTGTTATCATTCATATTCTCTGAAAAATGGCCAAGAAATCATAAATTCTGCCAAGGTATGTAAACTTATGAGCACGATTGTATATCTCTGTCTTTCACAGCTAGTTCTCAAAGTATCAGTTTTTTAGATCTTGAAATTTAAGTGCCGAATGATAGGTCAATTACCCGTACCCATTTCAAATCTATAGACAGGAATTCATATATACCTGTAGATAGTTGCCACCATAGGTCCTGGCTGCGTTCTGTTCCTCGTAGCCAGTTCCTGAGACTACGTCATAATTTTACAAAAACTTCTGATTATCTGAAACAAGCTTCAGTTCCTAAAAATCGTTTCATTTAGAAAGGATACACATCAGCACAACTAGATGAGGAAATGTTTAACTTAAGGAATATCCCTAGAGAAGATCTTCTCTTGGATAAAATGACTAACAATAACAATCAGGATCAGAGCCCATTCACACAGGGGCGTCTTTGGATCCGACTCCAAATCGCCCCAGGTCGCCCCTAGTCGCCTCAGGTCGCGCTGGCTGAAGAAATCAATGTAAGTTAATGGAGCCGTCCTTATGCACACTACTGCAGTCGCTCCAACTTCAAAAAAGGTCCCTATACTACTTCAATCCGACTCCTAGGCGACCTGTAACCATTCATTTCAATGGGAGTCGCCTCTCACTGTCTTAATAGGAGCAACTCTCCAGGAAGAAAACATACATTTCTCAGGCAAACCTCTCCCTCCCCCCTCCCTCCCACAGAGCTGATTCTTGTTTGATTGGCCACTGGAATGTCTCCTGTCCTGCAGGCAACTTGGAGTTGCCTTGTAAGTAGCTCCAGGTCGATCTGCGATTCATTCTCAAGTCGTGTCTGAGTTGCCTCATAAAATCGCGCTGGAAGTCGTGTTGCCCCTGTGTGAATGGGCTCTAAATCAAAATGGGCCCTATTTACCTCTTACTCTACACAACATAAGCAAATTAGATCTATTATGAACAGACATTGGGGGATACTAAAGAATGACAGATTCCTTGGTCGACTCTACCTGATAGACCCAATGTCATTTATAGAGGTGTTCCTTCATTGCAATCCAGGTTAGCTCCCAATGTTTTAGATCCTCCTATTAAACCCACCTTCCTTCCATGATTGGAAAGGTTTGTTGCCCTGTAGGAGGTGCCCAGTTTGCAAAATGAATAGCTTAATGCCTTGTACACACGATCAAATTTTCCATCGGGATAAATTCTGACTGATTTTTCCAACGGAATTCCGTTCAAGCTGTCTTGCATACACACTGTCACACCAAATTCCGACCGTCAAGAACGCGGTGACGTACGACACTACGACGAGCCGAGAAAAATTAAGTTCAATGCTTGACTTGATTCTGAGCATGATTGATTTTTTCTCCATCGGAGTTCCACACAGACGAACGGAATTTCCGAAAAAAACGAGAACATGTTCTCTTTCTAAATTCCGACGGTAAAAAGTCAGATGGGGCACACACACACAATGAAAAAATTCCGTCTGACTTTTTCCATTGGAAATTCCGATTGTGTGTACAAGGCATTAGAGGTAGAAAGATTAATACCATTCAATCGACTACCACCTTTCAAATGCTATACAATTCATTCTTTTATCACCTGTGCATCCAAAAATGTGGTATACCTTCTAGTTCGCTCATGTCACAAACAATATATAGGTAGGACCATTCATTATTTTTCTGTATGTGTTACGGAACACATTAAAAACATTCGAAAAAGAGAACATAGTGTTCCTAAACACTATGCATGTTGCCACAATGGGGACCCTAAAGGTACCCTATTTCATCTATTTTTCTAGTATATTATAGTACAATTTGGTGTTATAATTTTAACCTCCCTGGCGGTATGATTATGTCAGATTTTTGAATCTCAAAGCGGTACATTGTTTTGCATAGAAATTTGTTGTTTTATATTGTAGGCCTGTAATTCTTAGTAATAACACACTTAAATCTGTCCAAACAAGAGTCTAGTAGACATCCAGGGTATGATAAAGTTTGAAACACAAAATCATAAATTATAATATAATAAATAACTATAAATAATTATAGAAAATAATAATATAATAATAAAATAAATTTCCCCACGATTCACTATCGCTCAATTCTGCAAGTGTTCTAATTTTAGTATATGTTCTGCCGAAGCGAGGACACAAGTGTTCTAATTTACTATTGCTGTTTTCTAGCTGATCTAAAACCACTTTTGACGTAAAGCGACACTTTTTGGTTGCCATGGACAATCTCAAGTTTCCAGGCAGAAAGTGCATGCAGGGCACCGGACAAAGCATTAGGGACAAAAGGGAGGTGAAATGATTTGATACAGTAATGTAATCTGTAAGGTTACAGTGTACTATATGTGTTATGTTTTTTATACTTTTTGAATTTGCCGCCGGGCTCCACCCCCATGCGTCGCGATGCTCGGAAACCGGAACACAGAGCATCGGGCGGATGATCCGGCGGAGGACACAGCGGGGGGGGGGATCACAGGATCCTGGTGACAAGGTAAGTAGGGGTGGCTCCCCTTCAGTCCACCTGCCCTCATCTAACCATCAGAATGCATGTGCCTCCATTGTGGGGACACTCATAGTTAGTGTAGGACCACAGATTCCAGGGGGCCTTGGCGTGCCTCTGTGGCTCATGAATGCGTTTGCAAATGCGTGCGGACAAACCCCTGTTTTTAACGCATACTGTTAGACAGGTTAATTGGTTGTCTGCGAGCTGGCCGGTAAGTAGGCTTGGTTTTTCCTGGGCATTCCCCAGGCTTTGTTGTTACCTGTTTCAGCCCTCCAATGCTGCTTACTGCGATAGCCAGCTATAGATGGGGGCGGTGGACATGTTTTGTTTTCACCTATGGTGCTTGTATTGGTCCAGCAGCGCACCAACACCTTTGCAGCCATTGTGCTACATGCTGGGTGTTTGGTGTGCTCCTGTACCTTTAAGGAGGGGTGGCTCCCCTTCAGTCCACCTGCCCTCATCTAACCATCAGAATGCATGTGCCTCCATTGTGGGGACACTCATAGTTAGTGTAGGACCACAGATTCCAGGGGGCCTTGGCGTGGCTCTGTGGCTCATGAATGCGTTTGCAAATGCGTGCGGACAAACACCTGTTTTTAACGCATACTGTTAGACAGGTTAATTGGTTGTCTGCGAGCTGGCCGGTAAGTAGGCTTGGTTTTTCCTGGGCATTCCCCAGGCTTTGTTGTTACCTGTTTCATCCCTCCAATGCTGCTTACTGCGATAGCCAGCTATAGGTGGACATGTTTTGTTTTCACCTATGGTGCTTGTATTGGTCCAGCAGCGCACCAACACCTTTGCAGCCATTGTGCTACATGCTGGGTGTTTGGTGTGCTCCTGTATCTTTAAGGAGGGGTGGCTCCCCTTCAGTCCACCTGCCCTCATCTAACCATCAGAATGCATGTGCCTCCATTGTGGGGACACTCATAGTTAGTGTAGGACCACAGATTCCAGGGGGCCTTGGCGTGGCTCTGTGGCTCACGCATGTGTTTGCAAATGCGTGCGGACAAACCCCTGTTTTTAACGCATACTGTTAGACAGGTTAATTGGTTGTCTGTGAGCTGGTCGGTAAGTAGGCTTGGTTTTTCCTGGGCATTCCCCAGGCTTTGTTGTGACAAGGTAAGTAACCTGGAGCAGGATTCTGCAATGCAATCCCGAGTGTGGCTCGGGGTTACTGCTAATGGTAATGAAATTTACCCCGAGCCACACTTAAGAATACCCAGTTTAATATTCACATTGGTTCGAACCCTAATTTGGTGGACCATTTTTATACATTTTATATATATTTTACATATGTATTTTAATTTGCGGTTGGAATGTTTCATCTGTTCGTGTCACATTAAATATTACACGGACTTGATAGTGAGGCTTGGACGGCCATGGCTAATGCCCCTGAGGCTTGGCTAACAACTGACAGGATGTGATGTGATATACACATTCTCACATTGAGGCTTGGCCAACAGCCGGCAGTGTGTGATGTGCAGAGACCTTCAAAATGTGGCATTTATTTTTACAAAATGTGGCACTAAAAAATGTGGCAATATGGCACTTATTTTGGCCAAATGTGGCATTTATTTTGGCCAAATGTGGCATTTATTTTTCAACTTTCCACCCCCCCCTTCCCATCGTAAAAGGGATATTAAATCGTGCAACTTGAATCATATTAACTACTTTATTACTATTTACAGGTATTTACAACAATTTTAGTTTTAATTATAGTATAATTTTACGTGAGCGACTATGCTCTCCATAGAAAAATTGAGGCGACCGTCGCTGAGGATGTACTTTAATTTTGAAAAAGTCCTCTCTACGTCGGCTGATGTTCCAGGAGCGTATTTCATTGCCAGCATGTTTGCAGCGTCCCAATCTTCTTTCAACGGGGATTCCTTTCCTTCGAGGTTCGCGGCCACGCTCCTGACTTCCTCCCAGCCACAATTCCTGGTCAGGACGGCCTGTATTTTGGCCTTAATCCTCTTTCCACTGGTTCCTGGGTAATCTGTGTTGGCAATTTCCTCCATCTTCGCCACAGAGGTCATCAGGAGAATCTTCTGAGACTGAAGCTGCTCGATGACTTCTGGAATTGACTTGAAATTGGCCTCCAAAAAGAGAAGCTGCGGGAAGAGGGCCGGGTCGTCTATGAGGTCTTTTGTCTTTTTCACCGTACCAGAATCGTCTTCCAGCTCCTTCACCATGGTTTTGAAACCTTCAAAATGCTTCACATACCACAATACTGCAGACAACCAGGTGCCCCACCTAGTGACAACAGGCTCGGGAGGTAGTGGCACGCCAGGCAAATGTTTCCTGAATACCCCGACCCTCTTTGGTGCCTTCAGGAATATTTTTTCCCCCGCCGAGATGAGTTTATTGACTTTGGGGTGCTTTTCCTGTATGGCCTCCGCAACACGATGTAGTCCATGCGCCAGACACGTCTCGTGGATAATTTTTGGGTAGATAGCCTTAAGGGTCCTCCCAACGCTCAGCATGTATGCTACACTATCCGTGACAAGTAGTAGCAAGCGTCCTGCCGTGTTGGGGGCTCCTTGCCACAGCAGTCCTGAAACAAATAAATAAATGAAATATTAGCATGCTGTATATAAGCACTAAAAATGGCCCCCGTGACAGACAAAAGCTAAAATTATAGCCTGAGGGTGCTGGTTTAGTAGTAGTAGTAGTGCAGGCACTTCCTGGACAGTTTGGACGATGGTTGAAGCATTGTTTTTTTCCAACTGAGCCACGTGGATAAGATGACCTTTTTGGGCATTGTCAGGATCCAATTTTCCCACAACGACGTTGGCGATGTATCGTCCGAGTGAGTCCGTTGCTTCGTCTACGCTGAGCCAGATCCTTGAGTCACCAATATCCTTGCGAATTTCCTCCAAGTTCTAAGAAAGAAAAATATATACACGTATACAGTCGGCACCATTTAAAACATGAAAATTTGGTTTTTTTCATCCCTACACGTAAACATGTTTGTAAATTTTTACTCGTTGATCTTAATTTTTGCAGAAGGTATTGTTGCTCAACCAAAGGTACCTATGCGTGATTTGAACATAAACGATCATTGAACGTTGCTTACCTTTTCACACAATTGAGGTACCATTCGTCTTAGGGTGCTCACGCTTGGCAATTTGACGCTACAGTACTTGTCAAAAATGTCGCGCAGGGGACCTTTTCCAGTTTGTGTAACGGAATGCCTTCTTTAAGGAAAGCCATGGTGACGTCTCTGGAAAATTCCTGTACCTCGGGCCGAATTTCCCAGGACACCACATCTCTAAGGAGCTGCTGCTGCTTCCGATCAGTACTCTGAGCTTTGTCCCTTGCCAGGTGATGCTCGCTTTTCTTGTGCACGTCGAATTGCCACTTCTTCTTAAACTCATACTGTAAATTAAATACAAGAAAAAGTTTTGTATTCAGTGCCGGTAAAAATTCTCCAGTAAAAGTCAGTTTCCTACACAGGCCAGAATAGATCAGTTTCAGAATGGGGACTAAGGTGAGGACAGAAAACAGTTTTCAACTACAGAAAATTTTGACACTTGAGGAGCATTTCAAGGCTACTTGGGGTACAAGGCTGTTGGGTACCATAAAACGAACGTTAGTGGCCATAACTTCAAAATATACAGTGCTTGTGGAAGTAATAGAAAAAGATGACATTCTCTCGAAAAATTTAAAAAGTGAGAGAAATGAGAATGATATAGGTATAAGAAGAGTTCTCAAAGGAAACTGAATAAAAACTTACCGATTTCGTGCACAACTTGCAGAATATCTTCCCACCTTCCACGGTGAAATTGCTGTCACCATTAATCCACTTCTTGAAAAGGGTTACGTTTGAACTAGCAACTTTAGGCATATTGAATTAGGAAAACACGAAAATGTAAAACACGAGCGATGACTTCAGTAATACACTTCAGCTTGGTATGAAGGACGTGGGAAAGGGAGCTGATATACTGTATATACGCGTTTCCCTACGGTCCTCCCCCCTGCTAATGGATTTTTACATACAGTGTACACAAAGATATACACGGTGGGACAATCCCCCCTCCCCCTTAGCAGCCAATCCACATCCACATATACATCCCATAATAAGTTTATCTTAAGGCAGACAGAACAATGTGAGGTCATTAACATTTAACAATGAGACAGGCACAATCCACATTCCCTCCCAATACACAAACTATAGGGAAGTCTGCCAATTACAGTCTTTGTGTCTCTCTCACAGACAAGCACATGGAATACACTGTGTAAGGTGGTATTAAATCTTCATATTTCTATATGAAGACATTGCTGACAAATATTACTGTCCCATTTGAAGAATATTAGAATATTTTAATTTTTTCTTGGCCCAAATAAGGCAAAAAATTTGTAATTTTTCCGAAAATCAGCAAAATGTGGCATTTCACAGAAAAATTGGCAAAATGGGGCATTTTAGTATGGCACCTTGGCAATATGGCATTTGAAGGTCTCTGGTGATGTGACATAGGAGGTTCATTCCTCTGTCCATCTATTCTTACATCGAGCCCTGGAGTGTATTTATTCCTCATATTGAGGCTTGGCTCTCGCAAGCGGTCATTCTTTTTTAGAATCGGTTTTGCATAATTGTTTACATAGTTGGAGTCTGCCCCTGCTGGTTGGATATAAATACAAGCGGCTACAGCGGCACATACATGCACCTGATGTCGTCAGTTGTGATGAAACATGTAGGGCGGAGCTACGTACGTGCCGTTGCCGCTCTTTTTTTCCTGTGTACACAAACGTATCCACTTCTGTGCATGGAGTATCTCCTTGGAATGATTTTTTTCCTACATCTACTGAGATATACTTGAAGCACTAAACTTCATGTTCCTGAAGGATATGTGATGTCAGATTCATGTTGATACATTACACTGAGCTTATTTGACTCTGTAATAGAGTCCTGCAACTCTGTTAAAAGTCCATCTTATACTAGGTGATACTAGGTTATACTAGGTGATGGATCACGTGGTGGAATTTGATCACTTATATCATGGATATGCAATTAGCGGACCTCCAGCTGTTGCAAAACTACAAGTCCCATCATGCCTCTGCCTCTGGGTGTCATGCTTGCTGCTGTCAGAGTCTCGCTATGCCTCATGGGACTTGTAGTTTGGCAACAGCTGGAGGTCCGCTAATTGCATATCCCTGACTTATATCATCAGAATATTTGATTTTTCACAATTTTACAAACTACCGTATATACTCGAGTATAAGCCGACCTGAGTATAAGCCGAGGTACCTAATGTTACCACAAAAACCTGGGAAAACGTACTGACTCGAGTATAAGCCGAGGGTCAACAATGCCCACCCATTGCAACTTCACTAAGCCCATTGCCACCTTACTGTTCCCATCCTCACTGTTCCCATCCTCACTGTTCCTATCCTCACCTGTGCCCATCCTCACCTGTGCCCATCCTCACCTGTGCCCACCCTCACTGTGCCCACCCTCACTGTTTCCCTAGAATTATAATTGAACATTGTAAAATTGTGCCTGAAGGCTGCGGCGTCCATCGTTTAAAACTCGCCCTCTCTTCCTGGTCTCTTCCGTGATAGGCGGAACTGCCTGCTGAGAATCGCCTATCACGAACGTTCTCTCATCTTCACCCATCCCAGCAGACACTGTGTTCAGTTTCCGCCAATCACGGACGTCTGCTGGGAAACTGAGGATGAGAGAACGTTCGTGATAGGCGATTCTCAGCAGACACAGTTCCGCCTATCACGGAAGGGACCAGGAAGAGCCCGCGAGTTTTAAACGATGGACGCCGCAGCCTTCAGGTACATTTTACAATATTCAATTTCGCTGACTCGAGTATAAGCCGAGGGGGGGGGGACTTTCAGCCCAAAAAAAGGGCTGAAAATCTCGGCTTATACTCGAGTATATACGGTATTTTCTGGATATTTGTTTTTGGACTTTCGTTTTGCAAATTTTTTGCTATTATTGTTCACTATTTATGGACTTTGTTTATTTAAAGCGCTGCATTATTTTTATTATTTTGTTATTGCTATTATTAATTGCGTGTTTATCTTCCAACCTGATGCTGACTCAGTGGGGTTGTTTCACTAAAGGCAAATAGGCTGTTTACTTTGCAAAAGAAGGGAATTTCCCCCATAGCTTATCACATGCAAGGAAAATAAAAATGCATTTTTGTTTGCACATGATTGGATGATGGAAATCAGCAGAGCTTCACCTCATTCACTAAGCTCTGGGGAAAATTCCCTTGCAATGTGATGTGCCTATTTATCTTTAGTTACCAACTTCATTGTTTCAGGCTATGAGACACAGTAATGTCCAAACAAGGTATCAGGGGGGGGGGGGGGGGTCAATCTTTGCCTGAATTTTGTATGGTGCCACATCCTGAGCTCTGGTGTACACAATGTATCACTCATTCAGCTCAGATATTAACTGGCGGGCAATTCAAATACTTTTCAGATCTTGCCGAATTCCATGCTTTTTCTGATACCTTCAGCTTAAACACGTGGTCATCAGGCAATTTGGGCACGTACTACCTGTGCTTACAAACAATCATTTGGCTGCCACTATAGTTAGAGCTTCTCGTATACAAAAGATTTTGGAATTCAATGTAGCCTTCCACAGCACAAGCCCAGGCTTATAATATAAATATTTTGTGAGAAGCTGGTTTGGGTTGTATTGATAAGGAGACCTGCAAAGGGGTTCTAACCATCCACCCTTTAACCAATTAATAACCCATTATTATGCCCAACGTGACAAGGGGCCCCTTGCTCCTTTGAGCCCCTGTTCTGATCATGTTCCCACATACAGGCTTACTGGAAGCAAATAATAATCTTTTTGCATCATTTCATGGTTTCCCCAGTACAACTTATACCTGCTGGGTCCTACTGAGTCTTTAGAATTAAACATTTATCTGCGAACCTTGTTTGCATGAAGTATTTACTGTCAAGGAGCTAAATCTGGGTACACACGTATTTACATTTGACCTGTTCAGCAGAAACCAGACTAATGTCTATATGTGAGCCATCTCTGTTCAACAAAAGCTGGTCGTTAGACTGGCTTCTAACAGTCCTGCTGGAAAACCAACATTCGATCATTCGCTGCCGTGCTACTCAGTATATTCTGAAGGGGGAGGAGTCCCCACTGTCAGAATACAGTAGCACAGCAGGGGAGAGAGATTGCTGTATCCATATCACTTGTAGATGCAGGTTTCTGTGAGTTTTTTTGCGCTCAGTCCACTGGTTGAACGAAAAAAAAAAAAAGAAAACACAGTGCGTACCCAGCTTAAGGTGTGAATCCAAGCTGGGGTGCCTACTTCACAGCAATGGTAAGCAGAGATTTAGGGCCAGTTCAAACCATGACTCGCACAAGCATGCGCTGTGCAATTCACATGCGATCCAGGTGCAGTACAATTTCAGTCCATTCATTTTAATGGGCTAAAATTGAGCCAGACCACTCCAAAAGTACTGCATGCACTACTTTAAAAATTGCACAGCAACTGGATCGCATGGTACTACTGTACCATGCGATCTGGTGCAGGCAAACGCACTGAATTTGTGACCTGCGTTTGGGGTGTCGTTAAGTTAACACTGGCACCCACTGCAGATCGCAACTGCAGTGCGTTTTGAACATGCTGCGGAAAACATGCACAGATCACAGGTATCCTGCACCGCATTCTGGTGTAACCTGTCTCTAATAAAAGACTCTCTTATAAGAAATCGTTTTATGACCACAGAGACCACATTCTGGTGTAAACTGTCTCTAATAAAAGACTCTCTTCTAAGAAATCGTTTTATGACCACAGAGACTTCCCCAAAAAAAACTGGGGCTATGCGGCGTGCAGAATCTTCTAGTTGCTGTCCTTCAGAAGGAACTCCTACTTGTTTTTGAACAGTGGCTGTTATTAACCACTTGCCGACCAGCCACCGCAGTTTTACTGCAGCAGGTTGGCTTGGCTGGGCAAATCAACGTTACCTTATGTCGCTTTTTCTTTAGGCCACTAGCTAATGCGAGTGCCCGGCAGGCGCGATGACTGTCGGGCATCCGCGATCGCCCGTGACAGAACGAGAACCGGGATCTGTGTGTGTAAACACACACAGATCCCGGTTCTTTCATACTAAGTATGAACACCGATCTATCTCTCCTCCTAGACCGTCCCATCCCCCCTACAGTTAGAACACACATAGGTAACACATTTAACCCCTTGATCGCCCCCTAGTGTTAACCCCTTCCCTGCCAGTGACATTTATACAGTAATCAGTGCATTTTTATAGCACTGATCACTCTATAAATGTCAATGGTCCCAAAAATGTGTCAAAAGTGTCCAATGTGTCCGCCGCAATAGTCCCGATAAAAATCGCAGATCGCCGCCATTACTAGTAAAAAAAATAACAATAATAAAAATGCCATAAATCTATCCCCTATTTTGTAGATGCTATAACTTTTGCGCAAACCAATCAATATACACTTATTGCGATTTTTTTTTTACCTAAAATATGTAGAAGAATATATATCGGCCTAAACTGAGGAAAAATATATTTTTTGGGAAAAAAATGTGGGATATTTATTATAACAAAAAGTAAAAGATAGTGTTTTTTTTAAAATTGTCGCTCTTCTTTTGTTTATAGCGCAAAAAATAAAAACCGCAGAGGTGATCAAATATCACCAAAAGAAAGCTCTATTTGTGGGAAAAAAAGAATGTCAACTATGTTTGGGTACAGCATCATACGACTGCGCAATTGTCAGTTAAAGCAACGCAGTGCCGTATGGCAAAAAATGGCCTGGTCATTAAGCAGCCAAATCTTCTGGGGCTGAAGTGGTTAAGTGCAATGTACACTTTTGGTTTAGGTTTTCATAGTTTCTCAACCAATTATACTCTAATTATATAAGCTTTGCCATATTTTGCACCTATTCCTGCAAACCGTCTATAATTAACATGACAGTTGTCTGTGGAATACATACTTTCTGTGCTATGCTATATTGCAGAGACCTTATCTTTTCTTTGACTGAATGTGTACAACATAGGTGCATGCCGTTTTCAGCCTTGATGTTACTTTATGACCATTTAAATACAAAGTAAGATTCTTTTGGATTAAAAAAGCAGATGTGTGTAGGTGCGTGGGTGTAGTCATATGTGGGATTAGGGTTTATTCTTGACAGAGACATGGCTACTTAACGGGGTGTGTATGGGAACAACATTATTATGTATCTTTCATTCATGTGAAGGTCTGTCAGCTCATTTGTTTTAAGCTGACAGACACAAACTAAGATAACTCTACTAAGAGACATTGAAAAAAAAAAAAAAGAAGAAGAAAAGTGGAACAAGTTAATTCATTGGTTGCAATTTACTAATTATATTCATTTTTTTAGGCACTGCGCAAGCGGTTGGCGCTATATAAATCCTGTATAATAATAATAATAATTATATGCTGACCATAACAAACATTGGTGCAAAGGCTTTTTTTACAGGTTGCAGAACATTAGTGTACTTTCCAGCATGTCTAGCTGACAACTTCTTTATATCCCAATGAGCAGGAATTTTCAGGTACTCCCGAATAACAAAAAAAAAGGAAGGAAAATACTGCGCCACCACACTCAATAAATGAGCTGCTGAAACTACAATTAGACAAATTGTGTAAAGAAAGTGGTAAGGATTTAAGTGCAGCGCTAGGTAACTAGTGATATATGTAATAATGCAAACATATAAGTTAAGGTGACCAGATTTTTAAAATGAAATCCGGGGACATTTAAAAAAATATTTTTTATTGGCAAATGGTAAACTATTTTATAGGCATATTTTCCTAAATGATATATGCAGTGTATGTGTTTATGGAATGATTGAATGATATATATGTTGTTTCTCACATTTCCTCCATGAGATAAAAAAAAAAGATACTTCTTAGAATTTTTTGGGATATGACTACTAAATGTTAAGAAGATAAGATTGGAGGGAGGGATAGGGCAGCTAAATTAAAATCCAATCTGGGTAGGGGCGGCTCCAGACAATTTATTTTTGGAGGTGCTATGGTGGTGCTTGAGGTAAAAGTGAGGGTGCTAATGCGGTGTGCTACTTGTGGGCGTGGCCAGCAAGCTGCCGTGGTCAGAAAGTGGAGGATTCTTCATGGCGTACAATGGTGATCAGTATATCCTGGCCTCTGTATACCAATAAAAAGTCAAAAAATGCAGCATAACTCTACACTTCCTTTATACAATTCTACAAATGGACTTATAATTGCAATGGTAAAACCTATAAAATAATATCCAGTTCAAATCAACCAATGTATTGCAATATGAATATAGTAGTGATGGTGTCACCCCCTCTGCAAAAATATTTTGATAAATTGCAGAGCTTCAATGTGCAAATAATGGTGAAACCCCCTACATACAATAATTATAACAGAGATGCAAATCAAGCAGTGTATTAGAACATAGTAGTGATGGTTTCACCCTCTCTGCAAAAGGTAAGAAATATTGCAGAGCTGCAAATGTGCAAATCGTGGTGAAACCCCCTATAAATAATCATATTAATAAAGTGTAAAATATGTACATCAATTGTACATTTTGTTTGATTTTATATACAGGGGGTTTCACCATTATTTGCACATTGAAGCTCTGCAGTTTCTCTAAATATTTTTACAGAGGGGGTGACACCATCACTACTATATTCATATTGCAATACATTGGTTGATTTGCACTGCATATTAATTTATAGGTGTTACCATTGCACTTATAAGTCAATTTGTATACTTTAATAGATGACGTGTAGGGCAGCGCTGCATTTTTTGCTTTTTATTGATTTGCATTAGATGAGGGAACCAGCTAACAAGATTCACTTATTGCTTTTGAGATTTTTTTTTGTTGCATGGCAGTGGTTTTACTTGATTTGTTATGTCCTCTGTATACTGGTAACCACTGGCCCTGCATATTGGTGGTCAGTGTACCCCCTGTATGCTGGTGGTCAGTGTACCCCCTGTATGCTGGTGGTACGTGCTGGGTGCAGGAGGATGCTACGTGCAAGGTTCAGGAGGATGCTACATGCAGGGTTCAGGAGGATGCTACGTACAGGGTGCAAGAGGATTCTATGTGCAGGGTGCAAGAGGATTCTATGTGCAGGGTGCAAGAGAATTCTATGTGCAGGGTGCAAGAGAATTCTATGTGCAGGGTGCAAGAGAATTCTATGTGCAGGGTTCAGGAGGATGCTACATGCAGGGTTCAGGAGGATGCTACGTGCAGAATTCAGGAGGATGCTACATGCAGGGTTCAGGAGGATGCTACGTGCAGGGTGCAAGAGGATTCTACGTGCAGGGCTCAGGAGGATGCTACGTGCAGGGTTCAGGAGGATGCTACGTGCAGGGCTCAGGAGGATGCTACGTGCAGGGCTCAGGAGGATGCTACGTGCAGGGCTCAGGAGGATGCTACGTGCAGGGCTCAGGAGGATGCTACCTGCAGGGCTCAGGAGGATGCTACCTGCAGGGCTCAGGAGGATGCTACATGCAGGGTTCAGGGCACAGGAGGATGCTACATGCAGAGGGATGCTACGCGCAGGCTTCAGGGGGATGCTATGCGCAGGCTTCAGGGGGATGCTACGCGCAGGCTTCAGGGGGATGCTACGCGCAGGCTTCAGGGGGATGCTACGTGCATAGTGCAGGGCTCAGGGGGATGCTACGTGCATAGTGCAGGGCTCAGGGGGATGCTACGTACAGAGTGCAGGGCTCAGGGGGATGCTACGTACAGAGTGCAGGGCTCAGGGGGATGCTACGTACAGAGTGCAGGGCTCAGGGGGGATGCGACGTACAGAGTGCAGGGCTCAGGAGGATGCTACGTACAGAGCTCAGGAGGATGCTACGTACAGAGTGCAGGGCTCAGGAGGATGCTACGTACAGAGTGCAGGGCTCAGGCATGCATTACATACAGTGTGCAAAATTCAGGAGTGTGTTGTACAGAGTGCAAGGTTCAGTAGTGCATTATCTACATAGTGAAGGTTCAGGAGGAGGCTACGTACAGCGTTCAAGGTTCAGGAGTGCATTACATACAGAGTGCAAGGTTCAGGAGTGCGTTGTACAGAGTGCAAGGTTCAGGAATTAGTTAAACTGCAAAGACACCAATTAAGTAAACATAGCACACTTCTCTTCAAAAATCTTTATTACCAGCATACAGGAGCCGAGGCAAGAATGCAGGCATCAGATGTAAAATAAATGAGTGCAGCCTAGTAGGACATGCAGCAGTGGGAACTGAACATCCATCCAGCACAGCCAGGAATTGGTGGGCATGCCAGGGGTGTACGGCCAGGGCTGGTGCAAGGATTCCCCCCCCAGATATCAGTTGAGTCCCCCCCAAAGCCCCGACAGCATAGACATCTAATTTATGAGCTCTGCTGCCTCTCTGCAAAGAAACAGTCTTATCCATCTCCTTATCGGCTAGTTGCTGCTGTTCTGTATGGCAATCCTCTCCCTGTCTCCCTGTCAAAGGCAGTGTGCTCTGCAGCAAGCAGCAGTGAGTATGCCATGTTCTCACCTGATCTCCTGAGCTGACGGCACATCTCCTGGCCTGGGGACCATGGCGAGACTCTTCACACTCTCCCTGCATAGGCTCCCGGTCCTGCCACAACACTACTCTCCCTCCCTTTCCTGCCGGCCCACCACTCCCCCTCCCGGTCCTGCCAGCCCACCACTCCCCCTCCCGTTCCTGCTGACCCACCACTCTCCCTCCTGGTCCAGCTGCCCCTGTGTTTCACTACTTTTGAGGTGGTTATGCCCCACTAAACTGGCGGTCCTCTCCACTTTACTCTGCCATGTTTTTAGAACCTGAGCATACCTATCTTTCATCTTCACCCTCCAGACCAGCTGCTACATCTCCTGGCTAAGGAGTCCCTGCACTGCGATCCTCCAGACTCCTCTCACTCCCTCTAGGATTAAAGGATAAGTTACCCATGATCAGTAAAGGTTCAGGTTTTTTTTTTTAAACATGTCATACTTACCTCCGCTGTGCATTTGGTTATGCACAGAGTGGCCCCTTTCCACGTCTTCTGGGGTCCCTCAGTGGCGCTCCTGGCTCCTCCTCTTCACGAGTGTCCCATCAGAGAAGCGCTCTCCTATGGGACACCAATGCGGGCACGCTCCTGTGTTCTGCTGCATCTGTTGACACAGACAGCAAGACTCGGCTCCACCCCCCAGCACCCGCATCATTGGATTTGATTGACAGCAGCGGGAGGCAATGGCTACGCTGATATCATTCTATCCAATCAGGACACGAGTCACCAGCCGGAGCTGGTGTGCTCGTTCCCGTCATGGGAATTACGGGGCTCAGGTAAGTATAAGGGGGCGCTGCTGCAATAAAGAAGGTTTGCTGAGGGTTTAAAACCCCTTTAAGTCCATACCACTGATTGAAAGCCGGAATACATGTCCATGGACTACGGGAGCACTCATCAGCATCCCTGTGGCCCATTGATAACTACAAGCCCATATGCCATGGTGGAAGATGGTACTTAAGGGATTATTCATTCAAAGGAATCTGTAAATGAATGATGCATTTATGTGGGCGGAGCACCGTACAGCCATGCTCTTTTTAAAAAGTTACAGTGGGTGCCTCTGTACACTGCCATGCAAACTGCTAAGCTTATCCTCTGTCCTGCTGACCCTCTGTACACTGGCCTGCTGATCTCCCATCCTCTGCCCTCTCACAATTTATACTGCACCCCAACATCGGACAGGCTAGATCTGGCCCTGTGCCTTCCGCCTGCTATGTGATGGCAGATTAGGCAAAATAAAATGTTCATGTTGTGCCCGGTAGGATAGAGAGTGCAGTGTTAGGAAATGAAAAACTGGTGTTTTAAAAGTACAAATACCCAACAAGTGGCTGAGGATTTGGATTTTAAAAAATAATAATTCAGGAATTAAAGAAAAAAAAAAAAAGTACATACTTAAGTGGATGCGGCATCACTCTGATACTGCATCTATCACCTGCTTGCTCCCCACTAAGAGCTGAGTGATCAGACACCGCTGATCACTCAGTTCTCCCCTCTGCTCTGAGCAGAGAGCTGTGACTGTCATGCCCTGTACACACGACCCGTTTTCCTGTTGGAAAAAGTCAGATGAGAGCTTTTGGTCGGGAATCCCGACCGTGTGTATGCTCCATCAGACTTTTTCCAACAGGAAAATTGCTGGAAAAAGATAGAGAGCAGGATCTCTTTTTTCCCGTCAGGAAAAAAACTGTTCGGAATTTCTGCTCGTTTGTACAAATCCCAACGCGCAAAATTCCTATGCATGCTCGGAAACAATTCAAACAATTTCTTGGCTCGTCATAGTCTTTTACATCACCGCGTTCTTGGCAGTCAAAAGTTCATTTAACTTTTGTGTGACCGTGTGTATGCAAGGCAGGCTTGAGAGGAATTCCGTCGGGAAAACCATTGTTTTTTTTTCCCGACAGGAAAACCGCTTGTGTGTACAGGGCATTAGTCACTCTCTGCTATGTCCCTCCAATGCTAACTGGAGCGCTGGGCTGTGGAGGGGGTGGGGCTCAAGTTCTTGGCAGAACGCTGAGAGGCTGAGCCAGCTACTGGTCAGGCATCTGGGTGGATCCCAACTTTAATCTTCCTAGAGTCTGTACCAGCTCTGTGATATCAGCTGACAGCGGAATTCAGACCACTGTTGGCTGAATCTGAGTCATAGGAGTGCCGAACAAACTGCACTCCTGTGATCCATAGGAGAAGTACAGCCAAATGAGCTTTGAGCGTACTTCTTCTTTAGCTCTGGTTCACACTTGTGCAGACGGGAAGCCTATTCATTTGAATGGCTGCCGTGCCTGCATTTTCCTCAAAAAAGGAGCCTGCACTTTTTAAAAACGCAGTGGCAGGGAAAAAAGCATGGTCTTTTTGGCCATGTGATTTTCCTGTGGTTTCCGCAAATGCAGCATTGGCTGAGATGTGCGGGGGTGACATTCATTCTGCACATCTCATAAGAGCAGCGCAATTTAGCTGCAGGTGGTTGTAGAAAAAGATGTGATTTCTGCAACCCCCAACCAGCCTGCACAGCGTGAGCCAATAATAACTTCTGTGAGAGGTGCCATAAGACCCCTTTCACACTGGGGAGGTTTGCAGGCGCTATAACGCTAAAAATAGCACCTGCGAAGCGCCCTGAAACAGCCGCTGCTGTCTCTCCAGTGTGGTTTGAACCCTTTCTCAGCCACTAGTAGGGGGTAAAAGCGCCCCGCTATCGGCCAAATAGCGCCACAAAATTGACGGTAAAGCGCCGCTAAAAAAAGCAGCGCTTTACCGCCGACACACCCACCGCCCCAGTGTGAAAGGGGCCTAAGTGCTGCCAGGATTTTGTGTAAAGACTGTTCTGGTACATAATTAGTTAACAGAAAGAAGTTGTAGGTAGCTGAGTAGCCTTACTTACAGTGTCTGAGGGAGAGGGGATGCCAAGGTATGCAGCATGCAATCTGTGTGTGCTCCAGAGATCCTGAGGACTTTGCTGAGAAGAGGCCAGTGCAGCAGAAGATAGTTGAGGTGGAGTTTTGATAGAAGAGTGAGCAAACCCATCTTCAGGAGCTGGTGACTGCACTGCTCCCCTTTCTCACTTGTTATGCCTGGGTGCAGTGATTGGTGGGTACAGCTGGTCTCTCTATATGTGCTGCTCTGTAAGGGGTGGTCAGTAGTTCCCCAGGGAAGGATGCAGGACAGAGATGTTGATCTCTAATATGGATATCCAAGACACGCCCCCAGGGTTTCCGATTTGACTGCCTGAGTAGTGAGAGTGAATGGAGCTGTCAAGTCCAACCTCGGATGTCGGGGTGGGCGGGGCCAATATGCGGAGCTCCGCCCCCTTCTTCAGACAGCCCGTGCATACACAAATAGCTGGCGTTTATGCATTGGTGGGCGGGGAGGAAGGTGGCAGGGTGCAGGACCAATTGTAACTAGTGTATATGCACCCACAGCGGTGTATAACCTGAATTATACACCGCTGTGGGTACATATACAGTACGCTAGTTACAATTGGTCCTGCCCCTGCCACCTTCCTTCCCTGCCCACCAATGCATAAACGCCGGCTATTTGTGTATGCACGGGCTGTCTGAGAGAGGGGGCGGAGCTTTGCATATCGGCCCCGCCCATCCCGACATCTTACCTTGGATTTGACAGCTCCAATCACTCTCAGTGTCCCTGCGGCCGTTCGCTCCGGCTTGCCCACCAATCCAAACCACGCTGGATGGATATTTTCATTGCTGCATGTCCTGCTAGGGCTAGGCTGTCAGCAGAAAGTATAGGCACCCCCCCTGAATCCGGGGACAGATGTGGTCCGGGGACAGTGTCCTCAATCCGGGGACTGTCCCCGGAAACCGGGGACGTCTGGTCACCCTAACAAAAGTGACAGTGCACAATTAAACATACATTAATGGCATTGCCTGCAAAGCAAGACTAGTATGCAAATTAGAGAGACAACATATACATAAACATATTGAGAACCTAAATGTCCATTAAACTGTGTCAAGAGACCCTTAGATGAGTCCAAAGTGAAAAAAAATAATTTTTCAAACGGTGCTGTGACAGACCTAGCCGGGACAGAGGCTTTTGGAGGGGACTGAATGCAAGCCTCTTGCCTTGCGACCATGGGCCCTGGCATTTGGGGGAACGGTGCTCTTTGTGAGCTGTATGTCTGGGGACCCTTGGGGGGGTGTTACTTTGGATTCAGGTCCATGTCCCCCCCAAGACACACAGACTCTGGGGACCCTGTATATGCCATATTAGAGTGACTGATTCATACTGTTGGGACGTTCACACGTTCACTCTAAGGATATGCTAAAGACATCACCTCCAGCCATCTGTCTGTCCTCTGTGCTAATTGACCCTGCTAAGTGTGTGATGTTTACACTTATGATAATGTGTATTGTATAGCAGGTGAGCGAGGAGACGGGATGTCTACCCTGAAAGGTCATATCTATGAGTCACCTTGGCTGTCTAAAGGATTTAGTTAATTAGCTCATGTTAATTTATGTTCTGGTTACCTCCTCTGTTACTGTATATAAGACTTGATTTTGGTTCTAATAAAGAGGTCTCCTGTTGAACTTACATACAGCCTGCCTGGTGTTTGTTCTGAAATCCCACAAATGGATTAGAATGTCACATAGCTGTAGTTTGAATCCTGGAGCATCGGATGACCAAACCATCAGACGTTGCGATCTGTAGTATGATCCGATAGAAGCAGAGGAGTGTCGGGAGAGTGGAACCGAGCGAGCAAAGGGGCTCGTTACATTGGTGGCAGCAGTGGGATTTGCTCTCCAGTTCCTGGGACACGCCAAACCACCACAGTGAATGACCAGCTATGCAGCCTGCAGGAAAGTCACGCTGAAAGACCTACTTGAGAGCCGAGATGGACCAGAAGAAGGGTGATGCAGGACCCCGGTCAGTTGAAGATTTGTTTCAGCAACGAGTGCGGCAGCGGTTGGCATTATATGGGGCTAACCCATCAGAGACCGCCATACAGGAAGCCATTGAAGGCATTCAGCTGCAGGATGCCCGACAAGAGAGAGAACGAGAGCGACAAAAGAGAGAACTAGAACGGCAACATGAGCGGGGAATGGCGGAAATACGGCAATCGGAGACAACCAGCCGCCATGGAAGAGGAATTCGGAAGGAGGTTGCGAGAGATGCAGATACAACATAGAGGACCAGTATCAGAGGAGGTCCTGCTGGGATGGTCGGATTCGATCCGCTGCGAACTCTGGAAGAAAGTGCTAGCCCTCGAGCAGCAACACCAGGGAAAGATTCTCCCCTCCATCTATGTAAGGTACTGGTCGCAGTATGAAGTACGAATGCTGTTATTGGGGGAACAACCAAAGCAGGAGTGGACAGCTGAGTTAAGCAGGCTGATCCGGGCAGAGATGCGGTTGGACGAGAGCTACAGAGCCCTCCGGTGGTATGTAGCCCAAGAGTGCCAGTGGTCAGCGGATGACAGCCCCACGGAAGGCTTTGACTATAATGGCCTGGGATTGTTGTATTGGAGGCTGTCCGAGGACCCTGACTTTGGGAGTGATCGGGAGTGGCGTTTGGAGGAAATAATGGAGCACAGAGAACAAAGACTCAATGTCTCGGAAGGACACTGGGCACAGGAAGATTTGGAGTTTCTGGCCGTTGTGAGGGGGTTAGCTCGGCAGCGGGTGTGGGTGACCCCCGGGATGGGCTCCCCACACAAAAACAGGCCCAGCAAACGGAGGTTGTGGTTTTCAAAGTCAAAAAGGTGCGGTTTATTTTCTATTTACAGTGACAAAACACAGCAAAGCAAAAGAAACATAAACAAAATAAATCCTGGTCAACTTGACCTCTAACTAAACATACAGGTTTCCTAACTAACAACTGGGATCAGCCTAGTGCTGTCCTAGTCCCTAAGTCCCTGGTTTTAAATGTCCAAGCAAATAGCCACACAGGCTTTGTCTCACCGCACAGGGGTTCACTCTCCCTAGACAGTCCACACAGGTCTGGTTCCAGGCATGAGCAAACACCTAATGAATCTGGGAGTTTTTATAGAGGCCTTAAACAAACTGACAAGCTTCAGCTGGTCTACTCAACTCCCTGTCTGCACGACGCCCAGCACTCTCCCTAGAGGTATGAGTCATCCATGAGCCCACTAGCCTTAGCTGGGCTTATACAACTCTCCGCCTAGTTGTATAAGTCGGCGTAAAGCCTGAATCTGGGCGAAATATATCTACCCCCCTGGATGCAACCAGGTGACTTTACCTTCCTGCTGTCACACCGTTCAGGAATGGGAGCTGGAGATTGCCTACAAACAGCTGCTAGACTCTGCTCAGCAGCAGGGTGGGGCTCCCTTTGCCTGGGACTATCAGGAAATACCAGTTGACAACTCTGAAATCCTGGCTGAAGAATCAGCAGTGGAAAATCTGAAGATTGCCACGCTTAAAGCCGAAGTGGATGATATGGAGTTCCAGGGAGCTAGGGAAGTTGGCTCATCTCCGCAGCCACAGATTACAGAAGGTATGGACTTAAGGGACTGTTCAGAGGATGTTAGGGATTATGCATCGCCTGCCCAAGTACTGGCAGCAGGACAGAGTACTACAGACCCCTGCTCTACACCCGTGGCAGTTTTGGAGGCCCGAGGTGAGAAGGCGATGGTTCCTCTTTCACAGTGGATTTCAGAGATGCAGGGAGGAGAAGCAGGCCATCTCCCCCCCAACAGTTAACCAGAGCAGATGGTGTGGAGTCCCCAGCAGAAGTGCTGGCAACAGGGCAGAGTGATACCCACCTCTGCCCAGCACCAGAAACCACTGTGGAGTTTCAGGGAGCCGGGGCAGTTGGCCCCTCTCCCCAGCAACAAGCTGAGGCAGTAAAGCTCTTACTCCCAGCTGAATCACTAGCAGCAGGGCAGAATGCTACTGGCATCGGCACACAACTGCCACATGAGCGGAGATCGGTGGATGGGACTGCAGTTCCCACTCACAGCAACCCAGCAGAAGAGCTGGCAACAGAGCAGAGTGCCACGGGCCTCTGCTCTCAACTAACAGAAGAGGGAGGTCCTGTGGTATTGGATGGGACTTCAGTCCTCACTGACACAACCCCAGAAAATGGTGGGACACTGAGACAGGAGGATGTCAGCCTTGCTTTGCAAGCACTGGGGGATTTTCACCTACCACAAGTGGATGGGACTTCAGTCTCCACTTGTATACCCCAGGGATGCCGCGCAGTCGACCCAGATCCCCAACAGCATGACGGACTGAGCCCAGTCACCCTGTCTTCTCTCCAGCGGCGGAAAGGACTCCAGGGAGAAGGGCCAGTCCAGGCCTCTCCCCAGCGGCGGGTATGTTCTCTGAGAGAGGCAGAGGTTGGCTGGGTAAGTAATGCTCTGTTTGGAGCAATTTATTTGGGGTACTGTGTGGATACCGGCATTGGGGGAATAGAACTATGGACTAACTTCGGAGTCAACCCGTTTGGGGTCTCCTCCTATGTTAGTTTCCTGCCGAAAGGGGAGATGTGTGACAGACCTAGCCGGGACAGAGGCTTTTGGAGGGGACTGAATGCAAGCCTCTTGCCTTGCGACCATGGGCCCTGGCATTTGGGGGAACGGTGCTCTTTGTGAGCTGTATGCCTGGGGACCCTTGAGGGGGTGTTACTTTGGATTCAGGTCCATGTCCCCCCCAAGACACACAGACTCTGGGGACCCTGTATATGCCATATTAGAGTGACTGATTCATACTGTTGGGACGTTCACACGTTCACTCTAAGGATATGCTAAAGACATCACCTCCAGCCATCTGTCTGTCCTCTGTGCTAATTGACCCTGCTAAGTGTGTGATGTTTATACTTATGATAATGTGTATTGTATAGCAGGTGAGCGAGGAGACGGGATGTCTACCCTGAAAGGTCATATCTATGAGTCACCTTGGCTGTCTAAAGGATTTAGTTAATTAGCTCATGTTAATTTATGTCCTGGTTACCTCCTCTGTTACTGTATATAAGACTTGATTTTGGTTCTAATAAAGAGGTCTCCTGTTGAACTTACATACAGCCTGCCTGGTGTTTGTTCTGAACTCCCACAAATGGATTAGAATGTCACATAGCTGTAGTTTGAATCCTGGAGCATCGGATGACCAAACCATCAGACGTTGCGATCTGTAGTATGATCCGATAGAAGCAGAGGAGTGTCGGGAGAGTGGAACCGAGCGAGCAAAGGGGCTCGTTACAGGTGCAAAATAAGTAGATATTCGGACTTCCAGCCAAGGACGTCCGTCAGAGGTGTGTGCTTGATTCAGCAAAGAAACAATATTCATCATCAAATGTGCTACCACCACCAGTGAAGGTAATAGGGTACTCCTACCAAATGCTCACTGTCGGACCTGGTAATCTCAAACCATGCAGAGCGTATTACTAATGTTCAGATAAAGGAACACCTGGGTAGCAGTGACCTGACTAACTATGTAACATCAAGAAAGCATAACGATCCAAGCTCGGCATATAGAGACTCATCAGCTCCACCAGTCAACAGGAAGGAGTCAGTCACACTACCATTGGCAATGGAGGTATGCCTCCTAGGACTCATTGAAACTATTATACTGACCATGGCTAAACGCACAATGATTGTCTTGTTACTATTTTATGCCCGGAAAAACATTGCAATGCAGTGGAAGAAACCCACTTCCCCTTCGTTGGTTCAGTGGAAACGATTGGTGAACAACAGCCTTCCTTTGCTACAAAGATACTTACATAAACAGAGGCTGCCCACTAAAATATGATAAAGTCTTCGGTACATGGTTGGCTGAACCTGAAACGGCCTAAATGATAGGGATTGTGTGCCGAACACTTGCTGAGGTATCGGCCAACACCTCATGAGGGGTGGTGGTTTTTGGGCATCGTTATTGTTAGATGTTTTTTGTTAAAGCCCATTCTGACACTTTCCAAGAGCATGTTCTAGGCGTGAGGTTGCGTACTATACAATTGATGTATCTTTATCCATCACACCCGTATTTGCAGAATTGTAATGTAGCACCGTCGTTGTTCATGAGTACTGTAAGCACATAAGTTGTATGTGTCTAGTTTGTCTATGAAACTTGCAATAAAAATAATTTTAAAAAAAAACAGGAAGGAGTCATACAAGGAAAAAAAGATCACCACATAGCATAAATCCTTGGCTAAAAATTTATTAAATAAAGTATTGCACTTATATCAATGTAGATAAAAACATGCCTTTGTATAATATGATCACAAGAAGAAGAACGCAGTGTTGTGGAGCCAGCGCGATACGTCCCAACGTTTTGTCTACCAAGACATCATCTGGGGTAGTCTTCTCCCTGGGAGGTTCAACCATCAAGGAACGTAGGTGGCCCCGACCGCAGCCACGGGAGATCACCCGTGCACCTGGCTTTGGAATGGTCATGAGAACTGAAGGAGCAGCCACTTCAGCAGGTAGAATGATGGTGGTGACAAACTTGACCCAATGCACTTGTAGCACCTGTGGGGGTAAAGCTGGCGAGACTACCTCTAGTAATGGCTTCCCGCAGTGCTGCAGGAGATCCAGGGCCGAACGTTAGTAGCCAGGCCGGAACACATAGCACACGACAGCCCGATTGCTTCGTTTTTATTTTGTCCAATTATTAGCACTTTGTGTACAGCAGCTGCAATCTATGTAATTTCACTTCTAGCGCGAGTTAATATACAGTATTTACATATATACACGTTTACGATTGCTTCATAGCCTCCCGCCGTAAATTTCAGCGCCCGCCTCTTTTCTCCAGCGGCGCACCAAAACTGTTGTGGAGTCTGCCTTAACCCCTTCAGCACTGGCGTAAAGTTGCAAAAGACCAGGCTGACACTCTCCTAAGAGCAAAAAAGACAATTTGGTTCTTACCCATATGGTTCAAAAGAATAATAACACTCTCTGAGGCATACAGATGTTAGTTGCCACTTTCCCACGGAGCCAGACGAAATCCTTGTGTGGTTGCAGCCCGTTGCCAGGGGCGTCCACAGCAAAAATGACATCAGGCCTCACGGTGGGCACCAAAGTGTAGCAGTCTCCCCAACCTCCAGAGGCTTAGTGGTGACCCCCAGAGTCGGGGAGAGATGACATTATTTCTCAGGGTGCAGGTTTAGGTTACTAGGCATGGTGGGTGTAGTGTAAGGTGGAAAGAACAAACAGAGTTTTATTTCTCTTAACAGGTACAGGGGAGAAAGGGATAGAGCACAGGACACCCTTAGCAAATGCAATAGCAAATTGGCAGACTCCTCAGACAAAAATAGAACTAGGCAGACAGCAATACATAAAAAGGGCCTTTAAGCTGAATGCAACGATCCGTATCTTGTAGCAACTGCTGTCTCCTATAGAAACAACTACACTCAGAGTATCCCACTGTAGGTCCTCAAGCTCCACTTACAGTATCCCACTGTAGGTCCTCAAGCTCAACTCACAGTATCCCACTGTATATCCTCAAGCTCAACTCACAGTATCCCACTGTATATCCTCAAGCTCAACTCACAGTATCCCACTGTGGATCCTCAAGCTTAGCTCCCAGCTACCTGCTGGACTTCTCAAGCTTCACTTACAGCTACCCGCTGTATTCTTTAAGCTTCACCCACAGCTACCCACTGGGTTCCTCAGACTCACAGCTACCCAATGGATCCCTCAAGCTTTGCTCACAGCTACCCACTGTACTTCTCTTCAAGCTTTACTTACAGCTACCCGCTGTACTCCTTCAAGTATTACTCACAGCTACCCACTGTACGTCTCGGATGAGTTCTCTCCTGAAACTTTCCCAACACTTCACAGTCCCCGGCTGATGAAGAGTTTGCTCTGGTATTCCTTCAAAACTCCATCCCTTTGACACCTGCCTCCGGCAACAAGAGTGGTTGACCCTCTGGCTACCTCTTCTCCTGTGCCTCCTGGAAACGATCCAGCTCCCCTTGGGCTGAGCCCCTTTACACATGGCTAGGCCTCAGGCCTACATCTCTGCTGCTGCTACTCCACACACAGCCACCCAGGCCACAGCCAGGGTGGAAAGAACCCTGATCTCCCAATAGACTATCCCAGCAGCCTCAGCGACCAAAGAAACTCCTGCTGATTGGCTGAGAAACACATTCCTTCATAACCTAAATTAACTGTATTCTATCATACTAATGCCAAAGGTAACATTACCACCTATTACAGAAGAGAGAATCACAGTTCAACTCAAGCTTAGGAGAAAATCATTTGCTCAAACTACAAATTAGTCACAGAAATGTTAGGATCATAGTGTAGGCTGGTGTCTAACTTTCTTGTGCTAATAAGCCCCTTTTAATGAGAATTCTTGTGTACATGTATGTTTACCAAGGTTAAAATTCACTACACACACAATACTGTATGTACAGTATCTCACAAAAGTGAGTACACCCCTCACATTTTTGTAAATATTTTATTATATCTTTGCATGTGACAACACTGAAGAAAAGACACTTTGCTAGAATGTAAAGTAGTGAGTGTACAGTTTGTATAACAGTGTAAATTTGCTGCCCCCTCAAAATAACTCAACACAGGCATTAATGTCTAAACCGCTGGCAACAAAAGTGAGTACACCCCTAAATGAAAAATGTCCAAATTGGGCCCAATTAGCCATTTTCCCTCCCCAGTGTTATGTGACTTGTTAATGTTACAAGGTCTCAGGTGTGAATGGGGAGCAGGTGTGTTACATTTGGTGTTATCGCTCTCACTCTCTCATACTGGTCACTGGAAGTTCAACATGGCACCTCATGGCAAAGAACTCTCTGAGGAACTGAAAAAAAGAATTGTTGCTCTACATAAAGACGGCCTAGGCTATAAGACGATTGCCAAGACCCTGAAACTGAGCTGCAGCATGGTGGCCAAGACCATACAGCGGTTTAACAGGATGGGTTCTACTCAGAACAGACCTTGCCATGATCGACCAACGAAGTTCTCGTGCTCAGCGTCATATCCAGGGGTTGTCTTTGGGAAATAGACATATGAGTGCTGCCAGCATTGCTGCAGAGGTTGAAGGGGTGGGGGGTCAGCCTGTCAGTGCTCAGACCATACTCCACACACTGCATCAATATGGTCTGCATGGCTATCATTCCAGAAGGAAGCCTCTTCTAAAGATGATGCACAAGAAAGCCTGCAGTTTGCTGAAGACAAGCAGACTAAGGACATTGATTACTGGAACCATGTCCTATGGTCTAAAGAGGCCAACATAAACTTATTTAGTTCAGATGGTGTCAAGCGTGTGTGACGGCAACCAGGTGAAGAGTACAAAAAAAAGTGTGTCTTGCCTACAGTCATGCATGGTGGTTGGAGTGTCATGGTCTGGGGCTGCATGAGTTCTCCCAGCACTGGGGAGCTACAGTTCATTGAGGGAACCATGAATGCCAACATGTACTGTGACATACTGAAGCAAAGCATGATCCCCTCCCTTCAGAGACTGGGCCACTGGGCAGTATTTCAACATGATAACGACCCCAAACACACCTCCAAGATGACAACTGCCTTGCTAAAGAAGCTGAGGGTAAAGGTAATGGACTGGCCAAACATGTCTCCAGACCTATTGAGCATCTGTGGGGCATCCTCAAACGGAAGGCGGAGGAGCGCAAGGTCTCTAACATCCACCAGCTCCGTGATGTCGTCATGGAGGAGTGGAAGAGGACTCCAGTGGCAACCTGTGAAGCTCTGGTGAACTCCATGCCCAAAAGGGTTAAGGCAGTGCTGGAAATAATGGTGGCCACACAAAATATTGACACTTTGGGCCCAATTTGGACATTTTCACTTAGGAGTGTACTCACTTTTGTTGCCACTTTTGTTTTAAATGGCTGTGTGTTATTTTGAGGGGACAGCAAATTTACACTGTTATACAAGCTGTACACGCACTACTTTACATTGTAGCAAAGTGTAATTTCTTTAGTGTTGTCACATGAAAAGATATAATAAAATATTTACAAAAATGTGTGGGGTGTACTCACTTTTGTGAGCTACTGTATATTAAAAACAACAAGCTTTGTGGAACTACAATCTCAACATGCATACTTGAACTTGCCATCCCACATAGACTGTATCACTCACGCTCTACATGTGGTGGGGTGAGAGAATGTTGCATCTTCACTCTGAAAGGAGCCAGTGAAGTGTTTATATATGAGTGTAGATGTGTTGCCAAGATGAGCTCAGCAAAGTGTACCACCACTCTATTCACTAAATACATGCTTCTGCTGTCCTCCAAGCTCCTCCAGCACCCACAGCCTTACAGTATGGACTGTTACCCAGAAGTAGCAATAGCCATGATGACTTAATTGCCATTTGGAACTCTACGTGTTAATTTACTAAAGGAGTAGAACATTTGAACTAAGCTAAGTGAATAAAGGTAAGGCTTTACTCTATTCAGTGATATGCTAGTATGTATTGTTTGATTTTCCTGGCGGCACATGGCAGGGTTTTCAAGTTGAACAAAGCTTCACAAAGAAAATAGAAAAAAATCCTAGCGCTAACAGTATCAATAGGGATGAGCTTCGAGTTCGAGTCGAACTCATGTTCGACTCGAACATTGCCTGTTCGCCCGTTCGCCGAACAGCGAACAAATCGGGGTGTTTGCGGCAAATTCTAAAAGTCTATGGGAGAAATCTAAAGTGCTAATTATAAAGGCTTATATGCAAGTTATTGTCCTAAAAAGTGTTTGGGGACCCTGGTCCTGCCCCAGGGGACATGTATCAATGCAAAAAGAAGTTTTAAAAACTGCAGTTTTTTCGGGAGCAGTGATTTTAATAATGCTTAAAGTGAAACAATAAAAGTGAAATATTCCTTTAAATTTCATACATGGGGGGTGTGTATGATATGCATGTAAAGTGGCGCATGTTTCCCGTGCTTAGAACTGTCCCTGCAAAAAATGTCATTTTTGAAAGAAAAAAAGTCATTTAAAACTGACTCGCGGCTATTAATGAATTGTCGGCTCCCGGCAATACATACAAAAGTCATTGATAAAAAAAAAAAAAATAAAAAAAAAAAGCGTGGGGGTTCCCCAGAATTCAATTACCAGGCCCTTCAGGTCTGGAATGGATATTAAGGGGAACCCCGCCGCAAATTTAAAAAAAAATGACGTGGGGTTCCCCCAAATATCCATACCAGGCCCTTCAGATCTGGCATGGATTTTAAGGGGAACTCCACCCCAAATAAAAAAAAAAATGGCGTGGAGTCCCCCTAAAAATCCATACCAGACCCTTATCCGAGCACGCAACCTGGCCGGCCGCAGGGGAAGAGGGGGGGACGAGAGAGCGGCCCCCCCTCCCTCCTGAACCATACCAGGCCCTATGCCCTCAACATGGGGAGGATGTCCCCATGTTGATGGGGACAAGGGCCTCATCCCCACAACCCTTGCCCGGTGGTTGTGGGGGTCTGCGGGCGGGGGGCTTATCGGAATCTGGAAGACCCCTTTAACAAAGGGGACCCCCAGATCCCGCCCCCCCCTATGTGAATTAGTAAGGGGTACATTGTACCCCTACCATTTCACGAAGAAAGCGTAAAAAAATGTTAAAAAAACACACAAACACCTTGAAAAAGTCCTTTATTTAAAAAAAAAAAAAAAGAAAAAAAACATTCCAGCGGTGAAATCCAGTGTCCCGCGGCATTCCCGATGTCCAGCGCTGTCCGTCATTGGTTGTGCCTGAGCGGACCTGATGGGGAACTTCCTCCTCAGTGTTTTAAATGTATAGACCCGCCCCTTCTAAAGTTCCCCATCAGGTCCGCTCAGCGGACCAGATGCGGAACATGACAAGGGGCGGGTCTATACATGTATTACCAAAGTGAGAGAAGTTCCCCATCAGGTCCGCCCCCTCGGTATGTCGGACCCGCCTACGTCATTGGCCTGAGCGGGGAACTTCCTTCACTGTGTAATTTAAATTTACACAGTGAAGGAAACTTCCCGCTCAGGCCAATGACGTAGGCGGGGTCTGACATATCGAGGGGGCGGACCTGATGGGGAACTTCCTTCACTGTGTAATACATGTATAGACTCTATTCATTAATAGCCGCGAGTGAGTTTTAAATTACTTTTTTTCTTTCAAAAATGACATTTTTTGCAGGGACAGTTCTAAGCACGGGAAACATGCGCCACTTTACATGCATATCATACACACCCCCTAGGTACGAAATTTAAAGGAATATTTCACTTTTATTTTTTCATTTTAAGCATTATTAAAATCACTGCTCCCGAAAAAACTGTTTTTAAAACTTTTTTCCCCAAACACTTTTTAGGACAATAACTTGCATATAAGCCTTTATAATTAGCACTTTAGATTTCGAACATTCAAGTCCATTGTATTTAATAGGGTTCTAAAGTTCACACGAACATTTTGTCTGTCGGCAGGTTCTGGTGCGAACCGAACAGGGGGGTGTTCGGCTCATCCCTGAGTATCAATTTAAATCAACAATGACCCTTTAAGAGAGCATAAATCCTAATGTTGGAGCAGCTGCCACTGAATGGTTCAAACACCACATATGTAATAAGATTTAGGCTAGGTTCACACTAATGCAATGCCAGACATTGCATGTGATTCGCACCGCATTAATGTGCACATCACATGTGATGTCTGTGCGATGCGAATTCAGCTATCCAGTTTGTATGGCTGAAATCGCAACGCATTCGCACTGAAATGGTGCAGGACCCTTGTTTTGGTCCGCACTGGAATCGGATCGCATGGGTGTTCAGACCCATGCGATCTGATTCCACAGTTTGCACTGCTTCTGTGAACAGATTTAGGGGTGTAATTAACCACTTAAGCCCCGGACCATTTTGTAGCTAAAGGACCAGAGCTGTTTTCAGAATTTTGCACTGCGCTGCTTTAACTGTAAATTGTGCGGACATGCAATGTTGTACCGAAACGAAATTTGCGTCCTTTTCTTCCCACAAATAGAGCTTTCTTTTAATGGTATTTGATTGCCTCTGCGATTTTTATTTTTTGCGATATAAACGGAAAAAGACCGAAAATTTCGAAAAAAAATGATATTTTCTACTTTTTGTTATAAGAAAAATCAAATAAACTCAATTTTAGTCATACATTTAGGCCAAAATGTATTCAGCCACAGGTCTTTAGTAAAAAAAAAAAATGTCAATAAGCGTATATTTATTGGTTTGCGCAAAAGTTATAGCGTCTACAAACTAGGGTACATTTTCTGGAATTTACACAGCTTTTAATTTATGACTGCCTATCTCATTTCTTGAGGTTCTAAAATGCCAGGGCAGTACAAACCCCCCCCCCCCCAAATGACCCCATTTTGGAAAGTAGACACCCCAAGGAAATTGCTGAGAGGCATGTTGAGCCCATTGAATATTTTTTTTTTTTTTTGGCTCAAGTGATTGAATAATGACAAAAAAAAAAATTACAAAAAGTTGTCACTAAATGATATATTGCTCACACATGCCATGGTTATATGTGGAATTGCACCCCAAAATACATTTTGCTGCTGCTCCTGAGTACGGGGATACCACATGTGTGGGACTTTTTGGGAGCCTAGCCGCGTACGGGCCCCCGAAAACCAAGCACCGCCTTCAGGATTTCTAGGCACAAATTTTTGATTTCACTCCTCACTACCTATCACAGTTTCGAAGGCCATAAAATGCCAAAATAGCACAAACCCCCCCCCCAAATTACCCCATTTTAGAAAGTAGACACCCCAAGGAAATTGCTGAGAGGCCTGTTGAGCCCATTGAATATTTTTTATTTTTTGTCCCAAGTGATTGAATAATGACAAAAAAAATAAAATTACAAAAAGTTGTCACTAAATGATATATTGCTCACACATGCCATGGTCATATATGGAATTACACCCCAAAATAAATTTTGCTGCTTCTCCTGAGTACGGGGATACCACATGTGTGGGACTTTTTGGGAGCCTAGCCGCGTACGGGACCCCGAAAACCAAGCACCGCCTTCAGGATTTCTAGGCACAAATTTTTGATTTCACTCCTCACTACCTATCACAGTTTCAAAGGCCATAAAATGCCAAAATAGCACAAAACCCCCCCAAATGACCCCATTTTGGAAAGTAGACACCCCAAGCTATTTGCTGAGAGGCATGGTGAGTATTTTACAGCTCTCATTTGTTTTTGAAAATGAAGAAAGAAAATATTTTTTTTTTTTTTCAAAACTTTGTGACAAAAAGCGAGATCTGCAAAATACTCACCATACCTCTCAGCAAATAGCTTGGGGTGTCTACTTTCCAAAATTGGGTAATTTGGGGGGGTTTTGTGCCATCTGGGCATTCCATGGCCTCCGAAACTGTGATAGGCAGTGAGAAGTGAAATCAAAAATTTACACCCTTAGAAAGCCTGAAGGCGGTGCTTGGTTTTTGGGGTCCCGTACGCTCCCAAAAAGTCTCACACATGTGGTATCCCCGTACTCAGGAGAAGCAACAGAATGTACTTTGGGGTGTAATTCCACATATGCCCATGACATGTTTGAGCAATATATCATTTAGTGACAACTTTGTGCAAAAAATAAAAAATAAAAAAATAAATTGTCTTTTTTCCGCAACTTGTGTCAACATATAAAATATTCCATGGACTCGACATGCCTATCAGTATATAGCTTGGGGTGTCTACTTTCCAAAATGGGGTCATTTGGGGGGATTTTGAACTGTTCTGGCATTTTATACACAACATTAGGAAGCTTACATCCACTCTTCTAACCACTTGAAGACAAAGCCCTTTTTTTAATTGTAATGCACTAAAACACACTATATTGCCCAAATGTTTGATGAAATAAAAAAGATGATCTTAGGCCGAGTACATAGATACCAAACACGACAAGCTTTAAAATTTCGCACAAACGCGCATTGGCGACAAACTACATACATTTTTAAAAGCCTTTACAGGTTACGCCGTTAGATTTACAGAGGAGGTCTACTGCTAAAATTACTGCCCTCGATCTGACCTTCGCGGTGATACCTCACATGCATGGTGATGCATGGTGCAATTGCTGTTTACATATGACGCCAGACCGACGCTTGCGTTCGCCATTGGGCAAGAGCAGGGCAGGACAGGGGTGCTTTTTTTTTTTTATTATTATTAATTTAGCTTTTTTATTTTATTTTTAAACTGTTGCTTCCATATTTATTTATTTTTTATCAATTTTATTGTTATCTCAGGGAATGTAAATATCCCCTATGATAGCAATAGGTAGTGACAGGTACTCTTTTTTGAAAAAACTGGGGTCTATTGACCCTAGATCTTTCCTCTGCCCTCAAAGCATCTGACCACACCAAGATCGGTGTGATAAAATGCTTTCCCAATTTCCCAATGGCGCTTTTTATATCCAGGGGGGGGGGGACATTCCCTCCCACCGCTTGTAAAAGCAGTCCAGAGGCTAATTAGCCACTAGGATTGCTTTTCTTTTACATGAAAGCCGGCCGCTGGCTGAAAAGAATGATACCAAGATGATACCTAAACCCACAGGCATCATTCTGGTATAAACATTCAAAGTCCGGCAACATACCAGTACGTTGCTGGTCCTTGTTGGACATGTATTGTAATCTTTTTTTTCATGCAGCCTGTTGGCTGAACGAAAAAAAAAGATTGATCGGTGGGTATGCCCACCATTAGAATACCGCCCTTCATCCACCCACTTCTAATGATGGGCATACATGCACCATTTATATATGCCGAAGCATGAGGGCATCTTCCCGCAAAAGTTATGCCGCATACACATGGTCAGACTTTTCCACGGGCAAGCCTCCGTCGGAATTTCGACCGTATGTACGCGGCATTAGGAGCAAAATCGCTCCTCCGCCCCTGCTGCCTCAATGCTTCGGCATATATGCTTTTTTTTTTTTAACTGTGGTGGTGAAATCACCTCCTACAGCACTGGAGTCGCAGGGATCAGGCCTGTCTCTGCGAACGCTGCAGTTATGTGTGTTGTGTTTTGGTAAGTGACAGTGATCGATCGATACTGCACTTGGGTGCCCTGGGCTGGACGGAGGGGCAAAACGCAGGTGCTAGCAGGTATCTGGGCTGATCCCGCTAACACTGCGTTTTTGGGAACCCTAAACTGCTGGGGACGCTAGTATAGATCTGATCAGATCAGATATTGATCTGTTCAGATACTATACCACTAAGGGAGGTGTATGCTTCACGCGTGGGTGTTAGCGTTACTGGCACTAACCTGACGCTGCCTGGAGTGTGATGCAGACCCTCTCTGACGCTAAAACCTAATTGATATCACCCGCCGGGCGATCAGGGGGTTAAACCTTTATTGGGTTATATACGGCGGGTAAAATTAGGGGTATATACTGCGCTAATGTGAAAAAGAAAAATATGAAAAATAATTGTGCTAATCACACCAAGGCTGCGACAAATAAAATATGTGAAACCATATACAAACAATATAAAATTAGAAAATATCGCGCCCAAAATACATGAAATAAATAATGAAAATTAATTGATTGAAAATACACAGGTGACACAACTCAAGTGAAAAAACCCTTTGTAAAGGGGTTCCTACCACCAAAATAAATGAATATGGTAGCAAAATGTGTAAAAAAAATACTAAATCAATATTAATAAACGATAATAACAAAAGATGAATGGTCAATCCGAGTGAGTAATTATTGTCAATAAATGAAACACCAGTGTCCAATATATTAAATTAAATTCAAATAAGATGCTTGAAAATCTTTAGAGCAAGGCTCCAAGCTAGAAAAAATTTCATGGGAAAGGAAGTCCAGCGTATATATAAAAGTATCAGGGGAGAAGAAGTTCAGCACAGGTATGGAAGTGTCGCCTTCATACTGGATAAAGGGAGAAGAAAAACTCTGGAAGGTAATTCAAGGTGAGAGATGATAGTGCAGGAGAATTATCCCAGAAAATCCACGGTTATCAGAGAAGATCAAATCCACCACGGTGAATACGTATATTAAGAAATGGGTACGTTACCAGAAGTGGTGGACCTCCGCTATGGCAAGGTCTATCAGGCCTGCAGATATCACCCTCTGCGGGGTACAGGAGTTCATCCACCTGATTTTAGGAAGCTGTTATCCCAATGCAGTTTGATAGTATCCACTAGTACTGCTTCCTTCACTATGGCTGCTGCGATGAATCACTCCAAATGGTATAGAAACGAAATCTCCGAGTTTGTATAGGAAACAAAAAGAGGAGAGGGACTCCAGTAGTGCAACGCACTGACGTCACTACCACGTGACCCCGCCAGCACGGGCGAACGCTACTTTTTATGCCGGCTATTTTAAATACCAATTTTTACCTTGTTTATTGTTTTTTGGCTGTATACCTCTGTAATTGGGAATAAATCTTTCATTGAGGTAATACACTACTGGAGTCCCTCTCCTCTTTTTGTTTCCTATACAAACTCAGAGATTTCGTTTCTATACCATTTGGAGTGATTCATCGCAGCAGCCATAGTGAAGGAAGCAGTACTAGTGGATACTATCAAACTGCATTGGGATAACAGCTTCCTAAAATCAGGTGGATGAACTCCTGTACCCCACAGAGGGTGATATCTGCAGGCCTGATAGACCTTGCCATAGCGGAGGTCCACCACTTCTGGTAACGTACCCATTTCTTAATATACGTATTCACCGTGGTGGATTTGATCTTCTCTGATAACCGTGGATTTTCTGGGATAATTCTCCTGCACTATCATCTCTCACCTTGAATTACCTTCCAGAGTTTTTCTTCTCCCTTTATCCAGTATGAAGGCGACACTTCCATACCTGTGCTGAACTTCTTCTCCCCTGATACTTTTATATATACGCTGGACTTCCTTTCCCATGAAATTTTTTCTAGCTTGGAGCCTTGCTCTAAAGATTTTCAAGCATCTTATTTGAATTTAATTTAATATATTGGACACTGGTGTTTCATTTATTGACAATAATTACTCACTCGGATTGACCATTCATCTTTTGTTATTATCGTTTATTCATATTGATTTAGTATTTTTTTTACACATTTTGCTACCATATTCATTTATTTTGGTGGTAGGAACCCCTTTACAAAGGGTTTTTTCACTTGAGTTGTGTCACCTGTGTATTTTCAATCAATTAATTTTCATTATTTTTTTCATGTATATACGGCGGGTGCCCTGACACTATAAAAAGCAAACTAGCTAACCAGCGTCACCCGTAACACTTATATTGTGATCACTGGTGAAAGGGTTAACTAGGGGCAATTAGGGGGTTAAAACCTTTATTAGGTAATATATGGGGGTACCTGACGGCGAACCTAAAAAAAAATTACTGGCTACCTATCGGCATCACTGACACTAAGACAACGATCAGAAAAACTATTGCTTAGCGACAGTGGTGATAGGGGGTGAAAGGGTTATTTGGGGGGCAATCAAGGGGGTTAAACCTTTATTAGGTAATATATGGGGGTACCTGACGCTATAAAAACCTGTGGCGAACCTAAACAAAATTACTGGCTACCGATCTGCATCACCGACGCTAAGACAGCGATCAGAAAAATGATCGCTTAGTGACAGTGGTGATAGGGGGTGAAAGGGTTATCTGGGGGGGCGATCAGGGGGTTAAACCTTTATTAGGGGGGGTTAGGGGGCTACACTGGACCTAAAACTAAATGTAGTGAGACTTTTACAGTCACAAATGTCACTGATTGCAGTGATCAGTAAATAAATGGTCACTGCAATCAGTGACACTGTGACTGGGGGCTGGGGGGTGATCTGGGGGTGTCTGGGGGGCCATTTATGTGCCCTGGTGTCAGTGTGCTGTTTAGTGCACTAACCTCTGTGTCTTCTCTCATGCGGCGCTCGGTATATGTGAGCGCTTCAGGAGAGATGACATCACTTCCTCCTCCCTGTGTAAACATTACACAGGCAGCGGAAGGATTCGATTCGCTGGGAGCGATCGAGAGGGGGTGGCCGGAATCGAACGGCTGTCCCCTCATCCCTGATCGCTCCCAAACGAATAACGGCCGCTCACTGTAAAGAAGGGGGGTCCGATCGGACCCCCCAACTATACAAAGGCAGTCACGTAGATATACGTGATTCTGCCTGTCGGTGCCATTCTGCCGACGTATTTTTACAGTGGGCGGTCGTTAAGTGGTTAACTTTCTCTTGACACCCGCAGTGGTTTCCAGAGAGCAATGTGAACTGGCTGTGAGTCAGATGCGATGCGGGAACCCGCACTGGAATGACACTGGTTTCTGCATGACACCAGTGTGAACCGAGACTTAAACAAACTATGTGAAGCGCTCCACTCCACTAAAAGCGTATAGTGACACAAAACCTAATCAATATTATTATAAAGTCCTACCAAGTAATATATATATATATATATAAAAATAGTATATATAAAAATGTATTCCTATTTTTATATATATTACTTGGTAGCACTTTATAATAATATTGAGTAGGTTTTGTATCGTTACACTTTTAGTGGAGTCAGGGCTGTCTATACCGCAGGGCAAACGGGGCAGCTGCCCTGGGCCCAGTTATTGTTGGGGGCCCAAACAGCTGCCCGTCGGAGTTCCGCTACATCCGGCGCTGGCTGCTTGCTACTGTCCTCTGGGAGAGGAGCGCTGTCTCTGTATTTACAAGTGACATCGCTCCTCTCCATGTGGCCCTTCAGACCCTTCCCTGCTCCACACATCCAACTCTGCGAGAGAGCAGAGTATGGAGGGGAGGGGAGGTGCGGGGCATCTATACATGCGGAAGCTCCTCCAGAGACCGGCAGCCTGCACGGACATGCATGGCTCTTCTGCAGCACCACTCTGTTTGGCCGAGCTCTTAACTTTAATCCAAAGGGGAGGAGAGCTTTTTTTTCTCTGGGGGGCTTGGAGTTGGACTTGGATATACAGCACACTCCCTCAACCATGCATTCTGCGGATAGCACACCCCTCAATCCTGCAAATAGCTCAACACTCTACAGCGAACGCACCCCTGAACCCTGCACATAGCGCACCCCTGAACCCTGTACTCTGAACATAGTGCACCCCTCAATCCTGCACTCTGCACATAGCACACCCCTCAACCCTGTACATAGCACACTCCTCAGCCCTACACTCTACACACAGCACACATCTCAACCCTGCATGGAGCATGTAGCACATCCCTCACCTTTGCACTCTGTACATGCACCACTAAACCCTGCACATAGCCCACCCCTCAACCCTGCATATAGTGCAACCCTTACCTCTGCACGTAGTGCACCCCTCAACCCTGCACTCTATATGTAGCATACTCTTCTGTATATAGTTCACTCCTGGTTTGTAACAGGAATCTTTATGTAGCGCACCCCTCAACCCTGAACTTTGTACATAGCGCACTCCTTAACCCTGCACTCTGTACATAGCACACTCTTCTGTATATAGTTCACTCCTGAACTCCTAGTATGTAACAATGCCTCAATATTAGTGCAGTTTGGCCACACCCACAATTTGATGCAGAGGTAATGATGTGCAGTAACCTCTAGCAACCAATCCCTGAACATTAATGATCTGCTGTAATCTTATCGACCAATCAGTGAGCAAGAATGATTTGCAGTAACCGCTAGAAACCAGTTATCAGTAATGATGTACGGTAACCTCTAGCAACCAGTGAGCAGTAATGATGTGCAGTAACCTCTAGCAACCAGTCAGTGGTAATGATGTGCAGTAACCACTAGCAACCAATGAGCAGTAATAATGTGCAATAATCTCTATCAACCATTTAGCAAGCAGAAATGATTTTCTGTAACCTCTAGCAACTAATCAGTGAGCGGTAATGGTATGCTGTAACCTCTGGAAACCAATCGCAATCGCTGCCTGATCTGCTGCAGTAAATTAATTTTGGGGGCAACAAAATGTTTACCCAGGGTCCAATCAATATTATAGATGGCCCTGCATGAAGTGCTTTACATAGTTTGTTTAAAGCGTCACAAAGCACTACAGCTGATGTCAAACCGGCAGCTCCAGCTTTTTTATCTAGCAACTAAAAAAAGATTTGGACATTTTTTCATAGAGTTTTACAAGCATAGGTTGCATAACATAGAAATGAATGGGTGTTTCTTAGTCTGACCTCATTACAAGGCCATGAAGCATACAACATAGCATCAAATGTCTTGTAAACATTAGCAAATCTGTCATAAGGTATTGCAAGCAATTGTTCATCTGACAGCAGACATGTAGACTACAAAGTAAAAGATGTGACAATCAGGCCCTAACATTTAACACAACTTTAAATCCATTAAATTAGAATCCCGTGTTTCAGAAAAGAACATCCTTAGGGAGTATGCAGATGAAACCTGTTTTATTTGAGCCTTTAGATATCTAGGATCTGGTGTTGTCTATTCCAATGAAATGTATGGTGTCAACATACCAGGATCAAAAGAGTGCTCAAGGACCCTCAGAAAAAAAGGTTGTAGATGCATCTACAATCATAAATAGGCTGCACAATTTTAACCTGCATGGGGGGTGTGTCAGCAATAACCTATATTGTCTGTAAAGAAAACAATAGCACGACTTCAGTTTGCGGATGAAAATATAAACAAGACTAGGCCTTCTGGAACAATGAGCTATGAATTGATGAATCAAAGACTGAGTTGTTTGACGTCAGTAGCAGTAGAGAAGTTTATTGCAAAGAGAAGGCATTTGAGGATAGTTCATAACAACCGTGAAGCACTGCAGGGTGGTGAAAATTGTAATGTTTGGTTTTGCTTTGCTGCTTAAGAGTCTGGACAGTTTAAAGTTGAGTTAACTAAGAATTCTGCCCCATATCAATGTGTACTTGACGAGAACATGAGACCATCTGTCCGCAGATTGAACTAGAAATGGATCCGTCAACATAATAATGATCACTAGCAAATCCAACAAAAAATGGCCCAAAAAATAGGATTTTTTCGTCATACTTACCTGTAAAATCCTTTTCTTTGAATACATCACAGAACACAGAGTTAGGCCATTATTCATTATCTACTGGGTTATATGCCATCTCTACGTGAATGGACACTGGTAGACAAAGTCTTAGACAGGAAGTTCGCCCCTATATAACCCCTCCCATACAGGATGTACTTCAGTTTTGTAGCAAGCACTGAATCCTCAAAAGAGGGGAGGGACCTCTGTGTTCCATGATGTATTCAAGTGGAGGATTTTACAGGTAAGTATGATGAAAAAATCCTATTTTCTTTTTAATACATCACGGGGACACAGAGTTAGGCTATTATTCATTACCTACTGGGATGTCCCAGAGCAATAGCCTTGAGGGGAGGGAGACACCCTACCAAACAAAAATCTCCTTTAGACTTTAAATGGCAGCCTGTAGTACATTACGGCCGAAGCCTCAGCTGCTCTAACATCTACCGGATAAAATCTTGTCAACGTATGCACTGAAGACCAGGTAGCAGCCTTACAAATCTGAGCCACAGATACCTGATGGCGAAAAAGCCCAGGAGGTTCCTACACCCATGGTAGAATGAGCTCTCACCCTAAGGGGGAGCCCTAAATTTCAGACCATAGGCCTGAATGATCAATTGGCGGACCCAATTGGCAATGGAAGCTTTGGAAGCTGCCTGCCCCTTCTTTGTTTCTTCTGGTAAAACAAAAAAGGAGTCTGATCCTCGGATCTCTGCAGATCTAGACAAATAAAAACTCTGACTGCCTGGACGACGTCCAAGGAATGCAGTCGTCTCTCTTCCGCCAAATGAGGCTGAGAGAAAAAGACGGCAAAATAATTTCCTCATTTAAATGAAAGGCTGACACCACCTTTGGCAAGAAGGATGGAATAGGACGCAACACCACCTTGTCGTGGTGAATTAGGCATGGTTCCCTACATGAAAGGGCCGCCAATTCCTAAAACCCTTCTAGCCGAGGTGATGGCCATCAGGAAGGCTAGCTTGCGTGACAGCAAGACTAATGGAATTTCTTTGATAGGCTCCAATGGTGGTTTCTGTATCACAGAAAGCACCAAATTTAAGTTTCAAGGATACATAGGTGACCTAATGGGGGGAAGCAAACAAGTTGTTCCCTGCATAAAGGTTCAGACCAGCGAATGGGAGGCTAAAGGCCTTTAGAAGAATACTGACAGGGCCGGAATCTGACCTCTGATTGTACTCAAAGCAAATCTGATTTCCACAGCTGACTGTAGAAAAGAGAAAATTCTCCCAATCTCGTATTTCCGAGGATGCCATTTTCTGGCTTCACACCAAGCAATAGAAGTCTTCTAGATCTTCCTAGTGACCACTTTCCTAGCATTCACTAGGGTAGACACCACTGGTCCCGAGATGCCACGATCCTTCAGCACCCTGACTTCAATAGCCATGCTGTCAAATTAAGAGACTGTGAATTGGAGTGGAATATAGGTCTTTGAGACAGTAGATCGGGGCGGTGCGGAAGCATCCATGGCCTGTTGCTAATCTCATGATCTCTGGGAACCAGAGCCTTCTGGGCCAGGCTGGTGCCACCAGAATGATTGTAACCCCTCTCTCCGAATACTGCGCAACAAATATGGAAGGAGAGGGATCGGGGGGAAAGCATAAACCAGGGAGTACTGGCTCCATGGAACTACCAGAGCATTTGCTCCAATTGCCAGGGGATCCCTTGTTCGGGGAAACAAACTGATGTAGCTTGTTGTTGAACCTGGATGCCAATAGATCAACATCTGGCCATCCCCAATGCTGGCAAATTTCCCAGAACACCCTCGGGTGTAGTGATCATTCCCCCGGGCAGATCTGCTAAGATCTGCTAGAACCGGCACATGTCCTTTTGCCCAGGCTAGTATGTGGTTCACCTCTTCCTGAACGACTCCTGGTACCGCCCTGGTGGTTTATATAGGCTACTGCAGTGGCATTGTCGGACTGAACCCTGATAAGGCAGTCCTGAAACTACAATGTCCAGGACTAGAGGGGAAGATGTACTGCCCACAACTCCAGGATGTTGATGGGCAGGCTCTGTTCTGCTCCTGACCATCTCCCCTGAGCTGTGAGCCCCTCTAGGGTCGCTCCCCAGCCCAAGAGACTGGTGTCTGTGGTCACTACTCTAAGACACCGGGAGGAAGGGAGGATCTTCCCTTTCACAGGTTCTGATATTGCAACCACCAGCTTAGGCTTAAGCGTGCCTGAGGTGATAAGAACATGGGGTAATCCAGAGCTTGCCCTCTCCTGTTCCAAGTCAACAAGATGTCTTTGTTGTATAGGCCTGGAATGGAACTGGGTATAGGGCACTGCCTCAAAGGAGGACTCCATCCTTCCTAGAAGACTCATACAGAGCCGAATGGAGGGTTGTCTGGTGCTCTTTATCTGACGCACCTGATCCTTCAGGGTACAGATCCTTACAGGTGGCAAAAATACCCTTGCCTAACCCGTATCTAGGATCAGACCTAAAAATACTTCAGACTTTGAGCTGGTCTCAAGGCTGACTTTTCTGTATTTATGACCCAGCCCAGGCTTTCTAAATACCGCACTGTGCAGGCTATGCTCTGTTCTAGAGCCTGTAGTGAGTGATCTCTGTGCAGAAGGTCGTCCAGGTATCCGAGCACCAAGATTCCCTGGGCCCTTAAAATACCCAGTACTGGTGCTAGGACCTTTGTAAACATCCAGGGTGCTGTGGCAAGCCTGAAGGGCAGAGCCACAAACTGGAAATTACGTTGCTCTACTGCAAATAGCAGAAACCTCTGATGAGGTTGAAAAATAGGTATGTGTAAATACGCGTCCTTGATATCGATGGAGGCTAAGAAGTCTCCTATCTGGAGCGAGGCTACTACCGGGCGGACTGACTCCATCCGAAAAGGACTCGATTAACAGATGCTGGTTCAGGGATCTTATTTTCAAAATGGGCCTTGTGTCCCCGTTTGATTTTTGAAGCCCCTTTCGGATACAGGAACCTGTATAATCACTTCCTGATGCACTAAATAATCTAGTGCCTGAAACAATGTTTCTCTTTGGAGGATCTGAGGGAACGCTGGATCTTAGAAACCTCTGAGGTGGAACCCCCCGCAATCCAGCTTGTAACCGTGGGATACTGTCAAGGTGACCCACTCTTCCTGAACCACCACTGTTCTCCAAATATCCGCAGCAGCCTTCTCCCCAACCAATAGAGTGGTGACGTCCCCTCAAAATGAGGGTTTGGTGCCAGGCTTAGAAGAGTTTTGGACCCGGGGTTTCTTCTGGCCCTGCGGCTTGCCCCTGGCTCTAGCGCCCTGTTGGCAGTAGAACTGCCTTGGTGCTGAGACACCTGAGGAAGCGGTCCCTGAGGTTTTAAGCGAGGGGCGCCTGGTCCTTCTCTTCATAAGTAGAAAAAAACTTTTCCTCCATGGGATATAAAAAGGGAAAACTTCTAAGACCCCATACACACTATTAGATTTTCTGCAGTTTTTTGTCTTTAGATTTACCAAAACCATGTAGTGCAAGGGCCTGCCTGATTGCATGCAAATTGAAACTGTTAAAGGGGTTGTAAAGGTAAAAGTATTTTCACCTTAATGCATCCTATGCATTAAGGTGAAAAAACATCCGACAATACGGCACCCCCCCCCCCCCACAAGCCCCCGTTTTTACTTACCTGAGCCCTTGAAAGTCCCACGCTCGCCCCGTCATCCTCCTCGTTTC
Source organism: Rana muscosa (assembly GCA_029206835.1). Lineage (NCBI taxonomy): Eukaryota > Metazoa > Chordata > Amphibia > Anura > Ranidae > Rana > Rana muscosa. Next base: position 426,487,743 of record CM055120.1, on the reverse strand, counting down.
TGAGCCTGGCCATTGATTGGCTACATTGGATGGATTAAAAGCAGCGCAGCCATAGGCTCGCGCAGCGGTCAATCACATCCAATGACGTGGCGCGCCGGGGGGGCGGGGCCGAGTGATACAGTGAGCGGCTATAGATGCCGGCTGCATCACTGGAGCGTGCCCGCAATCACTCACCACCATGCAAGCTTTCTCGCATATAGGTGGTGAGTTCTTGCGGGGAGGAGCCGAGACAGCCGCAGAGGGACCCCAGAAGACCAGGTTCGGGGCCACTCTGTGCAAAACGAGCTGCACAGTGATGGTAAGTATAACATGTTTGTTATTTAAAAAATTTTTTTAGTTACAACCCCTTTAACCACTTCAACACCGGGCTTTTTTTACCACATCAATACCGGGCCTATTCTGGCACTTCTCTCCTACATGTACAAATCATCATTCTTTTGCTAGAAAATTACTCAGAACCCCCAAACATTATATATGTTTTTTTAGCAGACACCCTAGGGAATAAAATGACGGTCATTGCAACTTTTTTTCTTGCACGGTATTTGCGCAATAATTTTCAAACGCCTTTTTAAAAAAAAAATGCTTTTGTGAATTAAAAAATAACAAAACAGTAAAGTTAGCCCAATTTTTTTGTAAAATATGAAAGATGATGTTACGCAGAGTAAATAGATACCTAACATGTCACGCTTTAAAATTGCGAACACTCATGGAATGGCGCCAAACTTCGGTACTTAAAAATCTCCATAGGCGACGCTTTAATTTTTTTTTACAGGTTACCAGGTTAGAGTTACAGAGGAGGTCTAGTGCTAAAATTGTTGCACGCGCTCTAACGCATGCGGCGATACCTCACATATGTGGTTTGAACGGCGTTTACATATGTGGGCGGGACTTAAGTGTGCGTTCGCTTCTGATCGCGAGCTACCGGGGACAGGGGCATTTAAATTATTTATTTTTTTTACTTATTTATTTTTTTACACTTATTTTACTTTTTTTTTTTTGATCACTTTTATTCCTATTACAAGGAATGTAAACATCCCTTGTAATAGGAATGTGTGTGACAGGTCCTCTTTATGGAGAGATGCGGGGTCAATAAGATCCCACATCTCTCCTCCAGGCTGGAAAGTATGAGATCAGTGAAAAAATTTTCACCGATCTCATACTTACAAGCCGCAATGGCGGCTTTGTTTACATCTGAGGACACCCCTCTCCATTGAAATTGAATTGAAAGCGCTTCAAAAGCGCTCAGTGTTTTACTGGCAGTTTTTTTAGCGCCTCAGTGTGAAAGTGGCCTTAGCTAGATTGACGTCATCACATTGCGCCCGGGCCTCCGACGATCATAGAGATGACTGGTGACCATCTGGTCACCAGTCATCTCTATGCTCGTCACGTGACCCACCAACGACGCCGGAAGATTCGCTCCGGGTCCCCGATCGCACGGGAGAGCCCGGAGAAGCACCGGATGGCAGCGGGAGGGGGGCGATGTCCCCTCCCGCCGCCTATAAGAACGATCAAGCGGTGGAACCGCCGCTATGATCGTTCTTATGGTGCGCAGAATCGCCGGCACAAAAAATGGATATCTGAATGATGCCTCTAGCTGCAGGCATCATTCAGATATCCCCCCTCAAAGCAGAGGACGTCATATGACTATGGGCGGTAAGGAAGTGGTTAAGGTTTGACCTCATATTATATGGTTTTGATAATTCTGAAGACAAAAATCTGCATAAAATCTAATAGTGTGTATGGAGTATTAGGAGGAACCAAAATCCTGGCAGGATGTTCCCAATCAGCATACACCGCCTGTTCCAACAGTGGGTGCAAGGGGAAAGCCTGTGAGGCCTGAGGAGGCCTCAGGGACCCCAAAGAAGACCAGGGGGGCTCAGAAACCTCTGCGGGAGGTAACAAAGGCAGATCAAACCATCTCGTTGAGAGTCTGGATCAAAAGCCTCTGCGACAGAGGTTGATACCAACTGGACATCTTCTGGCCCAGATTGCTCAGAAGCAGACTCATCTGGTAGGCCCTAAACAAAATCCTTGGCATTTAGCTCTTCCCCATCATAAACCATTCCTGCTCCAAGTTAGGAGGATCAGGGGAGGGGGATCTGTCACGCTTCTTGCCACCCTGCGAGATGGAGAAAATCATGCCAGCAATCCTGTCCTCTAACCCGGCTAGAGCTGAGGACATTTCATCCCTGGTGATAAAGGCTGCAGCGTTGACAGTAGGCACCATACCAGACAGGCTAATTGTGCTCACCAAGCCCCTATGCAACAATCCTGCTAAGCACCTTAGCCTGCCAATCAACACCTGGTGACTCACATGACCCGGGTAAGGAGAAATGAGCCTGCTCTGTGGGAGCTGTCCCCTGGAAGCGCCGCATGTCAGCAATTATCTGTTTAATTAAGATGGCTGTGCGCCGGGATGCTCTGCGCATACGTGCGCAGTCCCGGCTACCGCGCGCCGCTGTAGTCGCACATGACACGAATCTTTGTGCGCCAAGAACAAGCTACAGCGCATGCGTGACTCTGAGTGCGCATAACGTCTGTGGCGAAGCTGTGTGCGCCATGGCCGCCAACAGCAGCGAACACACGTGCACTCAGGCGAACGCACGTGCGCCAGGGCGAACCAAGATGCACAATGGGGCACCCCCATGCATGGACCATCCATTAAGAAAAAAACGGCCAATACAAGGAATGGGTACTCTTGCAAACACCCGCAGCTAGCCTAAACTCCCCCCTGTGGTCACAGCACACAGGTGTCCAACCTCTAGCTAGTTTGACAGATTGTTACAATCACTGGGGCACCCCACAATAAGTAAATAACGGGGTTTCACTTACCTGTCCAGGCGCATGGCAGCCTTAGAAACTAAGAGCCCAATCTTCAACCATCACGGCAGGTTCCGTCACTTGGGGACCTTCAAGGACTGGGTTCCCCCTTCATGTTTTAGGGTCCACTCTCATGGACCTGTACAGCCACTCTCAGCTTAAATAAGATGGCTGTGCCCTGGGACCCTCTGCGCCTGCGCAGTCACGGTGCAGTGTACGCATCAAATTTTTGTGCGCGGACCATCCACGAAAGACAATAGGACAGCAAAAAAGCTACTCTTTCCAACAGTCAGCCCAAAACTCCCCCCTGCAGTCACCGCTACACAGGTGTCCAGCCTTAGACCACTTTCACACTGAGGCGCTTTCACGCTAAAAAAAGCACCTGAAAACTTATTTCCATTAAAATCAATGAATGCTTTCACACTGAGACAGTGCGCTGAAAAAACACCCCTCTCCATTGAAATGAATTGAAAGCGCTTCAAAAGCGCTCAGTGTTTTACTGGCAGTTTTTTTAGCGCCTCAGTGTGAAAGTGGCCTTAGCTAGATTGACAGATTGTTACACATATGGGGCACCCACAATAAGTAAATAAGGGCAACCTTAGAAACAAAGGGCATGGTGGTGGGAGTGTCATGGTCTGGGGCTGCATGAGTGCTGCCGGCACTAGGGAGCTACAGTTCATTGAGGGAACCATGAATGCAAAAATGTAATGTGCCATACTGAAGCAGAGCATGATCCCGTCCCTTCGGAGAATGGGCCGCAGGGCAGTAATCCAACATAACGACGCCAAACACACCTCCAAGGCGACCACTGCCTTGCTAAAGAATCTGAGGGTAAAGGTGATGGACTGGCCAAGCATGTCTCCAGACCTAAACCCTATTGAGCATCTGTGGGGCATCCTCAAACGGAAGGTGGAGGAGTGCAAGGTCTCTATCCACCAGCTCCATGATATCGTCATTGAGGAGTGGAAGAGGACTCCAATGGCAACCTATGAAGCTCTGGTGAACTCCATGCCCAAGAGGGTTAGGGCAGTGCTGGAAAATAATGGTGACCACACAAAATATTGACACCTTGGGCCCAATTTGGACATTTTGTCTTAGGGGTGTACTCTTTTTTTGTTGCCAGCAGTTTAGACATTAATGGCTACAAGCTGTAAACTTACTTCTAAAGTGTCATTTCTTCAGTGTTGTCACATAAAAAGATATAATAAAATATTTATAAAAAATGTGAGGTGTGTACTCACTTTTGTGAGATACTTTATAAGCAAACAACTGAAGTGCCTGCTTTATGAACCCATGATTCTCTGACAGTGTAAGATAAGCCTAAATTTTTACTTTAGCAGTTTTCAGTTTAGTGTGTTTGGCCCCTTTCACACTGCTTCGGTGTGGTTTCCCTGCAGCGCAGTGTACCCACACAGAGGCGTAGCTTGAAGCCCCCCCACTACCACCACTTCCATTGTGCGCCAAGATAGTCTAAGAGCCTAAAGAGTTATTTCAGGTCTTTATTTACATAGGGAGAGGGTAATTCAAAAGATTTTGGAGAAACTGTCCACATTCGACATACCTCTCCAATTCTTTTGAATACCCTGGAGCAAGGGTTGGCAACCTTTGAGAGGTGGAGATCTACCTGAACAACACAAAAGAGATCAAAAATCACTGGGGTGCGGTGCCACTTTTATTTTTTATTTAAAGAAATTATTGCCCAACTTAGGAAAACTTAGAAAAATATAATAAAACAAATGTCACTGTAAAATATTAACAACTTCCCATCCGGGCCTATTTTGGCACTCCTCTACTACATGTACATTTGCTAGAAAATGACTCAGAACCCCCAAAGGGCTCTTTCACACGGACGGTCCGTCTGTCAGTTTTTTAGGCGGACCTGAACGGATGCTCCATGTACCCCTATGGAGCCACGGATGTCAGCGGTGACATGTCCGCTGACATCCGACCCGCCAAAGTGTGACGGAGGAAAACCCTATTTTTCCATCCGTCTGCGGATCGGATGACAACGGATTCTACGGTCTGTCGTCATCCGATCCCCCATAGGGCAGAGCGGTCCCTGCACAGTGTGCGGGGACCGCCCAGTCATCCGCCGGCTCAGCGGGGATCAACGGAGCGATCCCCGCTGAACAAGCGGAGGTTCACGGGGCGGATCATGACTGATCCGTCCCGTGTGAAAGGGGCCAAACCCATTTGCTAGAAAATTACTCAGAACCCCCAAACGTTATATATGTTTTTTTTAGCAGACACCCTAGGGAATAAAATGGCGGTCGTTCCAACTTTTTACGCCGCATGGTATTTGCGCAACTATTCAAACACATTTTTTGTGGGGAAAAAAACTTTCATGAATTAAAAAACAACAAAACAGTAAAGTTAGCCCAATTTTTTTGTATAATTTTAAAACTGCGCACTCATGTAATGGCGTCAAACTTTGGTACCTAAAAACCTCCATAGGCAGTCCCTCCCTGGAGGAACTCTGCACATTCTTAGATAGGTATCCCATCCCCTGCCTATCCGACGCGGATTCAGCCCTGCTTAATGCACCTCTATCAGAGGATGAACTACTGGAAGCATTGGCTCATGCACAAAACGGTCGGGCGCCAGGTTCTGACGGCCTTCCGTCCGAAGTGTATGGGCGCTACTCTACACAACTCCTGCCGATCCTCCTAAAAGTTTACAACCAGGCGTTTGAGTCTGGGACTCTCCCCCCCCCCACTATGAATGAAGCCATTATAGTGGTCTACATCACAAAACTTACGGAGACTGTTCCTTAATCTACAGATCCCCACTGACAACACAGGTAATAGGGCTATCTTCTCTCTGGACGCGGCAAAAGCGTTCGATAGCGTTGAATGGCCCTATTTATGGGAAGTCCTGATTAGATTCAGGGTGGGTCAGTCGTTTCTGAAATGGGTCCAACTACTATATAACTCCCCTACAGCAAGGATACGCATCAACGGGGACGTGTCAGAGTCCTTCAGACTCCATAGGGGCACACGTCAGGGGTGCCCTTTGTCACCCCTGTTTGCCTTGGCTCTGGAGCCTCTGGCTATACACTTCAGAGCTTCGCAACTCATTACCGGCTTCAAGAGGGGACTTAGACAGGATGTGATTTCACTCTATGCAGATGATACCCTGCTGTACATAGGGGATACTGATGGAGCACTGCAGAATGCAATGAATCTGATAGCTGACTTTGGAAAGCTGTCGGGCTTCAGCATTAATTGGAGTAAATCGGTTCTTATGCCCTTGGACCCCCTGCCACGGCCCTTGCCTGTTTGTGCAAGGGACGTGGTGGTAGTCAGAGAATTTAGATATCTGGGTATCCAGGTGACCGCGGACCTCTCCCAGTACCTTGAGCTGAACCTGAATCCGCTACTTCGGAAGTTCCGACTGAAGAGCACTGCTTGGAAAAAACTGCCTTTGTCAGTTACTGGCAGAGCAAATTTAATTAAGATGGTCTGGGCCCCCCAACTCCTCTATATATTTCATAACTCCCCCATATGGATAAAACACAGATGGTTTACCCAAATTGATAGCCAGTTCAGGGACCTGATCTGGGGTGGTAGAACAGCTCGAATTAGCCTGCGTACCTTACAACTAGCTAAAGATCAGGGTGGTATGGGGGTTCCACATGCTAGATACTACTTTATAGCTTCACAGCTGCAACATCTCGGTAATTGGGGAGTAGAAGACTCCGACCCTATTCGATCCATACTGGTTCCTAGTGACTCTAGTCTGCCTGCAATAGCACATTTGGAATCAGGGTTTACTCATTTGCAGAACAGTCTGCCCACTGTAATCTTGTTAAACACACTATGGAAATATGTCTGGTCATTACTACACATCAAAGGGGTATGCCCGTTTACTCCCATATGGAGGAACAAGTATTTTAAGGAGCTCCTCAAATTGGAGGGGTTTCGCACCTGGGAGGAAGCAGGTATTCATTACATCACGCAATTATATAATGGTACTGTTCTAAAATCATTTTCAGATCTCAGGGAAGAATTCTCCCTCCACAGACACCAATTTTTTAAGTACCTCCAGCTGCGACATGCGCTTCAGTGTGAGAGCAGACTGTCTACACTGGTGGCGACAACGCACCCCCTGATGAATGATGTGCTGTTGATGGACGAAAGAAAGGGCATGATATCTAGATTATATATGAGACTGCTTAATACCACACATGACGCTAGTACACTTCCCTGTAGAGGGGGTTGGGAACGAGACTTAGGTCCCATTGACGGAGACACATGGGAACTATGTCTAACATCTGCGCCTTTGGTCTCGGTGTCTGCCTCGCAGAGATTGTCTCACCTATATCTATTGCATAGGGTGTATAGGACCCCAGCCAGATTACATAAGTGGGGAATTAGAGATTCTCCACTGTGTCCAAAATGCAATGGACACGTAGGTGATCTCTTACACATGCTGTGGAAGTGCCCAAAACTCTTCAGATACTGGAAGTATGTTCTTACCATTATCTCACAAGTGTATCAATTTCCGATCTTACAGGATCCGGTTGTGTGCCTGCTTGGTGCCCTGGAGATACCCACGTTATCACCAAACGAACATACAGCAGTTTTGCGGTTATTATTTGTGGCCCGCAAGGCAATTGCGAGGCTCTGGATAACTTCGAGGGTACCAACGGGCGGGCAATGGGTGGGATTGGTGAATAGCCTATTGATACGTGAAAAGCTCACTTATCAACACCGTAACGCCCCGAGGAAATTTTACTCCATGTGGCAACCGTGGTTGGACACCCCAGGACTGGGTCCGACTCAATTGGTAAAACACAGGCTTATGCAAATGTGATATGATAGAGGTAAAGGTCCGGATAAGATTTGGGACGTAATGGTGTAGATGTCAGTGGTGGACTAGGGGAAATGGCTCAAGGTTGTAATGGGTGATCCGCACTTATTATCTTCGTCCTTCCCCCTTCTTTTTTATTTTTATTTTACTTTTTTGTTTGTTTACTGTTTTGTTTGTCTGATAAACAGGCTGACTACTCCCCTTAAGGGAGTGGCCGTTTTATTTCTATCCTCTTTTATTTTAAATCTCTTTTTCGATATCCAAGCTGGATCGTAAGAGTTTCACTGCTCTTCAAAGGCCATATTTTATGTATACTACTAATCATATATCAGGGTGAATGTTCTAACCTCAGGCCAGTTCAATGTAGGTGTTGAGTATCACTGTAATGTTCTCTCTCTTGGCATCTGTACATTTGTTTACTGGGAAAAAAGGAAAATGTTGAGGATATCTCAGTGAATCTCCTGCTGTATATGCATTTCTATTGTATGTATGTAAGTATGACAAGTTCTTTCAATAAACTCGTTTTTTGATAAAAAAAAAAATAAAAAATCTCCATAGGCGACGCTTTAAAATTTTTTTTTACAGGTTACCAGCTACAGGCATCATTCAGATATCCCAACTGAAGGTCAAGGACGTCATATGACGTACCTTGGGCAGGAAGTGGTTAAACTTGTGGAAAAAACGGACAGTGTAAGTCAGTAGAGCAGTGAATGGTGTCAATCAGTAGAGCAGTGGACATTGTCCAATGCTTTTTATTTTACCTTTTTTTTTAATGTTATTTTTAATTAGCTTTTAGAACTCCTTGGTGTTAGGTGGGAGGTGATTTGGTGAGATATCAGGGGTTTAAACAGATCTCTGATGTTTTTGAGGCAGAGAAAGGAGAGCGAGGACACAACAGTCAATCTCCAGCTCTGCAGTCTCAGCTGCACAGAATGAATGAACAGGATTAGCTCTGTACAGATTTCTGTACTAACAAAGCCCAAGCAGGGTTTGGGACCCTTTTTTTTTTTGGTCCCAAAAGCAAACAAATATATCCAAGAAAAATAACCTGTTGGGAGGCAGAACAATGGGGAAACTGGTTTTGTGTTGGGTTTTGTAATCTTCAAGTTTTCTCCTGCACTTTACCTTCATCTTAGGTGCAGTGCATTTATTTAACAATTCAACTAAGACCCCTTTCACACTGGAGCGTTTTTAAGGCGCTTTTGGGCTAAAAAATGGCGCCCCTGAAGTCTGTGTGAAAGCCCGGGGGCTTTCACACCGAGGCAATGCGCTGGCAGGATATTAAAAAAACTCCTGCAAGCAGCATTTTTGGAGTGGTGTGTACACCGCTTCTGTCCATTGAAAGGAATGGGAAGCGCCGCTTGCAGTGGCGCTGAGGGTGGTTTTAACCCTTCTTCGGCCACTAGCGGGGTTTAAAGAGACCCGATAGCGGCTGAATACCTCTGCAAAGACAATGGTAAAGGGCCGCTAAAAATAGCGGTGCTTTACTGCTGACACCGCAAGCCGCCCCAGTGTGAAAGGGGTTTTAAGGGCAAATTTCTGCTTGGACCACCTAGATGAAGTTCTGCTTTAGGTTTAGATATTTCACATAGGATAAACTGCAGTTTAGGAGTAGCATAATCTATCTAAGTGAAATTCCACGCAGATTTCTACTGTTTCTTTTTACCAATTTAACCACTACAGGATTTATAATTTTGGCCAACTATTTATAAACCAGTGTTAAAAACAAATATATCTTAGAAAACATATGTAAATGCATCTTAGCAATCCTTAGATGTGGTGGCTGCATTCGTTTTCTATGTTAGGCTTTTTCCCAATCTGTTTTCACCTAGTGGTCCTACACTCTGGATGAAAGCGCAACAGAGGCACCTTTGGACGGCAGTCCGGGGAGGAGGCACTAGCAGTTTTAGATACACTAACAAACTGAAGCGGTGCTCCAGGTAGCACTTTTCAAGCAGTTACAGCAACAGGTTCTTTTCCTTTCAGGATAAAAGGTTTACCCCTGTCAATGGTTTCTCTTAACCACTTCCTTACTGGGCACTTAAACCCCCCTCCTGCCCAGACCAATTTTCAGCGCTGACGCACTTTGAATGACAATTGCGCGGTCATACAACACTGCACCCAAATGAAATTTTTATAATTTTTTCCCACAAATAGAGCTTTCTTTTGGTGGTATCTGATCACCTCTGCGGTTTCTATTTTTTGCGCTATAAACAAAAAAAAGAGCGACAATTTAAAAAAAAAAAAAAAAAAAACACAATATTTGTAACTTTTTGCTATAATAAATATCCCAATTTTTTTTTACATTTTTTTTTCTTTTAGTTTAGTCCGATACGTATTCTACATATTTTTGGTAATAAAAAAATCGCAATAAGCGTTTATTGATTGGTTTGCGCAAAAGTTATAGCGCCTACAAAATAGGGGATAGATTTATGACATTTTAATTTTTTTCCACTAGTAATATCGGTGATCTGCAATTTTTATATCAGGACTGCGATATTGCGGCGGACACTTGACACTATTTTGGAACCATTCACATTTATACAGCGAACAGTGCTATAAAAATGCACTGATTACTGTATAAATGTGACTGGCAGTGAAGGGGTTAACCACTAGGGGTCGGGAAAGGGTTAAATATGTTCCCTCATGAGGAATTCTTATTGTGGGGGGAGGGGACTGACTGGGGGAGGTGACCGATGGTTGTCCCTATGTACAAGGGACACACCATCCGTCTCCTCTCCCTAGCAGGAAGTGGATCTCTGTGTTTACACACAGAGATCCACGTCCCTGGCTCTGGGACAGCCGATCGTGGGAACCTGGCGGACATCGCGGCCGGCAGGCACGCGCATCGGCACCTACGTGACACAGCGGGCACAGCTCTTCCGCGATGCGCGCCGCCGCGCATTGCGGAAGTAAACAAGAGGACGTCCTGGGGACGTCCACCCGGCAGTTCAGGTCCGCGCTGCAGCCGTCTTTCGGCTATAGCGCGGATCTGAAGTGGTTGTAAACCCACTCTTGCAACTTGCACCTACAGGTAGGCCTAGATTAAGGCTTATCTGTAGGTGTTTGCAATATCTCCTAAACCTACAAGGTTTAGGAGATATTTGCAGAAAGAGAGTACACCGATGTGTACGGCGCACGCGCGCCGTAGACATCGGGCGCAGATGCACTGTAAACCGGTTTTATGAATGATAAAGCCGGCTTTTACAGCTCCCGCGCGCATGCGTGCAGTGACGTCATCGCCGCTCTGGCCAATCACAGCGCCGGAGCGGCGATACCAGCAAGAATCTCCGAGGGGACATGGCGGCGGCGGAGGGGAACGAGGTGGACTTCGTATACTATGCATACTAGCTCATTATGCCTTTCTCTTGCAGGGTTTGCTTTTATCCCGTTTTTTCGGGGGGGGGGGGGGGGGTGGGGGGGATTACTTCCTCATTAACTCTCTAACTGCTAAATCTGCAGGACAAATTATTCTGTTGAACAACAGATTTACTTGTTAGATAACCGAGTGAAAATAAAAGAAAGCCTAAAAAAGAAAACTAATGCTGCAAGCAACTAAGAATTGGTAAGCTGCAATAAAATAAATGCTTGTTTTTGGGTTTAATACCTAGGGTTGCCACCTCATCCCTTTAAACCCAAACACATATGAATTACACAGGTTCGGAGGTAATGTAATGCAAATAAGGCACAGAGCTCAAATACCACCTTTAACCCACTGGTTTTCCACCGGTATGTGTCAGGGTCTTTCCACCTCAGCTCCCAGGGGCTGATGACTCTTTATGGCCGGCTTTCAGCCCAGATCTTATTACTAACATAATTTCTACCTCTAGTAATTTAAATATTTTTTATAGACACCTACCTTACATCTGCTCCTGAAGAGTGGCAGGAGCCACGAAAAGCATCAAGCTATTAGAAGCCCCCCCCCCCTTTATACCACAAGATTTCTAGCATTTTACCCTTCATGTCACTCTGGATTGTACCAAACAATTTAGGCTATGTTTATTACTGTGGAGACACGCAACAATTAGTTTGTTTTTTATAAATGTTTACAATATGAACTATCAAGCTACTATATTATGTTACGATAGAACTTGTATGCAATAACATTTTATTTTTGATTGATTATAAATTGTTGTGCATTATGCCTTTATGCAAGGTTTCTGGTTCTAGTTTACCTTGTACTCGCCCGACACATTTTTGCTGTGTTATCTCCCCGATTGCATGCTTCACACAAAATCCCAATCCTTCCTCATTCATAAATTAGGAATGGAAGCGTTCGGCTTGATGCACCCTGTGCTTCATATAAAAGCCCCAACCTTTGTTTAAAAATTTTTTTTACCACCTTAATCAGCCACAGAACTTGTGTAATTAATATGTGTTCAGGTTTAACCACTTAAGGACCGCCGCATGACTATATACGTCGACAGAATGGCACGGGCAGGCATATGGGCGTACCTGTACGTTCCTACGTCCCCCCCGGTGCCCGCGGCGGTCGGCATTGCTTCAAGAGCGATCCGTGATGAGGGGGCGGCCAATGATTTCTGGCCACCCCCTCACGATCGCTCCTGGCGAATGAGAAGCTTCCCCTGCCTGTGAAGTGTAAACACAGGCAGGAGGAAGTGATGTAATCTCTCCTCGCGGCGGTCTTTTCGTCCGGAGCTCGAGGAGAGAAACATCAAGTAAGTGCACCAACAGTACACTGACACCAGTATACGTCGGCACACATTTCACCCCCCACGCACCCCCAGTCACAGTGTAACTGATTGTAGTGGTCATTTTTTTACTGATCACTGCATGCAGTGTCATTTGTGACTGTAAAAAGTTGCAGGGTAGTTAGTGTTAGGCCCAGGGTACCCCCCTAAGACCGCCCCCCAGGTAACCCTTTCACCCCCTGTCGCCAGTGTCACTAAGCAATCTTTTTTCTGATCGCCGTATTAGTGTCGCTGGTGACACTAGGTAGCCAGTTATTTTTTAGGTTCACTGCCAGGTTTTTATATAGTGTCAGGTACCCCCATATATTTCCTAATAAAGGTTTTAACCCCCTGATTGCCCCCTAGTTAACCCTTTCACCAGTGATTACTATATTACTATATATATACACTATTATAAGTGTTACGGGTGACGCTGGTTAGTTTGCTTTTTATAGTGTCAGGGCACCCGCCATTTATTACCCAATAAAGGTTTAACCCCCTGATCACCCGGCGGGTGATATCAATTAGGTTTAGTGTCAGATAGGGTCTGCGTCGCCCCAGGCAGCGTCAGATTAATGCCAGTAGCGCCAACACCCACGTACGCAGCATACACCTCCCTTAATGGTATAGTATCTGAACGGATCAATATCTGATCAAATTTATAGTAGCGTCCCCAGCAGTTTAGGGTTCCCAAAAACGCAGTGTTAGCGGGTTCAGCCAAGATACCTGCTAGTACCTGCTTTTTGCCCCTCTGCCCAGCCCACCCAAGTGCAGTATCGATCGATCACTGTCACTTACAAAACACTAAACACATAACTGCAGCGTTCGCAGAGACAGGCCTGATCCCTGCGATCGCTAACAGTTTTTTTGGTAGCATTTTATACAGTTGCTGACAGTCAGGTGCTTTTTTACCTGTGAATCTTACGAGTGTACCAGTAAATTTAGAGCCCAAAATGGCAAATCGAAGGTACACTAGTGAAGAGGCCTACACGTTTCTGAGCATGACAGATAGTGAAGAGGAGGTCACTCATCTCTCAGATTCAGAATACGATCCTGTAGACGACAGCGGCTCCATGACAGATGGCTGTGACAACGAAGGTGAGGTCCCTGCTAAGGTCAGGCGTACCCGACCCCATTCTTCTGCTGTTGTTGAGGTGCAAGAACCGCAGGGCTCTCGTATGGAGCAGAGAAGTACTAGTGCCGCTCATCCTTCTGGTGAACTGGCAAGCACCAGCGGCCTAGTACACCCTGGTCGTACATCCAGCACTGCAGTAACACTTGGTGACGTGGAGAGTCCCATAATTGCAGTTCAAGCTGGCGAGGTGGCAAGCACAAGTAGTGACCCGCTGCCACCAAGAAGACAAACACAGGCCCGTCGTGCCCATAGTGTCCTTCCTGCAGAATTTGCCAATCCTGATTGGGTGCCCACCACTTCTGCAGAACCCGTTCTTCCCCCATTCACTGGCCAACCCGGAATTCAGGTGGAAACAGTTGATTTTACGTCACTTGATTTTTATTCGCTGTTTTTCACGGAAGAGCTCTATAGATCTAATGTGGACCAAAGTAATTTGTATGCTGGTCAATTCATCACCGCTAATCCCCAGTTGCCCTCCCTTGCCAGAGATTGGAAACCAATTACGGTTTCCGAATTTAAGACCTTTCTGGGCCTACATAAAATTGAGTAAGTTGCGGTCGTATTGGTCCAAACGCCCAATTTACCATATTATGCCCGTGTTCCCTGCCTCCATGGCCAGGGCACGATACCAGCAGATCTTGCGGTTCATGCACTTCAACGACAATGAACTTTATCATGCTTGTGGAGACCCTGAATACGATCGGCTCTACATAATTCGGCCCCTCGTAAACCACTTCAACGAGCGTTTTGCAGCCTTGTTTACTCCCCATCAAGTTTTTTGGTTTACGAGGGAAAAGATAGTCACGTAGAGCCGGAGAACTGCCCCGATTACATAGGGAGCGCTGGCAAGATAGTTTGGAACTTGGTGTCACCCTAATTCGGAAAGGGGTACCACTTGTATGTGGACAATTATTACACGAGCGTGCCACTTTGTAGTCACTTGTTTGATCATCCGATTGGCGCATGTGGCACCGTGCGACCTAATCGCCGGGGCTTACCCCAGAGGCTTGTAGATTCCCATCTTAGGCTGGGGGAGAGAGTCTGCTTGAAGTGTAATAATTTGCTCGCTGTGAAGTGGAGGGATAATAGGAATGTTTTCGCTCTTTCCTCCCTTCACGCAAACACGACATTCCAAATTCCTACGGCGACTGGTGTTGTGGAGAAACCCCTCTTTGTCCACGAATATAACCAAAATATGGGAGGGGTGGACCTCAACGACCAGTTGTTGACGCCATACCTAGCTGCCCCTAAGGCCAGACGTTGGTACAAAAGTGTCTGTATACTTATTTCAATTGGCTTTGGTGAACGCTCATGTGCTATACAGAGCTTCAGGATTGACTGGATCCTTCCTTCAATTCCACAAAGAGATCATCACAGCCCTTCTGTATCCAGGTGGTGCTTCACCTCACCATTCAACAAAATGCAGTAAGCCGGCTGCATGAGAGGCATTTTCCGCAAGTCCTCCAGAGTACCCCTACCCAACGAGCCCCCCAAGGAAAAGGTTGTGTCTGTAGAAAGCGCAGATATAGGCGTGACACCTGTTATTGCCCACACTGTCCTGACAATCCTGGTCTTTGCATTGGTAAATGTTTTGAACGCTACCACACACTAGTGCAGTTTTAGCGTAGGGTACAGCATTTCACAGACTAGGAGACACTTACACAGAGTCTCCCAAGATGCCATCGCATTTTGAGAGACCAGAACCGGTATTTTTTTTACACTTTTATGTAACTAACAAAAAAAAACAGTTGTTGTTTTCTTGTTCTTTTTTTTAATGTATTCTACTATTATGTTTTATAATTTTTGCTTTTCAGGCATGTAATTTTTTTTTATAGTTTACTGTGTTTTATTGTTAACTATTTTTTGTTTTCAGGTACACCATTCAGTTGCAGCATGGATTTATTTATCTTGATAGCAACAGTGTTTGCTCCCACAATACATAAAGCCGTGACTCCAACGCTGTAGGAGGTGATTCCACCACCACAGTTTAAAAAAAAAAAAAAAAGGAGCATATATGCCGAAGCATGGGGGCAGCAGGGGCGGAGGAGCATTTTTCTCCTAATGCTGCATTCACACGGTCGAAATTCAGGGAGGTTTGCCCGTTGAAAAGTCAGACCATGTGTACGCAGCATAACTTTTGCAGGAGGATGCTCCCATGCTTCAGCATATATAAATGGTGCATGTATGCCAATCATTAGAAGTGGGTGGATGAAGGGAGGTATTCTAATGGTGGGCATACCCACCGATCAATCTCTTTTTCCGTTCAGCCAACAGTTCATGTAAAAGCAATTCTAGCGGCCAATTAGCCTTTAGACTGCTTTTACAAGCAGTGGGAGGGAATGTCAGAAACAGTGAGTCAGACCTCCGAAACAGAGCCGATACAGACAGGTACACCCACAGGCACGTACCACATCTAAAGAAAATAGCGCAATCCCCGTGGCATGCGAGGGCCGAGGACACAACATGGAAGTACCATGTCCTCATTCAGGTGAAAAGCTGAAACCACCTTCGAAAGGAAGGCTGCGGGCGTAGCACCGCTTTGTCCTAATGTAGGATCAAATATGGGGACTTGCAAGACAAGGTCGCCAAGTCAGAAACCCTCCTGACAGATGTGATGGCTACCAGGAAAGCCACCTTCTGAGAGTGTCAAAAGAGGAATTTCCCTAATGTCCTCAAAAGGAGGTTTCTGAAGCACCAAGAGCACCAGATTCAAATCCCACGGAGGTAGTGGTGGTCGCACCAGAAGAGCCACATGCCGGACCCCGTGCACCAACGAACTTCCTAGTGACAGACACCAGGGGTCGCTGGAAGAAAACAGCTAAGGTTGAAAACTGCCCCTTAAGGCAATTTTATGATCCCCTCCACGCTGTAAAAACAGCAGGATCCTGAAAACCGAATAAGTCCATGGACGCCATTCCATCGCCTCCCACAGAGGTGTAGGCTCTCCATGTGCAATGGTAGATCTTCCTAGAAGAAGATTTCCGTGCTCTCAACATGGTTGAAATTACCGAATCTGACAGGCCTCGGTCCCTCAGTACCTGCCTTTCAATAGCCATACCGCTAAAGCCAGCGACTGCAAAGCAGTATGAAGGATGGGACCATGCGAGAGAATGCCCCCCCCATTGGCAGACACCAAGGCATATCCGCCACCAGTCACACGAGGTCGGCGAACCAGGGACGCCTGGGCCAATCTGGGGTGACTAAAACCACCTTCAGACTCTACTCTGCGGAGTAGATGAGGAAGCAACTTTAGTGGTTGAAGGCATAAATTAGCCAAGCTGACCCCACAGGGCTACTAACACGACTGCCCAGGAACCTCTGGACCTGGCCACAAACCGACACTTGCGATTGAGTCAAGAGACCCAGAGATCCACGTCTAGCGTGTCCCATCTCCGATAAAGGAGTTGGGGGGGGGGGGGGAAGAAAAAAAAAAAACTTCGGATGTAACGACCATACCCCGTGGTCCAGCATCTGGCGACTCAATAGTCCGCCTGTCAGTTTCCCACGCTGGAATGTAAACTGCCGACAGGGCTGGCACGTTCTTGTCCGCCCACCGTAGGATGTGAGCGACCTCTGACGTTGCAGCTGAGCTTCTCGTTCCTCCATGACGATTGACGTATGCCACAGCCGTGGCGTTGTCCGACTGGACGCCCTCTTAGTCCCCAAGACCACCTGGAAAGGCACAGCCTGATCGCCCGGAGTTCCGGAACATTGATCGGCAGTTGGGATTTGGACGGAGTCCAGCGGCCCTGGGCCGCCTGAACCCCCAGACTCTTCCCCCCACCGGTCAGACAGGCATCCATCGTGATCACGGTCCGTGAAAAGGGAGGAACGACTTCCCCAACCGAAGAGCCAGGAATCTCAGCCACCAACTCAGAGAGGACCTGACAAGATGACTTATCTGAATCTGATGATCCAGAGACAACGGAGATCCGTTTCATTTTTTGAGACTCTCCGCCTGCAAGACTCGAGTGCGGAATTGGGCATATGGTACTGCCTTGAAGAGGCTACCATGAGGCTCAGGACTCGCATGCAAAAAACGGAGAGACGACCATGTGCGGGATGTCAACAACCCCACCGCAGATTGGAGGGCCTGCAACTACCCCAAGGGAAGAAAGACTCTGGCCTCCGAGGAGTCTAGGATCAACTCCAGGTACTCCAGGCTCAGGGACGGTACTAACACCGACTTCTGGAGGTTCAGTATCCAAACTCCCGAAGAGTCCGACTGTCTATAGACACGTCCTCCTCTAATTCTGAGTTTGGAGCAGCTCTCAGAAAAAAAGGTTGTCCAAGTAGCCCACAACGGCAATGCCACGCTGTCTCAGCAAAGCTAGAATCGGGGCAAGCACCTAGAAGAAAACTCTTGGTGCCGAAGCTAGGCCAAAGGGAAGAGCCATCACTGATAGTGGTCTTCGCCTACCGCAAAGCGCAGGAACCTCTGATGCCTGACGCAGATGGGGACATGCAAGTATGCATCCCTGATATCCAAGGACGCAGGATGAAGCGCAGCCCTCACCAAATGAATCGAGTCCACCCGGGACCCTTTGAATGGCACGGGTACGATCACCCCGCATGGCAGCCCAACGAGCTGGAAGGAGAGGCAGCTTGTGGAGGAAAAAATCTGTTTGGTGGACAAGAAAGAAAACCATCTTGTACTCCAAGGTGAACACCTCGCAGACCCACTGGTCGGGGAGCAGGGAAGGCCACTGAGCTGCAACCCTGCAAAGCCATCCCCCCCACCCTGGATTCGGGTGGGGGCAAAACTTCCTGCGTAGCAGGCTCTAGTGCAGGTTAGGTGGACTTGCGCACCCAGGGATGCTTCTGTCCCTCAGCAAGACCTTTTCCACTTGGGAGGGTCTCCCTGCCTGACAAAACACTTGTGTGGTAAAGGAGGGCCCCGGCTTACGGCACGGCTCCTTCCCTGTAGTGGATTTGAGGGAGAAGCGTGCTCCTACCCCCAGCGACACCCTACATGATGTCGTCCAGTGAGGCACCAAAAGGCCTCCCACCTTAGAAAGGCAACACTGCCAGAGTTTTCCTAGAAGCCTAGTCAGCAGACCAGCTTTTTCCCCCATATTAGGGGCGCCATACTACCGCAGAAGCGGCGGTGGTTCTGGAGATCTTAAGGGGACTGCACCCCCGAATCTCCACCCCAGTTAGCATGACTTTGGTGTGAGGAAACCGGAATACCCGGAGGAAACCCACGCAGACACAGAGAGAACATGCAAACTCCAGGCAGATGTTTGCTGCTAAATGAGAGTGCTAACCACTACACTGCTGTGCTGCCCTGCGGTGCCACATTATTTGCCCACTCTGAGAGTGTCAGGAACACCCAGATAGCAGCCCCAGAGGCCGCAATGCTCCAGCATGGTGAACACGGAGCGGCTCACCGCTTCAGACCGCCTATCAGTGGGGTCATTAAAAACAGGGGTCCCCCCGGGATAGAGATTCCCTATTATAACCGAGAGACTGGGGTGCGCTGAGGGACCGCAAGGGGTCCCTGCGACCGGTCTGTAACTATGTAAGGAAAACCTTAAACATAGCAGGTCGGAATGTGCAACCCAAAGAAAAAGGACAGACTCTGCTGTGGAAGTCCCAGCTGTATCTTCCAGCTTGAGAGTGTCCCTCACAGCAGTGATGCGGTCTTGAGGTGGCCCGGACGAGGGGTCCTTCACACAGGGAAGGTCCTTGTCCGCCTCTTCTGACATATCAGAACCAGGAACCTGCGCCGCAGCCAGGCCCGAGTCTGAGCAATTTCCCAGGCGATGGTGGGGGGGGGAGGGAGCGCTTAGCAACCCTCTTCTTACGCTCGCACGCTGCTTCCGCCTTGGCAACAAGGACTTCAGGACTGCCTAAACAGTGCCCATGGGAACCGCAGGTGCAGAGTACCGGATGCTGCCGCCGGAATGTCTGAGGGGAAAACCGCCAGCCTCTGGCTCCAGATCACCCACTAACCACCCTTAGGGACCTAGTCAGTTACCTGCACATAACTTTGTCCACCCTCCTAGCTGCACTGATCGAGGGGGGGGGGAATACTCAGGGGACTCACCACCAGCAAAGGACCGCCTAGCGCCACCGCCCGCTCTCCATCCTCACACCACGTGTGACTGAGAAGACTGTGTAGGGTGAATGGCGCCATTCGCGCCGTTCATGAAGTGAGCAAGGAAGCCAGTCAGCACTAGACAACAAAACACCCTCCAAAATGGCCACCGGGTACCTCAGAGAAAACGCGCGGACCACAAGAAAATGGGCGCCCGTCTGCAGCATGGTGTGACCACGGCAAAACGGCCACCAATGGAAAATACAATGCAAGGAATAGACCCCAGAAAAATGGCGCCAGCGCTTCAAAATTCGGCGCCCAGCAAGCGAGGTGGACAAGAAGGCCAGCAGCGGAGGCTCCTAAGAAAATAACACCCCCCCCAGGGAGAGCGGGCCTGGACACCCCCCCCAGCGGGACCAGGAGCCCCCCTAAAAAAGCTATTCCCCGCCCGGTCGCAGTAGGCCCGTGAGGGGAGGAGGAAAAAAGGGTGACATAGGGAGAGAGGGGAAGGTAAGAGAACCTAACGACCCCCTTAGGAATGCCCAACTGTTCCACCCCACCGAAGCAGGAGGAACCGTACGTACCCATCCCTGCTGGTGCATTCCTGACAGACCTACAACCGAGCAGTACGTTGTAGCTGTCGGCCCGGTCCACTGTGACTGAGACAGCAAGCCGCTCGGTCATATGTGAACCCTGGAGCAAAGCTCACCGGTCACCCCTGGAGCCATGGGGTATGTCGTGACAGACCCGACGCCTATTTGCAAGGGACTGTAACAAGCTCGCTGGCCGGACTGGGGGGACTACAAGGATCTATAATATCCTGCCTGTCACGCCCAGCCGGCAGTTGATAAGATTCTCAAAAATAAATAAAAGTAAAAAACTCTCCTCAGGACGCTGGGCCCAAAAGGGAGCCACGTCCTTCTCCTCTACTATGCAGAAAAAAACCAAGGCTGCTGCTGCAGGGCGGAGGGCTATGTACGGAGGGACCGCCCCCTGGGCGGGGCCGTTTCAACTCTGTTAAAGTAACATGTATTAAATGCCTTACATGTTCTGCCTAGTCCTCTCCTATATAACAGGAACATAACCCAGTGGTCATGAATTAAGGAGCTGTGTCCGTCCATGGACGAAAAGAGAAATATATTATTTAGTGACAACTTTGTGCAAAAAAAAAAAAAAGTTTGTAATTTTCCTGCAACTTGTGGCAAAATATAAAATATTCCATGGACTCAACATGCCTCTCAGCAAAAAGCTTGGGGTGTCTACTTTCCAAAATGGGGTAATTTGGGGGGGGGGGGGTTTGTGCTATTTTGGCATTTTATGGCCTTCAATACTGTGATAGGTAGTGGAGTGAAATCGAAAATTTGCGCCCTTAGAAATCCTGAAGGCAGTGCTTGGATTTCGGGGCCCCGTTCGCGGCTAGGCTTCCAAAAAGTCCCACACGTGGTATCCCCATACTCAGGAGAAGCAGCAAAATGTATTGTGGGGTGCAATTCCACATATAACCATGGCATGTGTGAGCAATATTTAGTGACAACTTTTTGTAAAAAAAATAAAAAAATAAATAAATGTTTTTTCTTTTTGTCATTATTCAATCACTTGGGACAAAAAAAAACTAAAAAATATTCAATGGGCTCAACATGCCTCTCAGCAATTTCCTTGGGGTGTCTACTTTCCAAAAAGGGGTCATGGGGGGGGGGGGGTGTTTGTACTGCCCTGCCATTTTAGCACCTCAAGAAATGAGATAGGCAGTCATAAATTAAAAGCTGTGTAAATTCTAGAAAAAGTACCCTAGTTTGTAAACGCTAAAACTTTTGCGCAAACCAATAAATATACGCTTATTGCCATTTTTGTGGCTGAATACATTTTGGCCTAAAGCTGGCCATACACCATTAGATTATCTGCAGATTTTCTATGGTTAGATGGAAAGAGTGGGCGATTCCTCCATCCACACAGTTATACATGGAGAAATCTGTTGCACTTTTTCCATCTAACCATAGAAAATCTGCAGATAATCTAATGGTGTATGGCCAGCTTTAATGTATGACTAAAATTGAGTTCATTCGATTTTTCTTATAACAAAAAGTAGAATATCTTTTTTTTATTCGGTCTTTTCCGTTTATAAATTGCAAAAAAAAAAAAAAAAAACGCAGAGGCAATCAAGTAGCATCAAAAGAAAGCTCTATTTGTGGGGGAAAAAGGACGCAAATTTTGTTTGGGTACAACATTGCATGACCGCGCAATTGCCAGTTAAAGCAGCGCAGTGCCAAATTGTAAAAAGACCTCTGGTCCTTAAGCTGACAAATGGTCCGGGGCTGAAGTGGTTAAATGGATAAGGTGGCAACCCTATTAACTACTTGCCGACCAGCCGCCGTTGTTCGTTAAGGGCTATAGGGGGGCGCGCGTGGCTGGCGGCTGCGATGTCAGCCGGCCATCCATGATCACTCAGAGCCAGAAAAGGGATCTGTCAATGTAAACAGACAGATCCCCATTCGGTCAGGGAAGTAGAGAGAGCTCAACTGTTCCTAGTGATCAGTAACAGCGCTCTCTCTCTCTAGTCCCAGTCAGTCCCATCCCCCCCAGTTAGAAACACCTCCCTAGGGGAACACTTAACCCCTTCCCTGCCAGTGCAATTTATACAGTAATCAGTGGCTATTTTTAGTCAATGGTCCCAAAAAAAGTGTCCGATCTGTCCACCGCAATGTCACAGTCCTGCTAAAAAATAAATAATTGTATTTATTTTTTTTAAATTGCTGATTACCGCCATTACTAGTAAAAAATTGTTTATTAGTATATCCCCTATTTTGTAGACGTTATAACTTTTGCGCAAACCAAGCAATAGGACAATATGTATTGTACATATTTTTGGTAAAAAATTAAAATTGTGATAAATGGATAAACTGATGAAAAAATAATTTTTTTGGGGGTATAGCAAAACGTTAATAGGATTTTTGTACTCACCGTAAAAGCCATTTCTCCGACGTCCATGGACTGACACAGCTGGATACGGTAAACGTGTGGGTATATGTCCCTGCTCGCAGAAGAAGATCTAGGCAGAATGTTAGAGGTTAGAAATATACATTCTAGAACAAACCAGAGCCGAACAGCCCCGCCCAGGGGGGCGGTCCCTCCGGACATTACCCTCCCACCTGCAGCTTGCAGCCTCAGTTCGTAACAAAGCAGTACAAACCTTAAAAAGGAAGGGTGGGTGCGCTGTGTCAGTTCATGGACGTCAGAGAAACGGATTTTACGGTGAGTACAAAAATCCTATTTTCTCTTATTGTCCATGGACTGACACAGCTGGATACTGTAAACGTGTGGGAAGTCCCAAAGCAGTATCAGAAGGGTGGGAGCAGTAGTAAAGGAACAACCAAAACTTCACTCCAAACAAGCAGAGCTCCTCAACGGAGGAGTTGCAACATTAAACAGCGGCCTGTAATGCTTTGCGGCCGAAGGAAGCATCCGAAGATGCAGCCACATCAACCTTATAAAATTTTGAAAAGGTATGAACGGACGACCAGGTCACCACCTTGCACACTTGTGCAACCGACGCTTGATGTCGGAAAGCCCAGGAAGCACCAATTGCTTGGTGAAATGCGCCGCAACCGGAAAGGGAGGCGCCCGCCCCTTAAGGGCATAGGCCTGTATGACGGTCTGTCTGATCCACCTAGCGACGGTGGAAGACACCACTCGGCCCTGTTTTGGACCAGAGACAGACACAGTGAGTCAGACTTCCGAATGGAAACAGTAGCAGGCAGGTACACCCGTAAGGCTTGTACCCATCTTAATGTATGAAGCGCAAACTTTCAGGGATGCGATGGGTGAGGACACAAGGACGGAAGAACAATGTCCTCCTTAAGGTGAAAGGCCGAGACCATCTTTTGAAAAGGATGGTCGTGGGCGCAACACCGCCATATCCTTATGGAGGACCAAGTAAGGCGACTTGCAGGACAAGGCCGCCAACTCAGACACCCATCTAACCGAAGTAATGGCCACTAAGAAGGCCACCTTCTGGGACAAGGTCAAGAGAGGAATCTCTGATATTCTCAAAGGAATGTTCTTGGACAGTGGTTCTCAACTCCAGTCCTCAGGGCCCACCAACAGGCCAGGTTTGCAAGATAACTGAAATGCATCACAGGTGATATAATTTGCTGCTCAGGGATTGCAGTATTCTAGTCTGCATCTCACCAAGGTAATACTTAAAACCTGGCCTGTTAGTGGGTTTTGAGGACAGGAGTTGAGAACCACTGTTCTTGGAGAACCGAGATGCATCAAATTCAGATCTCAAATAGGGAGAGGAGGCTTGACGGGGGGGGGGGGGGGGGAATCACATGGCGAACCCCCTGCACAAAAGGTGCCAATCAAGGAATGGCCTGGTAGTGATCGTTTAAAAAGACAGCCCGGGCCAAAATCCGACCCTCAAAAAAGGTATGCAAGGCCAGCTTTTGGGTCACACCACGCTGTAAGAACAGCAAAATCCTGGGCACGGAATACGTCCGAGGACGCCACTCAAGTTCCTCGCACATAGCGATGTAAGCCTTCCAGGTACGGTGATATATCTTTCTGGAGGAAGATTCCCGTGCCAACAACATGGAAGGGATGACCGAATCCGAGAGAACTCGGTCCTTCAGCACCTGGATTTAAAACAGCCATGCCATTAAAGCCAAGGACTGTAAAGCAGGATGAAGTATGGGATCATGAGACAGAAGGTCCACCCCAATAGGCAGTCGCCAAGGAACGTCTGCGACTAGCCGAAGTAGATCCGCGTACCAATGTCGCCGTTCCGGAGCAATGAGGATCACCGAAATGGCCTCAGCCCCTACTCTGCGAAGCAGGCGAGGCAACAACAGTAGCGGAGGGTAAGCATATATCAGGCGATACTGCCCCCACAGGCTTCCAACGCGTCTGATGCGTCTGCCCAGGGGTCCCTTGACCTGGCCACGATCTTGCCACCTTGCGAGTGAGTCGAAAGGCCATAAGGTCCACATCCGGTGCCCCACCTCCGGTAAAGGAGGTGGAAACACCTCCGGATTCAAGGACCCTTCCCCTGCAATGCACACGGCCGACAGAACCGTCTTGCAGCGAGATGTATGAAAATCCCAAAGAGACTCCGCAATGCATCAGAGAAAAGAGGCCCCGGTGTACAGGGTGCCTCAACTGTTGGCCAATAAAGGCAACTTGACAGAGCTTCCCTAGAAACTCGGTCAGAGGACCAGTACCTCAGCCTCCACAGGTGGCACAAACCCACCCCGGACAAAGAGACCCTAAAGGCTATAGCAGTTGCAGTGCACCTGCTAGTCGACTGATAGATGAAGCAGAGGCTTTTGCCCAGTCATTGAGCTACAGAAACGCCAGAGACGCAGCCACTAACGGGCGTAACGCTAACCTCAGCCTGGCTAACACAGTCCAAGCCAGCGCTTCTGATCACCACTGAAAGCAGGTGGAAAGTGGTACCCCTGAAACCAGGGATCCTTAGGACAATGCTCCATCCAGCAGCTACCCATGGATAAGTGCTGATAGTATAAACTATGTGTTTGTACAATGTATTGCGTCAAACGCGCAAATAGAGTGTGGGAGGAAACCCACCCAGCCACAAAGAGCATAAAACAACTACATACGGCGTAGGTAGTTCAGTATGTGTGGATAAACCTATTAAACACGTTTATACTGTGCCAGCAACGAAGGCGCGCACATCAGCGGGGCTTGGACATAAAACAAGCCACGCAGATTGCGTACACAACCGTGTAGTTATGTTAGCCTGCGAATAAACAAATTGCACATGTTTACACTGTGCATAGCGCTGAAAATGCGCACACCATTGGAGTGCGGGGGAGAAACCGCAGCACCCGGATGAAACCCATGCAGACTGCATACACATACCGTGTAGGTATTATAGTATGTGTGCTAAACATTTTGCACAAGCCTATGTGTGCATAGCACCGAAGGCGCGCACACCGTTGGCGCGTGGGAGGAACCGAAGTACCCCACGCATACCCAGAGAATGCAATACATACAACTACTGTGAATGTATTTAGTGATGTGTATAAACATAATGTGTATGTTTACACCGTGTATTGCACCAAAGGCACGCATATCATGTAGCGTGGGCGGAAACCCGGAGGAAACCCACGCAGACTGCACAGACATACCGGGTAGGTATGTTAGTATGTGGATATCAAATTGCACAAATTTAGGCTGTGCATAGCGCCGAAGCGCCCATACCAATGGAGTGTGGGAGGGAACCGGAGTACCCGGAGGAAACCCACACAGACTGCATACACATACCGTGTAGGTATTATAGCATGCGTGATAAACATTGAACATGTTTAACTGTGCAGAGGGCCAACAGCGCACATACCGTCAGCGCGTGGGAGGAAACCGGAACACCCGGAAGAACCCCACGACGACAGCACACAGATACCGTGTAGGAATGATAGCATGTGAATAAACATATTGGCACGTGTTTATGCTGTGCATTTCCATTGGAGCGTGGGGGGAACCGGAGTACCCGCAGGAACCCCACGCAAACAGTATACCCATACTGTAAACATGTACAGTATGTGCAATAAACATATTGAACATGTCTATACTGTGCAGAGAGCCGAAGCGCACAGACCATGAGAGCGCGGGAGGACACCGGAGCCCCCAGCGGAAATCCGCGCCGACCCAGAGAGTATAATACATACATATACTGTGAATGTATCTAGAGTCGTGCATAAACATATTTTGTACGTTTATATTATGTATAGCACTGAAAAACATGCATTGGAACGTGGGGATACACCCACGCAGACACAGAGACCAATAACACATACATACACTGTGAATGTATGAAGTGTAGAGGTATGGGATAAGTTTAAATTATGGCGCAGAGGCGCATAATCTTCTCTATCATTTCAACCTGCTTGACTGTGTTGCCGAAGCAGCATGCAGGTAACAGGTAACCTCTGATCCTCAGACCGTGCGTCTGTCAGAGCTCAGAGCGTTCCCCAGGAAATGGTGGGAAACCACAGGTGCAGAGACCCTGTTGTTGCCTCAGGACATCACACAGAAGGCTCACAGGGACTAGAGACATAAATGAATAAAGTCTTCCCCCCCCCCCACCATGCTGCACCGACCAGGGGGAGGGAAACACTGTGTACCACTGTATCATCCATGCTGCTCTCGACGCAGCGTGTGAGGAAAACAGTGAGGAAGCTGTATAAAAGAAAGGCTTGAAGGAACCAAAGGGAAACAGCGTCCACCTGAGGTACCACAGCCACAGCACCCAGCTTGAGAGTGTTCCTCACATCATCAATGAGTTCACTTACAAGCGCCCTGTCATTCACTGACACAGAACTGGAGTCTTCCTCACAAGGGAATGTCCTGTTCATAAACATTAAAATATTCAGAGCTAGGGTCCTGAGCACAGTAGCTAGGCCCATATCTGAATCAGAGCACTCCTTCACTAAAGATTTTTGTGGGGAGAGGGGGCTTATAGTTCCCTTCACTCGCACACCTCTTCCATTCTGACAAGGAATGATTCCAGGACTGCCGACAACTGGTCCATAAGGACCGCAGGTGCAGGAAACAAATGAACATGTTTAACTGTGCAGCACTGCCAGTTGCCCCAGGCAAGTGTGGAGAAGCAGGTGTATCAGACTCCATATCGCCACCCTCTGAGACCTTATACACTACTACAGTGAATATACGGTCCACCCACTGGCTACGCGGAGGCTGAGGATGGGATACCTGGAGGACCCACCAACCCTTAAGGACCGCTCAGTCCTGCTGAAGAAAGCGCGCTGTGAGCCTGAGGAGAGTGAAGAATCTGTGAGGAGATTGTGAGGAGATTCGCGCCGCCGCTAGAGGCCGAAACCAAAAGTAAATGCGCGGCAGCTACAAGAAAATGGCGGCAGCTATAACTGCGCCATTGAACCACGCCAAGATGGCCACCGAGCGCGAAATTCAAAGGCAAACAGCGCTAATGGCGCACGCAATAACCACCTCACACACCAGAAAAACTGCCCCTCACCCCAGAGCCCACTACAGACATGAGCGCCCAGCCAGGCCAGAGTGACCCCCAAGCACAGCACCAGTACAGGGTGCAGAGAGCAGCATAACAGGGGGGAGACAGGGAGAAACCCCCCATATAAAGAAACACAGCCAGCATGTACTCACCTGCAGTAGGAGAGACTATTTACCCGTCCCTTTCAGGGACCCACTGGCTTGTTTCAGACAGACCTATCACAGAGCAGTACTGCGTAGCTGTCGGCCCGGTCCACCGCGAGAGATACAGTCAGTCAGGTACTGTTCAATCATGAGAGGACCGCGGGAGCTAAAAGCAACCCGGCCACTCCTGGAGTCATGGGGCATGTCGTGAACTGAGTCTCACGCACACAAGGCGAGGATCAGCACGCTCGATGGTCAGACAGGGAAGACTACGAGGATACCAGTGTACCCAACCTGTTGCCCAGCCGACAGTTGATTGAAGGTCTCAAAAATAAAATAATAAAATTCCCAAAGGAATAAAATTTAAAAGTAAAATCTTCCAGGAGACTGGCTCCTGAGAGAGCCACGTCTTCTTCTGCTAGGTAGAAAAAAACTGAGGCTGCTAGCTGCAGGTGGGAGGGTAATGTCCGAAGGGACCGCCCCCCTGGGCGGGGCTGTTCAGCTCTGGTTTGTTTTAGAATGTATGTTTCTAACATCTAACATTCTGCCTAGATCTTCTCCTGCGAGCAGGGACATATACCCACACGTTTACAGTATCCAGCTGTGTCAGTCCATGGACGATAAGAGAAATTGGGTTTTTCCCAAAAATGCCGCTATTTTTGTTTACAGCGCAAAAAATAAAAATCGCTGAGGTGATCAAATATACCACCAAGCGGGGGGGCGTGTCCGGATGTGAAGCCGAGTAGAGGCTCAGCTCCGCTTCTGCCTAATCCTTACCTTTATCCTAGCACCGGGATTATTTCCTATTTTCAGCCCGAAGGACATCTGGGAGATCCCACACTTCTCCGCTCCCACCCCGGTCCTCCTGAATGGCTCCTGGATGCCGCAAGTACAGCAAACGTCAGCCGCCTGCAGCCCGCTCTCCCCCATCGGCGGCCATCTTGCCCACACGCTCTCCCCCTCCCTCCTCTGTCGTGACGAGCACACAGACGGCGGCTGCAGGCATGGGAGACGCGGCGCCATCCAACTCGGACCTGTTGGCGGCGATTACCTCACTCAAAGACACACTAACCACCAAGATAGACGCGGTGTCCATGGAGGTGGGCCTAATGCGCCGGGATATGGACCGGTTCCGGACCCGGATGTCGGAGGCAGAGTCCCGCATCTCCCAGGTGGAGGACACGGTGAGGGAAGACTCGAGAGACCTCAGAATCCTCCAGAGACAGGTACAGGCTCTGCAGGAGAAATCAATTGACATTGAGAACAGACTCAGGAGGAATAATCTGCGGGTGGTGGGTCTTCCCGAGAGGGCTGAGGGTGCCAATCCTGCTGAGTTCACTGAGAAGTTTCTTATCACCCTGCTAGGCCTCAAGGATCTCCCCCCCCCACGTTTGTAGTGGAGCGGGCCCACAGAGTCCCCACTACCCCACCTATCCAGGGGGCGCCACCTAGACCCTTCCTGCTCAGGCTCTTGAACTATCGAGACAGACAGACTGCTTGCTGCTGCCAGAAACGCTGGGGAGCTTAAATATGAAAACTCCAGAATCTCCTTGTATCCTGACTACTCTCCTGAAATACAGCAAAGACGCCGCACCTTCACTGAGGTACGCAAGCGCCTCAGGGAGAAGGGCCTAAAGTACAGCCTTCTGTACCCCAGCAAGCTCCGGGTGATTGATGGCAACTCTACCCGTTTCTTCAAGACCCCTGCTGCAGCTGCTGCCTGGCTGGATTCCCCTTGATCCAAGAGTTCTTCAAGTTGTCCCACTGCTCCACCTTGCCCTCTTCATGATGGTATCCTGTTTTTCACCCTTTCCTATTTTGCATCAGAAGCGGTAGCTCGGCCACACCACAGTATACAAGTGACCTCTGATATCCCTCACTTTGGACTGCTCCCACAGTCCCGAGAAGGATACCCCGGGAAGTGCTTCTACATCCCCCCCTGGCCCGGTGGGCCGTCTTCTAGGGGGCCCTTGTGGCCTGAAGATTCTATGTTCGTTTTTGTTTTGGGATGAAACCCTGCATCAGTTTTTACGGTTCTCTGGCCCCTGTTTGTTTTGGCCTTTGAACCAGGTTTGTATGATGTCTGGGTAGGGAGTTACTTGTACTGGGGTGAGGGGTTTCTATATTTTGCTGCTCTCAATGTACACTATGCTGCTCAAATGTTTTACTGGACTCAGATCCCAATGACTTTGCTTGCTGTTTCTCTCCCCAATGGATCTGGGCCTCCTGGGTCCATCCTGTGCCTATTTCCCCCTGGTGTTTCATGATGGCTCCCCCAGATACTGAGCTGCTGACCATTCTATCACGGAACGTCAGGGGGCTTAACTCCAAGTATAAAAGATCGATCTTGTTCCAATATTTGAAAATGCACAATCCACACATAGTGCTGCTGCAGGAGACCCACTTGACTGGCAGTAAGGTCCTTGCTTTGAAAAAACCCTGGGTGCAGAGGGCTATTCATGCAACTTATTCTTCATACTCCCGCAGGGTCTCTATTCTAATTAGCAAACGAATTCCGTGTGTAATTCATGATGTCCATTTAGATCCCCAAGGTAAATTTGTTATGGTTGTATTGAGTTTGTACGCACAGAAATATGTCATTGTGAATGTCTATCTGCCTCCGCCGAACCAGATACAGATTCTTTACACGTTATACGAGAGGCTTGCCCCGCATTGCCCTGCACATGTCCTGTTCATGGGAGACTTCAATGCCACTCTGTCCCGAGACCTGGATAGACCTACTCCCCAGCCGACCTTTAATTCTGATCTTGGTACATGGGCCAAGCCGACAGTTTCAGGAGGTTTTGAGGTGGCTTCACCCTCATGACAGAATGTATTCTTGCTTCTCAGCCACATTTAAAACCTCATCTCGAATTGATTTGGCTTTTGCCAACTCTCCCCTATTAGCTCGTGTCTGTGAGGCGAGCTACCTCCCCTCTGGCCTCTCCGACCACCATCCACTTAAATTGACCATTAAGATTGACAGGTCCCGGGACAAAGCCATGTGGCGGCTGCAGCCCCATTGGATTAACAATGAGGCGGTTCATGATAGAGTCTCTCCTCTCCTGCAGGAATTCTGGGCACACAATCAGGGGTCGGCTTCCCTGGAGGTGACGTGGGATGCCTCCAAGGCTCACGGCAGGCGGAGCTTGGAGACGCTGTCTCTAACCTGCAGCACAGGGTTGATGAGGCCATGACTAAATACACTGACTTGGCTACGGCCTCTAATTTTGATCGCTTGTCCTCGCTTCGGCGGGAACTTCATCTCCAAGTGTCCGAAATTACCAGGTTGGGTATACAACGTAGTAGACAGGAATATTTTGAGTTTGGGGACAAGAATAGCAAACTACTGGCACTACTAGCGCAGCAGGATAGGCCCTCGACAGTCATACCAGAGATCCTTACGAATGATGGCGTTTTGGTCCACTCTCAGGAGGATATTCTCTCTGCATTTACAGCTTTCTATACCTCCCTGTATGTCTCTTCGCTCCCCGCAGACTTTGACCCTGCACCCATGATGTCTATACTGGATACGTTTGGCTCTGGGGTGGCTCTCTGATGCGGAAAGGCAACTCCTCGTCTCAGATATCACTCCAGAGGAAGTTGCACGGGCCATTAAATCATTCCCGACAGGCAAAACCCCGGGCCCAGATGGACTTCCCATAGACTATTATAGCACCCATGCTGAAATTATTGCCCCTAAGCTGGCACAGTTGTTTCAAGCCTGCTTGCAACGGGGCTCCCTACCGCCCTCCATGAGAGAAGCGCATGTTGTTCTCATCCCAAAGCCTAATAAAGACCCTAGGCTGTGTGCCTCCTACAGGCCGATCGCCCTCCTTAACTGTGATTTAAAAATTCTTACCAAACTACTGGCCACTAGACTTAGCAAGGTTATCAAATCCCTGATCCACAGATGTAAACATTCGTAGGCTGTTTTCTAACATCCATGCTCCACATGACAACCAAGGTACTAGGACTATTGCCACACTTGATATGGAGAAAGCGTTCGATACAGTGGAGTGGGTCTATCTGTGGGAGGTGCTCAGGAGAATGGGATTCCCTCTTAAGTTCATTGATTGGATGCGTACGCTCTATACTGATCCGTTGGCACGTATCAAACTCAATGGCACCTTGTCTCCCCCGTTCTCCCTCCAGAGGGGCACCAGACAGGGATGCCCTCTCTCCCCGGCCCTCTTTGCCCTGGCCGTGGAACCTATTGCAGAAGCCCTTAGGAGCTCGGCTGAGGTCCGTGGTCTTAGGGTGGGCTGGTTGGAGGAGTGGCTCTCTACGCAGATGACCTCCTGCTTTTTTTGAACGATGCTGGCGATTCTCTGCGGGGTGCTCTTGGGATCATGGAAGCCTTTTCCGCCTTCACTGGGCTGAGAGTGAACTGGCACAAGTCTCAGCTGTTCCCGGTGGATGAGGGGGCCAGGTCTTCCTCACCCCCCTCCCTTCCGCTTCAGTGGGTCGATCAGTTTACTTACCTAGGCATTGTTATCTCAAAAGAGAGTACAGACTTTGTGCGGCTCAATCTTGACCCTGTCCTGGTGGCAGTCAGGACCAAACTGAAGGCATGGAGCAATCTCCCCCTTTCCCTCATTGGCCGTATTAACCTTCTTAAAATGAAAGTCCTCCCTAAATTTACTTATATTTTTCGGAATTCCCCGCAATGGTTGACCAAAGCTTTCTTTAATTCTCTAAGGCGGCTCTTCCTCACCTTCATTTGGGGGCCCAAGCCACCTAGATTTAAATACTCTACTTTGACCAGGCCTGTGGACAATGGAGGCTTGGCTCTCCCTGACTGCCACAAATACTTCTTGGCCACCCAGCTCGTGACCGCCCATTGGTGGCTGCAGCCGGACTTGACCAATTCTGCGGTGGTGCTGGAGGTGGCTATGGTGGGGTCTCTGGAGGCCCTGCAGGGGCTGCTGTTTAGGGGTCCTATGACGCCCCACCATCTCACACCTTCTATGCGAACCACCTTGCGGGCATGGAGGGTGGGAGAGGAGCTGAGGACACCCCAGCCTAACTCCTGGTCTCCCCACACCCCCCTGTGGCTGAATCCCAACCTCCCGCAGTTCAACACCATCCCCGATCCGCAGGCCTGGGCCAAATACAAGGTTCTTACTCTTAAGCATGTGATCACTAACGGGGAGCTTTCCCCCTTCCATGTTTTACGCGCCAATTTTCAGGTTCCTCCACAGCTCCATTTCAGGTACCTGCAAATTGCCCATGCCTTCAGATGTCAGTTCTTGAGCCAACCGGTTGTCTTGGAATATTCTGAGCTCGAATCCACCCTTAGAGTGAAGGACCTGGAGAAACCCACGTCCCAACTCTATGGGTCCCTGTTGGCTGCTGCCGCCCCCGAGTTGTTCTCCCTCCGCAGGAAATGGGTGGCGGACATACCAGGGCTGGACGAGGACGACTGGAGGGAGATTTGGGACTTTCCCCATCTAGTCTCAGCACAGGATAAACTAGTACAATACAAAATTGTACACAGAGCTCATTATACGCCTCATAGACTGCACCGGATGTCACCATCACATTCCTCGGAGTGCTGGCGCTGCTCACATCAGGTGGGGAATTTTTTCCACATCTTCTGGGATTGCTCGGCGGTAGCCCACTATTGGGCAGAAGTTCTCCGGGTAATTGCTAAGGTCTCAAAAACTCATGTCTCTTATGACCCTAGATACTGTCTGCTGGGACTGGTGGAACAACTGCCGGTGCTCCGACCAAAAAAGATACTCATCTCCCTGCTACTGTACTATGCTCGTAAAGCTATCACAATGCATTGGAAAAAGTCATCTCCCCCCCTCTGTCGGGTTTTGGAAAAAATAGGATTTTTGTACTCACCGTAAAATCCGTTTCTCTGGCATCCATGGACTGACACAGCGTGTCTTTTACACCTTTACACGTGGGTTATGTCCCTGCTTGCAGGAGAAGACCTAGGCAGAATGTGAGATGTTATACATACATTCTAAACAGCCAGAGCTGAACAGCCCCGCCCAGTGGGGCGGTCCCTCCGGACATAACCCTCCCACTGCAGTCAGCAGACCTCAGTTCGTAACAAAGTAGTACAAACTTAAAAAGAAGGGTGGGTGCTGTGTCAGTCCATGGATGCCAGAGAAACGGATTTTATGGTGAGTACAAAAATCCTATTTTCTCTTGTCATCCATGGACTGACACAGCGTGTCTTATACACCTTTACACGTGGGACGTCCCAAAGCAGTGTCAAGAGGGATGGGAACAGTATAAATGGAAAACCAAAACTTCACTCCAAACAAGGCAGAGCTCCTCAACGGAGGAGTTGCAACATCAAACAGCGGCCTGCAACACCTTGCGGCCGAAGGAAGCATCCGAATATGCAGCCACATCAACCTTATAAAACTTAGACAAGGTATGAACAGACGACCAGGTCGCCGCCTTGCACACTTGTGCAACCGACGCTTGATGTCGGAAAGCCCAGGAAGCACCAATTGCCCTGGTGGAATGTGCCGTAACCGGAAATGGAGGCGCCCGCCCCTTGAGAGCATAAGCTTGAATGACGGTTTGTCTGATCCACCTAGAAATGGTGGCAGACGAATTCGCTTGGCCCTGTTTTGGACCAGAGACAGCCACAAATAGTGAGTCAGACTTCCGAATAGAGGCAGTAGCAGACAGGTACACCCTCAAGGCTCGTACCACATCCAAAGTGTGAAGCGCAAACTCTCTGGGATGTGATGGGTGAGGCCACAAGGACGGGAAGACAATGTCCTCATTTAAGTGGAAGGCCGAGACCACCTTTGGCAGAAAAGAAGGTCGCGGCCGTAACACCGCCTTATCCTTATGGATGACCAAAAAGGGCGACTTGCAGGACAAGGCCACCAATTCAGACACTCGTCTAATGGAAGTAATGGCCACCAAGAAGGCCACCTTCTGAGACAAAGTCAAGGAGGGGAATATCTCTAATATTTTCAAAGGGAGGTTCCTGGAGAACCGAGAGCACCAAATTCAGATCCCACGGGGGGGAGAGGAGGCTTGACAG
The DNA here is from genome assembly GCA_029206835.1 of Rana muscosa. NCBI lineage: Eukaryota > Metazoa > Chordata > Amphibia > Anura > Ranidae > Rana > Rana muscosa. The sequence continues at coordinate 426,453,073 of CM055120.1, read as the reverse complement.
GGGGGAGCACATGGCGAACCCCCTGCACAAAGGTGCTAACCAAGGGATGACCCGCCAGCGGTCGCTGAAAGAAGATGGCCAAGGCCGAAATCTGACCCTTAATGGTACTCAAAGCGAGCTTTTGGGTCACGCCACGCTGCAGAAAATGCAGGATTCTGGGAACGGAATACGTTCGTGGGCGCCAGTCCAGCTCTTCGCACATGGCGATGTAAGCTCTCCAAGTACGGTGATCGATCTTTCTGGAGGAAGACTTCCGTGACCTTAACATGGTCGAAATGACCGAATCCGAGAGACCTCGGTCTCTCAGCACCTGGCTTTCAATAACCATGCCGTTAAAGCCAGAGACTGTAAAGCAGGATGAAATATAGGACCTTGAGACAGAAGGTCCCCCCGTATTGGTAACCGCCAGGGAACGTCTGTGACGAGACGTACCAGATCGGCGTACCAGTGACGCCGAGGCCAATCTGGAGCAACGAGGATCACCGGAATTCCCTCGGTCGCTACCCTGCGGAGCAGCAACTGCAGCGGAGGATAAACGTATATCAGGCGATACTGACCCCATGGGGCCACCAACGCATCCGAGGCATCCGCCCAGGGATCCCTGGATCTGGCCACAAACCTCGACACCTTGCGATTGAGTCGAGAGGCCATCAGGTCCACATCCGGCGTGCCCCACTGTCTGCAAAGGAGTTGAAAGACCTCCAGGTGCAAGGACCACTCTCCCTGGTCCAGCGTCTGGCGACTTAGATAGTCCGCCTGCCAATTGTCTACGCCCGGAATGTAGACGGCCGACAGAGCCGGCACGCTTCTTTCGGCCCACCTCAGGATGCGGGCGACCTCGGAAGCCGCAGCTGAGCTCCGAGTCCCCCCTTGATGGTTGACATACGCCACTGCTGTGGCGTTGTCCGATTGGATCCTGATGGAGTGACCCTGTAGTTTCTCCGACCATGAGGAGAGGCACAGTCTGATTGCCCGTATCTCCAGCACATTGATCGGTAAGAGGGCTTCGTCCGGAGTCCAAAGCCCTTGGGCCGACAGGACTCCCCCCCAGCCCATCAGGCTGGCGTCCGTCGTGATCACCGTCCATTGGATGGGGAGGAACGACTTCCCGGACCGAAGAGCCGGGGACCACAACCACCACGTCAGGGACACCCTGACCAGGTGACTCACCTGGATCTGAAGATCCAAGGACAACGGGGATTTGTCCCAAGTGGACAAGATCTCTTTCTGTAAAGCCCTGGTGTGCGCTTGGGCATAAGGAACGACCTCGAAGGAGGCCACCATGAGTCCCAGGACTCTCATGCAAAAGCGTATTGACGACCATTTTCGTGACGTCAGCACCCGTACTGCAGACTGAAGTGTCAGTAGTTTGTCTGGAGGTAGGAAGACTCTTGCCTCCAAGGAGTCCAGAATCAGACCTAGATACTCCAGACGCTGAGTCGGGACTAGAACCGACTTCTGAACGTTCAGGAGCCACCCAAACTCCCTGAGGGTCTGACTGACGATAGTCACACTTTCTTCCAATTATGAGCCACTGTCTGCTCTTAGAAGAAAATCGTCCAGATAGCCCACGATAGCAATGCCTCGCTGTCTCAGCAAAGCTAGGACTGGAGCAAGCACCTTGGTGAACACGCTCAGTGCCGAGGCTAGGCCGAAGGGAAGAGCCACAAATTGACAGTGGGCTTCGCCGACCGCAAAGCGCAGAAACTTCTGGTGGCTTGCGCAGATCGGAACATGCAAGTAGGCGTCCTTGACGTCCAAGGATGCCAGAAAATCCCCTTGATGGAGTGTCGCGATCACTGTGCGAATGGATTCCATGCGGAATTTTTGCACCTTCACGAAGGCATTCAGGGCCTTGAGGTCCAGGATTGGCCGAACCCCGTCCTTTTTTGGAACAACAAACAGATTCGAGTAGAACCCCTGAAACCTCTCCTGGGACGGAACCGGCACAATTACTCCGGACCCGATCAAATCCTGTACAGCCCCCAAGAGGGCTGCCCGACGGGCAGGAAGGAGAGGGAGATTTGAGGGAAAGAATCTGTCTGGGGGCCATGAGCGGAACTCTATTCTGTATCCTGAGGTGACCACCTCGCACACCCACCGGTCGGAGATGCGGGAGGTCCACCGATCCGTGAACCTGCGAAGTCGTCCCCCCACCCCAGAGACGGGCGGGGGCAAGACTTCACGCGGAGGCGGGCTTGGGAGCCGGCTTGTTCGGCTTACGCACCCAGGGGCGCTTGTGCCCGCCAGCCACACTGTTGTCAGTCTGGGATGGCTTACCCGTGGACTCTGACGGACGAAAAAAAACCCTTTTTTGCTGGAAAGGAAGGACCCGGTTTACGTCAGGCCTCCTTACGCTTGATAGTTTGAGGAAGGAGAGTGCTTTTACCTCCCGTGACATCCTTGATGATGTCATCCAGAGCAGCACCAAAAAGTCTACCACCCTTAAAAGGTAGATCCGTCAGGAGCTTCTTAGAGGCTAGGTCAGCAGACCAGCATTTCAACCAGATGAGACGACGCAATACCACCGCCGAAACAGAGGCCCTGGATATTAAAGGGGCCGCGTCCAACGTGGCGTCGCACACATATATCAGACCCTGCACCATCTGGTGGGCCAGAGCAATAGTGTCTGGAGGAAGGTTATACTCCTGCACAGTTTGGTGCAAAATTTTTGCCCATTCCGTGAGTGTCTGAGACACAAGGGTCGCCGCTACTACTGGCCGGATCCCAACAAGGCGAACATGGCTCTACTCACCACTTCTGACCTCCTGTCAGTGGGGTCCTTAAACGCAGGAGTCCCCTCCATCGGGAGAGTGGTGGCCTTGTTTAAACGGGCGTCTGGAGGGTCGACCACCGGGGGAGAAGCCCACTTTTTAAGCAGAGCGTCTTCAAAGGGGTATCTAATAGACAAACGCCGCGGGACCATGAAAGTCTTCTGCGGCTTTTCCCAGACCTGGTCAATGAGCTGGTCAAAGAAAGGTACATATGGAAAAACCTTTTTAGAAGGCTTGGTCTTAAAAGAACCAAAGGAGACTGTATCTGCCTGAGGTTCTGCAGTCGCAGCATTTAGCTTGAGTGTCCCTCACAGCATCAATGAGTTCACTAACAAGCGCCCTGTCATTTACTGACTCAGAACTGGAGTCTTCCTCACAAGGAATGTCCTGTTGAAAACCATCCAAATATTCAGAGCTGGGGTCCTGAGCAGCAATAGCTAGGCCCATATCTGAATCAGAGCACTCCCCTTGTGGAGATAAAGTGGGGAGAGGGCGCTTTTTTGCTCCCTTGTGCTCACACACAGCTTCCATCCTGGTCAGAAACGATTCCAGGACTGCCGACAACTGGTCCATAGGGACCGCAGGTGCTGGAGCACTGGCTGCTGCCTCTGGCATGTTAGGGGAAGCTGTTAGGGGAAGCTGGTGACTGACTCCATAATGTCCCCCTCTGAGACCACCCACAGGCTGTGCTGACTGAAGTAGGGGAATGCCCAGGGGACCCACCAACCTGACCAGGACCACTCGGTTCTGCTGCCCTGTCTCTCCGCGCCGCGCTGCTCAGCGTGAGTGAGCTGAGAGGAGAGAGACTGTGAGGAGATTCGCGCCGTTCCTGAGCAGCGCTAGAGGCCAAACTAGAGCTAGAAGGTGCGGCTACAAGAAAATGGCCGCCGCAATGTGCTCTGGTGGACCACGGCAAGATGGCCGCCAATGTAAAAAACAGCACAGTCACCAAACATGGCGCTGAACGGCGCCCAGGCCCCTCACTCTCAAATAAACAGCCCCAGCGAAATGCAGAGCAGCATGAGCCCCCCCAGGACAGTATGGCCCCCAGGCACCCCACACAGTACAGCGTCAGCAAAGTGCACAGAGTGACATTAAAAAACACAGGGGGAGACAGGGAAATCCCCCACACAAGAAACACACAGCATGTACTCACCTGCAGCCAGGAGAGACTACTTACCCGTCCCCCTGAGGGACCCACTGGTGTGTTTCTGACAGAACTATCACAGTGCGGTACTGAGTAGCTGTCGGCCCAGTCCACCGCGAAAGATACAGCCGGACTGTTCTATCTTGAGAGGACCGCGGAGCTGGAAGCCCACCGGCCACCCCTGGAGTCGTGGGGCATGTCGTGAACTGAGTCTCACGCACACAAGGCGAGGATCAGCACGCTCGATGGTCGGACAGGGAAGACTACGAGGATATCTTGTACCCAACCTGTTGCCCAGCCGACAGTTGATAGAAGATCTCAAAAGAAAAAAAATAGGAAAAAATTCCAAAAGGAATAAAAAATAGGTCAGGAGACTGGCTCCTGAGAGAGCCACGTCTTCTCCTTCTGCTAGGCAGAAAAAAACTGAGGTCTGCTGACTGCAGTGGGAGGGTTATGTCCGGAGGGACCGCCCCCCTGGGCGGGGCTGTTCAGCTCTGGCTGTTTAGAATGTATGTATAACATCTCACATTCTGCCTAGGTCTTCTCCTGCAAGCAGGGACATAACCCACGTGTAAAGGTGTAAAAGACACGCTGTGTCAGTCCATAGATGACAAGAGAAACCTAGTTAATGCTAGTTTACCCCTCTATAAGGACACCTATTCCGGGAGGGGCTGCCCACAAAAGTTCGAGAAGATATGGACATGTTGGTTGGACGATGCTACCACAGCAAATGCTGCAGTGACTAGGCTAACGGTCGCCAGCTGGACTGTTGGGGTGTTGATCAATTCTCCCCCCCCCCCACCAGGATGCTATTTCCTCCTGATACCACTTTGAGCAATGTTCACCCTGAACTGATCCCCCTCCCCGTATTGGGGTTGTAGGTTTAGTAGGTTATGTTTACTGTTGTCCCCTGCTACGACCTGTTCCTGTAGCGGGACTATAGCCCCTGCGTGGGCAACTGTCTGGCCCATATGCGGGCTATTTTTGTGTGTTGAAAACTAAATAAAAATGATTTTACAAAAAAAAAAAATATATACCACCAAGCGAAAGCGCTACTTGTGAAAAAAAAAAAAGGACGTCAATTGTTTGGGTACAGAGTCGCATGACCGTGCAATTGTCAGTTAAAGTGACGTAGTGCCGTATCGCAAAAAATGGTCTGGTCAGGAAGTTGGTAAATCCTTCCGGGCTGAAGTGGTTAATACCCCTTTAAAAAGGTTCTCAAACCATTACAAGACCACATAGATCAAATACTTAGAGTTTTATCATTACCAAGTCCTAGGTCATCTGACTGCACATGTAGCAGATTTGATGATGCCGATTTGATGTTCAATAAGCAGCCTGGAGGCAGAAGTGACTCAGGAAATTTTACTGAAGTAGAAAATAAGTTTGTCACCTACCTGACAGTGCAGTTTGGTAGGAGGTACACAAATCATAAAATTGGATTTACAGGTAAAAAGTAAAAAATTGTATATTAAACTGTGCATTTAGCTGTTTGACCAGAGTTTTGAACCTAAACAGATGCAATGTAATTATAATTTTCCAGCACAAAATTACTAATTGAATGGAGTTGCCAAGTACCCTACAAAAAAATCGTACTGACGGAAACACATAGGCAGCTATTACTGATCTCTTCCTTTAAAAATGCAAGTTGCCTGGCTGTGATGTGTCTAGTTACCATCTGAGTAACTGACTCAAAACAAGTATGCAGATCAGGAGATACGACTTCACTTGCTACATGCTTGTTCCAGGTCAGTGACTCTTAGTTTCTTTAAAAATTAAAGACAAATCCTTTTTTTAAGACAAAAAATATATACACACACACACAGATATTTAACAAATATAGATTCTTCTGCTTCTTCGTTCAAACATGGTGATAAAAAAACAAAAAAAAAACGACCATATAGAGTCAGGCAACAAAATTAGCCTGGATATTATGGCCATTTTACCCCTGAACACTGTGCAGGAAAGGCTAGTTGCGTGCGCATTTCCTGCACCAGGCTTAAAATGCACTGCCTTTGCGATCTGCTGCAGGTGGCAATATATTCTTGACACCCCAAGCACAGATAGCATGCAAGTTGGTACATTGCGTTTTAATAAAAGTAATGCATGCGCTACTTTTTGGGCAGGCCGGTGTGAATTGCAGCCCACTTAAATGAATGGACTGCAAAACTGCACCGCATGGGATTGCTGAGTAATGCAATGGAACGCAGACTGTGTTCTTGTGCGATTCAGGTGCAAACTGGCCCTCAAAGTGGCAAAAAAAAATAGATACGTTTAAGTAGGGGAATGCTAAAAACCTGTCAGCTTTTAATTGTAGATCTTACTTTTTTGGTCTGGTAAAAGTGCCAGAAAGCGATAGAAAGATTTCCTAACAGAGCCCATAACAGGAAAACCTGACAGGGGTTCCAAAAAAAGAAACATTAGTCTTGGGTATACATACACTTTAGGCTGTCCACAACTAAGCAGATCCCTAGACATCAATTTGCTAATGTAGGTTAAAAAGAAAAAGGAAACGCGTGATTGGTTACAATTGTTTTTGTCATTCATTTACAAACCGATGACATGTTTAACAGAGAACATTTTATATGTAAAAGTCCTGAAACGCAACAGTTTAAATTATTAAAACTACTGAAGAGGACTATAATAAAAGGTACTCAACCACACAACCTAAAACACCTGCTCCACTGCCATCTATTCTATAATTTAACATGTAGGGTAGATACAAACTTTGCAAGATGAACACGAACTAACTCTACACAATATTCTATTAGAACAAAAAAAAGAAGAAAGAGGTTTGGCAAAATGAACCGAGATAAAAAAAAATCTTCTTCCGTCATTGTTTAGAGATATCACAAGCTTGTTCAGATCACAATAACAATGGCACTCCACACTCAATTACCTGCATCATGATGCTGGAGAAGCTTCTCTTTCATACACACACAGGGTGGGGGCCTTTTAAGCAAGAGGTCACCACCCCTTATCCCCCATTGGTAGTATGATGAGAAAAGGAGCTTGCACAGCATCAGCAACTTGGTGCCATGACAAACTATACAATGTGAATCACATTGTTAAAATCCACTGTAAACTGCTTCTAACCTCAAGAGCCTAGGCTGGACCTGGGTGTATGGAGTCTCTCTGATCGATCGGGTAATTTAAGACACACACAGAGAATAAGGTGAATCCCAATTACACTGGTTTATTGCATACAAGCTTATTTTGTACAATCCAAGACGAGAGGAACTGCCCCTGGTTAAACCCACCAAGGAACAGTTCCTTTATTATTCAAATTGCATATTAACAGGTTACACAAGCTAAACTGCCCAGAGATGACAGAAGGCAAGTTTATCTAAATAGAACTCACCGCAAAATCCGGCCGTTGAGCCAAGTTCTAAAACATGGGACACTTCTTTAAGGAAGTAGCCTAACCACACGTCATACATATCCTGTCATTCTGACTCAACTGTGTAAGTGACATATAGCAAGAAAAACATTCTATACCTTTCTACAATAACAAGTCTTAAAGAATAACTCTAAAGGTGAAATACACTAGGGATAACCTTACAATCCCTCCTTTGATCATGCATACAGAATGTATGTATTGATCAATCACTAATATACCATCTTTGCTTTAGGGCAATCATTGACATTCCAAGTGCAGGGTCTCTTCTTTTTGCTCTTAAGCTAGTTATTTTCCCAAGTGCACAAACCAGTAATTTAAAAACTAAATACAAAACAAGGATAAAAACCAGTATCATTACGATGGTCATTACGATATCTTTCAACCAGGAAGAAATTCCATTGAGGCCAAAACCTCCTTCTCCAAAAGGGCTCCATGTCTTAGCAATGTCCCTTGCTTCTTGTTGTAATTTATTTACCTCTTTCCTATGTTGGGAAATTACATCATAGTAATCGGGCACCTCAATAGATGTGTTGTGGACCCAAGTGCAGCACTCATAGTCCTCTGTAACCTCACATAGGCCTGTGAGTGCAGCACTCATACTTTCAATGGCAAGGTCATGGAGTTCTGATTGTTTCCTGATTGCTCTAGTTTCTATATTTAATTTGGTAATATCAGAATTCTTTTCCATTACCTCATCAATAATACCTGTGTAATTATTGAGCCTTTTTCATTAAATCTATTCCCCAACCTGTACTGGAAGGGAACCAGGCCCAGACCATATCCTCTTTGAGGAATAACTCTTTTGATACGATGTTTAAGGGGATACCTAGGGTGAGGGCTAGCTTCTAGAATGTGTCCTCCCCCCTTGTCTCCCAGTATTCCCATTACAGGGACTAGGGCCGCTAGATAACACCATCCCTGGGATTCTAAAGGGATCCAGGGTGGAGCTTGCTACATATCCAGCATTTTTCATATCCTGATCTCTGGGCATAAGCATACTTAAATTTTAGCAACAACATTTTGTCAGAAAAGCTTTCATCAGTTTCTCGTTTTGGTCTAATATGACTGAATAACCATGTTGCATCCCTGCTTACTTTGCATGACTCTGACCAATAATATCCTATAATGATTAAGGAAAAAATCAATATTGAAACCAAAAATGAGTATAAGAAAAGTTTGCCTGAGGAAACTCCTTCTTTCAAATTTTCAGTCTCTATTGGGGCAGTGGGGTTGAGTCCTGGGGGTTCAATGTTGGCTCCTGGGTCGCCGAAGGGGGTGGATCCGGAGTCTGGGGCTTCGTTGGAGCCTTCTTTATTCTTGATGCATGAATCCATTGATGGCTGTAGGAAGTGAGGATTGCAGTTCTTGAAGTCTTCTCTACTTCATATGGTCCTATGTAGACCGGTCCTATGTGCTTCCGGACAGCCAGCTGTTTGATCAGCACCTGATCTCCCGGGATGAATCCGTGTGTCGAATCTGTTGGAAGAGGAGAAAATGTGACAGCCACATTGTCATAGACTTCGCTAAGGCTACTTACCAGATGTTGCACGTGCTCTTCCTGTAAAGAATAAATATCAGGTTCACCTGTTCCCCATTTCACCTTAGCCATTGGTCGCCCCATTAATACCTCATAAGGGGAATAACCTGTTCTAGAATGGGGGGTGCTCCTTATTTGGAATAGGACAGCTGGCAAGAAGTCCAGCCAATTAGTTAGAGTACCTTCTGTTGCCTTTTTAAGTTTGTCTTTAATAGTCCTATTCATTCTTTCTACTATTCCTGCACTCTGCGGATGGTAGGGAATGTGGAGTTTCCACTGTATTCCCAGTAATTTTGCAACTTCTTTTGTCAAAGCTGAGGTAAAAGCGGGGCCTTGATCCGACCATATTGTGGTAGGGATTCCAAACCTGCATATCCATTGGTTAACTAATACCCTAGCTGTGATTTTGGCTGTCTCTCCCGTTGTGGGTACTGCTTCCACCCACCCAGAGAATTTATCCACTATCACTAGAAGATATTTCAAATTAACTTTTTGTCTGGGCATGTGTGTAAAATCAATCTGTAGGTCTGAGAGCGGCCCGCTAGGGGGCGGTAAGTGGCTATGAAGACCTTGTCTTTTACCTTGGACATTGTTTTGTGCACAAGTCAAACATGATTGGACCAGAGTTTCTGCTAATTTAGTTATGCCTGCTGTGTGAAATGTTTGTTTGTACAGTAAAAGCATCGGTTTTGATCTGATATGGCCTGGACCATGTAGGTATGACAAAAGCAAAGGTGCCGCTGCTGCAGGTATCCCTATAATTCCCTCCTTGGTTGTCCAAAGGCCCGTGTGGTCTTTGGTCAACCCTGCTTGTGCCCATGACGTTATGTCAGTTGGGGTGGCTTGTGCGTGTGCCACCCCAAAAGCATATCTACTATCTGTGTAAATATTAACTGACTTGTCCTTGAAAAGTTGGCACGCACGAATTAAAGCAACTAGGTCAGCTGCCTGTGCAGAGGAACAGGTCGTTCAGGTCGTGAACAGCTGCCATCCACAAAAACATGGTCATAATCCTTGTTAGGGAGATCACCAAGATCAGGGCAAGGAAGTGTGGTTTCCAAAAGGAGTTCACCACAATTATGTGCTGTTTGTATACTGTCATCAGTAAGCCGCAACAGAGAATGTAAGTAGCGGACCTGTGGTGATGTATCAGAGCAACTTTTAATAGTTAAATTTTGTGTATTGAAAAGTATAACCTCATAACCGCTAGATCTCTGTGCTGACATGTGTTGAGTTGTCATGTTTTGAAGCAGATGTGTGACAGAGTGAGTGGTATACAGAGTCATGGGGTGTCCTAACACCAGTTTAGATGCATCTTTTACTGCCATAGCCGAGGCTGCCAGAGACTGCAGGCAGCCCGGCATGCCCTGTACCTGTACTGGAAGGACTTTTGAGATGTAGGAGACTGGCCTCTGGCTTGTGCCATGTTCTTGGGCCAGAACCGCTGCATATGTTCTACCCGTTACTACACAGTACAGGGAAAAATCCTTACTGTGATCTATTAGACCCAGTGTAGGTGCCTGCTGTAGAGACTTAATCAAACCCCTGAAAGCGTTGAGCATGTCCTCTGACCATTCCACTAGCTTTGGGGCAGTAATCAATGTGGCCTTCCGCAGGACCGAATCATAATGGGAACAATCGGGAATCCATTGCCTTATGTAGACTATAGACCCTAGAAATGACAGTAGTGCTGCTTTGTCCTTGGGTGGGCTTAGGCTAGTGAGGGCTGTGACTCGGGATGGTGACACCAAGCGCTTGTTACTTTGGATTATACACCCCAAGTACTCCACTTCTTGCCTGGACCACTGGATCTTTCTCCTGGACACCAAGTGGGCCTTAGCAGCTAAGTGGGTCAAAAGGTTCCCTGAGTCTGCCTCGCATTAGCCCTTCTCTTTACTGCACAATAGGTCATCTACATATTGGAGCAAAGTGGACCCGCGTGGAGGCACCCAATCGGTCAGTGTTTGATTCAGGACCATGGAATATGCCGCAGGACTGTCCACAAAGCCTTGTGGAAGACGAGTCCAGGTAAGCTGGCCCGTCTCCTGGGAAGTACCCCAGGTGAAAGCAAACATGCTCTGGGACTCTTGGTCCACTGGAACGCTAAAAAAAAAGCGTTTGAAAGGTCAACTACAGTATACCAGCTGGAATCTGGGGGTATTGAGGTAAAAATTGAGCTTATATCCGACACCAATGGTGGCAGAGGGATAATAGCTTTATTTACCATTCTCAAATCCTGGACCAGTCTCCAAGTTCCATCGGCCTTCCGTACCGGATTGATGGGGGTGTTCCAAGGACTGATTGTGGGGACTAAAATGCCTCCCTGCAGATATTCATCTATCTAACCCTGTATACCATCTCTTTTGTCTTGTGCAATAGGCTATTGTTTTTGGAAACGTGGTAAGGTGTCAGGTTTAAGTGAGGGGACATATGGTGTGCAATTTAACAAGCCCACAGAGGACTTGCTTTTTGCCCAGATTGGGTGATTTTCCTAATGTGCAGGTATGAGCATAAAATAACCTTGGAGATCCCTCCTTTTGGGGTTAGCTAGATCACATTTTGGGGACTGTGCTGTTAGACTGCCATCTGCATTGAATTTGATACAGATGTCTAATACTGACATCAGATCCCGTCCCATTAGGGGAAGGGGACAGCTGGTTAAAACAGCAAAACTCATGTGTGCCAAAATCTCGTCTACACTCATTCTACGCCCGCTGCAATATCTCCGGAGAAATGTAACAGCTTTGGTTGGGCTTTTCCTTGGTTTTGGACAGTTAGTTCTAATGTCCTGGACTGTGCCTATGGGCAACGGTATCTGTATATCCTCACCCCCTACAGTAATGAGTGGGAATTTTAAAAGCTTGTCTCCAAGCTTGGCCCATGAGCGGAGCGACCTTACCCCCGCTGAAGCATCAAGGGCTTCTGCTAATTCTTGATCTGCTAAAATCTGCTTAGCCTTTTTATCTTGTTGTTTCAGTACGGCAATATCTTAGGTGGAGCAACCCGTCTTTCTCTTCCTCCTCTTCCTTTGCCCTTTGCCTTTGTTTCTCATACCATGCTGCATCCCGTTCCCTTCTTATTCTAGGTTCCTTTTCTGCTTGAGCCCTTTGTCTGTGTAGGGTATGGACTAGAACAGCTGTATTAGCGGTGTCTAGGGATGGGTACAATTTTGCAGGGGTGGTTGGCATAGGGGTTTTATCTTCTTTTAAAAATACATATGGTGGAGGTGCACTGGGCAGAGGAGTAAATGGGGGTAGCCGGAGTGGCTTATCTGCTTCCCTTGGTTTAAGTTTCTTTTTATATTCTTTTATCGCTTTTTCCCATATCTTCATACATTTTTTTCACATAATTTTCATCCCAATCACCCGGCGGATAGTTATACTGATTATGTGTGCCACAGATTTTCTGTATTTCTACCCAGTCTTCTTCTGAACAGGGACCTGCAGGACTTAGACCACTAATCTGTAGCGGTTGGGCTCTGCAGCACACATTTTGCCAAAATGGATCAGTATAACTCGGCCCTCGGGTACCTTTTACAAAATCAACAGGGGAAGGCTGACACTGCTCACCTGGTCATTCTTCCCTAATTTATTCCCCATTATGCCAAATAGAGGGCTTTATAACCACAAATGGATACTGATTTAGGGCACACTGTATAACCTTCTTTACCTCTTCTAGAGACTGAGGCGAGTCCCCGCGGAGTTAGCCCTTCAAAGAATCTAACGTTTTGGTTGTGGTTATGTATATTAAATCTCAGGACACAGAACTTAGGGGCGCCTGGAGATTGGATTGTAAAATAAGGAACTTTGCCAATTCTTTCCTTATATCCTCCGGGGACCGTAGCCACCAATGTTGGCAATTGCCCATGGAAAATAAACAGAAGACCTGTTAAACAGTCTGGACAATTTTGAGGCATCTATTTGGCACAAATGTATATATATATATATATATATATATATATATATATAAACAAAAATCTTATCCTAAAATAACAATCAGTCTTTAAATTGTATCAACCACATGAAAGTATAAACAAGCAAAGAAAATTACAATAACAATCAGACTTAAAATTGTGTGAACCACATGAAAGTATAAACAAGCAAAGAAAATACAAATTATTTCATAAAATTCAATTGTTAATTTAAGCAAGCTTGCAGTTACTAATTTAAACCTTTAGAGGTCCACACACCCGTCCTTTCTAAAATGGGGAGTGCAATTGCGCTACCCCAAAATTTCCTATAAACCTGTCCGGCCAACCTAGCGGGACGTCTTTAACCTATAATCCACTTTAATTTAAACATACACGCTTACAATTATTCCCAGGGAGGCCAACCTAGCATCCCTCGAGAAAGTTCTTAACTTAAGCAACCAGGAGAGAAAAAAATAAAAATAAAAAAAAATAATGGGGTAGTCAATCGAGACAGAATAAGTGATTTCAACTCTGCAGAAATGTGCTCCACAAAGTCCCACTTACCTGTCAAACGATTGACCCCCACTCCTGATACTATCTGTTAAAATCCGCTGTAAACTGCTTCTAACCTCAAGAGCCTAGGCTGGACCTGGGTGTATGGAGTCTCTCTGATCGATCGGGTAATTTAAGACACACACAGAGAATAAGGTGAATCCCAATTACACTGGTTTATTGCATACAAGCTTATATTGTACAATCCAAGACGAGAGGAACCGCCCCTGGTTAAACCCACCAAGGAACAGTTCCTTTATTATTCAAATTGCATATTAACAGGTTACACAAGCTAAACTGCCCAGAGATGACAGAAGGCAAGTTTATCTAAATAGAACTCACCGCAAAATCCGGCCGTTGAGCCAAGTTCTAAAACATGGGACACTTCTTTAAGGAAGTAGCCTAACCACACGTCATACATATCCTGTCATTCTGACTCAACTGTGTAAGTGACATATAGCAAGAAAAACATTCTATACCTTTCTACAATAACAAGTCTTAAAGAATAACTCTAAAGGTGAAATAACAAGTCTTAAAGAATAACTCTAAAGGTGAAATACACTAGGGATAACCTTACACACATAAGTTACATTCAAATATAACAGAGCATTAGGCACTGTATAAAAGTAGATCATTTTCTCCTTGTAAATAGAAGAAAAAAAATCCATAAAAGTTTTATGTCCTCAATTTCCACATTTACAGTTGTAAATTGAATAGTGCAGTGTGCACTGTAAACTGTTTTTACATTGGTTGGCACGGCTGGTGAAAAAAACTTTACAGGTTTCTGAAACTTGGAAAAAAAGTATGTGTCTCATAATCTCTATTCTCTGTTCCTTCCAGTTTTGCCAGTCTGTCGTCTTCGCTGGGCTTTGCTTGTACGTCCGGTTTGTCGGATTGGTTGCTTTTTGACATCTGTGTTCTTAGAAGGCCTTTTATGAGACTTACGCTGACTGCGAACATGCAGTGACTTTGTGAGGTTGGAGATTCTAAGGACACAAAAGCATATTTCAGTACAGCCTCAATTTTCATAACAACGGATGTGATTAAACCAAACTATATACAAAGTTGGGGCTCTTACACACATGCATATACAGGAGCATATGGTCATAGAGTACAATATGCCTGTATTTGCAGTGCCCAAGATACAGAGATTGCTGCCCAATTCTTCCCATGGACATGCATTACAGAATATGCTATATAAACGTTAACACTTGCACAATTGTGAGCAATGTCCATACACTTGAGCATGTAAAAGGCAAGTACTTGGGTTTATGCATAAATATTATATTCTGTAATGCACATCTGTAGGCAGAATTACACAGCAGCAGTGGCTCTAGCACACCTACAAGTATATTTTACTCTGCATGGCCATATGCCCCCATTTATGCCTATGTGCATGAGCCATTATATAATTTTTTTTTTATAAATATATATTTATACATACTAATAAAAAAGCAAATAAGATGTATGGCAGGGACACTGGTACATGTAAAGTATTAATAAAACAAAGCAAATAAACTTTTAGTATGAGCACGGGTAATGACCATAACTTCCCCAAAATGGAGCTACAGCCCAACACTGAACTCTAAATCCCAAATACCTCTTTGATAAAAGTGGGTCTCCAGCTTTCTTGGGTAGAGGAGCTGTAAGTTTGGCCGATTCTTTCTGGTTCTCATCCTCCTGAGGAGTTTAACAGAATAGAGGATTCGGCATTAGTTCACACACAAACTAAGGATGAACAAAGTAAACAGAAGGTCATGCATTCTTTTTGTTAAAGCAAATCACAAGCCTAACTTTTTTTTTTTTTTAGGGAGTAGGGAAACAGAACTTCTGTCAGATTTTCTGTGTCCTCATTGGGTAGATTTTCCTTCCATTCTTATCCTAGAAATAGTGGTCACCAAGGCAAGACATTTTTTAATTTGGATACAAATAGAATATAGAATATAAGGTTTTTATTGCTAAACTATTCCATGCTCTATCTAAAACCAAAAGTTAAAAACATGTCTGGAGTTAATTTTAAAGTATAGTTTAAAGGCAAAAAACTTTCAAGTTTTGAAGGTAGTGGATCTGGATTAGAACACCTGTCCATTTTTATTGCTGTCTGTGCCCTCATTAGGGAGATTCACCCTATTTGTCCTACCATTATCATTGAAAGTGAAAAGAAAAGGTTAGAGGGGAAATCTTCCAACAGGCACTATAGTTCTGGTGACCTGGGGGTCCCCAAGGAATTCTCTTATTTTTGCAGGGGTTTCCTCTAACATCCTGTGTGGCCATAGGACAAGAAGTGAAGGGAAATCTCTGCACTGGGACACAGATGGCAGATTTTTTTTTTACCCTCCATTACTCTACCTATAATGAAAAGCTTGACAGAGTGGCAGCATTATTTCCTTTTTCTGTTATATTGCCGTGTTTTAGCATTATAAACCTAAATAAGACTAAATGTAAAAAGTTTAATATTTATTGTACACATATTTCAAGTCACACTACTAATGTACCTTTAGCCCTGGTTCACAATGATGCGATTTGGCATGTGATTTGACATGTCAAATCGAATGCAAAAATCGACAGCAATTGCACTGTCCTAATCGGTGCGACGCCCATTCCCGAAAGTAGTTTCTGTACTACTTTTGGCGATTTGGGGGTGCGATTTCTATTGACATCAGTGCAGCAACCTACACAGTTGTCTCTGAAAACCGCCCCTGAAGTCGGGACTGAAATCGTGAGAGTTCAGCTGAACTCGCACAATTTCATTCCCGCAGTCAGTGTGAACCAGGGCTTACACACATACAAGCAAGTTGCTAACTAGTGCAAACGTGTGTACAAGTCACTGTTCCCATTCTTAAAAAATATAAAACTAAAAACTCTGAAGATAAAACCAGAAATTCTGATTTAATCAGAAGATGAAAAAAATAGGATTTTTGTACTCACCGTAAAATCCGTTTCTCTGACGTCCATGGACTGACACAGCTGGATACTGCAAACGTGTGGTATATGTCCCTGCTTGCAGGAGAAGATCTAGGCAGACTGTTAGAAACATACATTCTAGAACAAACCAGAGCTGAACAGCCCCGCCCAGGGGGGCGGTCCCTCCGGACATTACCCTCCCACCTGCAGCTAGCAGCCTCAGTATGTAACAAAGCAGTACAAACCTTAAAAAGGAAGGGTGGGTGCTGTATCAGTCCATGAACATCAGAGAAACAGATTTTACGGTGAGTACAAAAATCCTATTTTCTCTCATCGTCCATGGACACAGCTGGATACTGTAAACGTGTGGACGTCCCAAAGCAGTATCAGAAGGGTGGGAGCAGTAGTAAAGGAACAACCAAAACTTCACTCCAAACAAGCAGAGCTCCTCAACGGAGGAGTTACAACATCAAACAGCGGCCTGCAATGCTTTGCGGCCGAAGGAAGCATCCTAAGATGCAGCCACATCAACCTTATAAAATTTTGAAATGGTATGAACGGACGACCAGGTCGCCGCCTTGCACACTTGTGCAACCGACGCTTGATGATGTCGGAAAGCCCAGGAAGCACCAATTGCCTTGGTGGAATGCACCACAACCTAAAGACGGTGGCAGACGACACCGCTCGGCCCTGTTTTGGACCAGAGACAGACACAAATAGTGAGTCAGATTTCCGAATGGAAACAGTAGCAGTCAGGTACACCTGTAAGGCTTGTACCCATCTTAACCACTTAACGACCGCCCACTGTAAATATACGTCAGCAGAATAGCACCGACAGGCAGAATCACGTACATATACGTGATTGCCTTTGTATAGTTGGGGGGTCCGATCGGACCCCCCTTCTTTACAGTGGGTGGTCGTTTTACCTTCGGGAGCGATCCGGCATGAGGGGACGGCCGTTCGATTCCGGCCACCCCCTCTCGATCGCTCCCGGCGAATGAGAGCTTCCCCTGCCTGTGTACTGTTTACACAGGCTGGAGGAAGTGATGTCATCTCTCCTGCGGCGCTCACATATACCGAGCGCCGTACAGGAGAAGATGCAGGTTAGTGCACACAACACTACACTGACACCAGGACACATAGGCACATAAATCGCCCCCCCAGATCACCCCCCAGCCCCCGTGTCACTGATTGCAGTGACCATTTATTTAGTGATCACTGCAATCAGTGACATTTGTGACTGTAAAAGTGTCAGTACATTCAGTTTTAGGTCCAGTGTAGCCCCCTAACCCCCCCCTAATAAAGGTTTAACCCCCTGATCACCCCCCAGATAACCCTTTCACCCCCTAGCACCGCCGTCGCTAAGCGATCATTTTTCTGATCGATGTCTTAGCGTCGGTGATGCTGATCGGTAGCCAGTAATTTTTTTTAGGTTCGCCGCAGGTTTTTATAGCGTCAGGTACCCCAATATATTACCTAATAAAGGTTTAACCCCCTTGATCGCCCCCCAGGTAACCCTTTCACCACTGTCGCTAAGCGATCATTTTTCTGATCGCTGTCTTAGCGTCGGTGATGCAGATCGGTAGCCAGTAATTTTTTTTTAGGTTCGCCGTCAGGTTTTTATATAGCGTCAGGTACCCCCATATATTACCTAATAAAGGTTTTAACCCCCTAATTGCCCCTAGTTAACCCTTTCACCAGTGATCATATAAGTGTTACGGGTGACGCTGGTTAGTTTGCTTTTTATAGTGTCAGGGCACCCGCCGTATATAACCCAATAAAGGTTTAACCCCCTGATCGCCCGGCGGGTGATATCAATTAGGTTTTAGCGTCAGAGAGGGTCTGCGTGTCACCCCAGGCATCGTCAGGTTAGTGCCAGTAACGCTAACACCCACGCGTGAAGCATACACCCCCCTTAGTGGTATAGTATCTGAACAGATCAATATCTGATCTGATCAGATCTATACTAGCGTCCCCAGCAGTTTAGGGTTCCCAAAAACGCAGTGTTAGCGGGATCAGCCCAGATACCTGCTAGCACCTGCGTTTTGCCCCTCCGTCCAGCCCAGGCCACCCAAGTGCAGTATCGATCGATCACTGTCACTTGCAAAACACAACACACAACTGCAGCGTTCGCAGAGACAGGCCTGATCCCTGCGACTCCAGTGCTGTAGGAGGTGATTTCACCACCACAGTTAAAAAAAAAAAAAGCATATATGCCGAAGCATTGGGGCAGCAGGGGCGGAGGAGCGATTTTGCTCCTAATGCCGCGTATACGGTCGAAATTCCGACGGAGGCTTGCCCGTGGAAAAGTCTGACCATGTGTACGCGGCATAACTTTTGCGGGAAGATGCCCCTATGCTTCGGCATATATAAATGGTGCATGTATGCCCATCATTAGAAGTGGGTGGATGAAGGGCGGTATTCTAATGGTGGGCATACCCACCGATCAATCTTTTTTTTTCGTTCAGCCAACAGGCTGCATGAAAAAAAAAGATTACAATACATGTCCAACAAGGACCAGCAACGTACTGGTATGTTGCTGGACTTTGAATGTTTATACCAGAATGATGCCTGCGGGTTTAGGTATCATCTTGGTATAATTCTTTTCAGCCAGCGGCCGGCTTTCATGTAAAAGCAATCCTAGTGGCTAATTAGCCTCTGGACTGCTTTTACAAGCAGTGGGAGGGAATGTCCCCCCCCGGATATAAAAAGCGCCATTGGGAAAGCATTTTATCACACCGATCTTGGTGTGGTCAGATGCTTTGAGGGCAGAGGAAAGATCTAGGGTCCAATAGACCCCAGTTTTTTTTAAAAAAAAAAGAGTACCTGTCATTACCTATAGCTATCATAGGGGATATTTACATTCCCTGAGATAACAATAAAAATGATAAAAAAATAAATAAATATGGAAGCAACAGTTTAAAAATAAAATAAAAAAGCAAAATTAATAATATATAAAAAAAAAAAAAAAAAAAGCACCCCTGTCCTGCCCTGCTCTTGCCCAATGGCGAACGCAAGCGTCGGTCTGGCGTCATATGTAAACAGCAATTGCACCATGCATGTGAGGTATCACCGCGAAGGTCAGATCGAGGGCAGTAATTTTAGCAGTAGACCTCTAACGGGGTAACCTGTAAAGGCTTTTAAAAATGTATGTAGTTTGTCGCCAATGTAAGTTTGTGCGAAATTTTAAAGCATGTCGTGTTTGGTATCTATGTACTCGGCCTAAGATCATCTTTTTTATTTCATCAAACATTTGGGCAATATAGTGTGTTTTAGTGCATTAAAATTAAAAAAAGTGTATTTTTTCCCCAAAAAATGCGTTTGAAAAATCGCTGCGCAAATACTGTGTAGAAAAAGAAAATGCAACACCCACCATTTTATTCTGTAGGGCCTTTGCTTTAAAAATATATATAATGTTTGGGGGTTCAACATAATTTTCTTGCAAAAAAAAAAATATGTTTTCATGTAAACAAAAAGTGTCAAAAAGGGCTTTGTCTTCAAGTGGTTAGAAGAGTGGATGTAAGCTTCCTAATGTTGTGTATAAAATGCCAGAACAGTTCAAAACCCCCCCAAATGACCCCATTTTGGAAAGTAGACACCCCAAGCTATATACTGAGAGGCATGTCGAGTCCATGGAATATTTTATATGTTGACACAAGTTGCGGAAAAAATTTTTTATTTATTTTTTTGCACAAAGTTGTCACTAAATGATATATTGCTCAAACATGCCATGGGCATATGTGGAATTACACCCCAAAATACATTCTGTTGCTTCTCCTGAGTACGGGGATACCACATGTGTGAGACTTTTTGGGAGCCTAGCCGCGTACGGGACCCCAAAAACCAATCACCGCCTTCAGGCTTTCTAAGGGTGTAAATTTTTGATTTCACTTCTCACTGCCTATCACAGTTTCGGAGGCCATGGAATGCCCAGATGGCACAAACCCCCCCCCCAAATGACCCCATTTTGGAAAGTAGACACCCCAAGCTATTTGCTGAGAGGTATGATGAGTATTTTGCAGATCTCGCTTTTTGTCACAAAGTTTTGAAAAAAAAAAAAAAGAAAAATTTTTTTTTCTTCATTTTCAAAAACAAATGAGAGCTGTAAAATACTCACCATGCCTCTCAGCAATTTCCTTGGGGTGTCTACTTTCTAAAATGGGGTCATTTGGGGGGGTTTTGTACTGCTCTGCCATTTTAGCACCTCAAGAAATGAGATAGGCAGTCATAAATTTAAAGCTGTGTAAATTCCAGAAAATGTACCCTAGTTTGTAGACGCTATAACTTTTGCGCAAACCAATAAATATACGCTTATTGACATTTTTTTTACTAAAGACATGTGGCTGAATACATTTTGGCCTAAATGTATGACTAAAATTGAGTTTGTTTTTTCTTATAACAAAAAGTAGAAAATATCATTTTTTTTCAAAATTTTCGGTCTTTTTCCGTTTATATCGCAAAAAATAAAAATCGCAGAGGCAATCAAATACCATTAAAAGAAAGCTCTATTTGTGGGAAGAAAAGGACGCAAATTTCGTTTGGGTACAACATTGCATGTCTGCACAATTTACAGTTAAAGCAGCGCAGTGCAAAATTCTGAATTCACCTCTGGTCCTTTAGCTACCAAATGGTCCAGGGCTTAAGTGGTTAATGTATGAAGCGCAAACTCTCAGGGATGCGATAGGTGAGGACACAAGGACGGAAGAACAATGTCCCCCTTAAGGTGAAAGGCCGAGACCATCTTTTGAAAAGAAGGACGGTCGTGGGCGCAACACCGCCATATCCTTATGGAGGACCAAGTAAGGTGACTTGCAGGACAAGGCCGCCAACTCAGACACCCGTCTAACCGAAGTAATGGCCACTAAGAAGGCCACCTTCTGGGACAAGGTCAAGAGAGGAATCTCTCTGATATTCTCAAAGGAATGTTCTTGGAGAACCGAGATGCATCAAATTCAGATCCCAAGTAGGGAGAGGAGGCTTGACAGGGGGGATCACATGGCGAACCCCCTGCACAAAAGGTGCTAATCAAGAAATGGCCCGGTAGTGGTCATTGAAAAAGACAGCCCGGGCCGAAATCCAACCCTCAAATGGTATGCAAGGCCAGCTTTTGGGTCACACCACGCTGTAAGAACAGCAAAATCCTGGGAACGGAAAACGTCCGAGGACGCCAATCAAGTTCCTCGCACATAGCGATGTAAGCCTTCCAGGTACGGTGATATATCTTTCTGGAGGAAGATTCCTGTGCCAACAACATAGAAGAGATGACCGAATCCGAGAGACCTCGGTCCTTCAGCACCTGGCTTTAAACAGCCATGCCATTAAAGCCAAGGACTGTAAAGCAGGATGAAGTATGGGATCATGAGACAGAAGGTACACACCCCAATAGGCAGTCGCCAAGGAACGTCTGCGACTAGCCGAAGTAGATAGGCTTACCAATGTCGCAGATCCGGAGCAATGAGGATCACCAGAATGGCCTCAGCCCCTACGCTGCAAAGCAACAACAGTAGCGGAGGGTAAGCATATATCAGGCAATACAGCCCCCACGGGCTACCAACGCGTCTGCCCAGGGGTCCCTGGACATGGCCACGATCTTGACCCCTTGCGAGTGAGTCGAGAGGCCATAAGGTCCACATCCGGTGCCCCACTTCCAGTAAAGGAGGCGGAAACACCTCCTGATGCAAGGACCCTTCCCCTGCAATGCACACGGTCGACAGAACCGTCTTGCAGCGAGATGTATGAAAATCCCAAAGAGACTCCGCAATGTATTGGAGAAGAGAGGCCCCGGCTTACGGGGTGCCTTAACTGTTGGCCAATAAAAGGCAACTTGACAGAGCTTCCCTAGAAACTCGGTCAGAGGACCAGTACCTCAGCCTCCACAGGTGGCGCAAACCCACCCCGGGAACAGAGACCCTAAAGGCTAAAGCAGTTGCAGTGCACCTGCTAGTAGACTGATAGATGAAGCAGAGGCTTTTGCCCAGTCATTGAGCTACAGAAACGCCAGAGAAGCAGCCACTAACGGGCGTAACGCGAACCTCAGCCTGGCGAACACAGTCCAAGCCAGCGCTTCTGATCACCACTGAAAGCAGGTGGAAAGTGGTACCCCTGAAACCAGGGATCCTTATGACAATGCTCCATCCAGCAGCTACCCATGGATAAGTGCTAATTGCACAAACACATAGTTTATACTGTGCATTGCGTCAAACGTGCAAATAGAGTGTGGGAGGAAACCTACCCAGCCACAAAGAGCATAATACAACCACATACGGCGTATGTAGTTTAGTATGTGTGGATAAACCTATTAAAACACGTTTATACTGTGCCAGCGATGAAGGCGGCCACATCGGGGCTTGGACGTAAACCAGCCACGCAGATTGTGTACACAACCGTGTAGGTATGTTAGCCTGCGAATAAACAAATTGCACATGTTTACACTGTGCATAGCGCTGAAAATGCGCACACCATTGGAGCGCGGGGGAGAAACCGGAGCACCCGGATGAAACCCACGCAGACTGCATACGCATACACTGTGTAGGTATTATAGTATGTGTGCCAAACATTTTGCACAAGCCTATGTGTGCATAGCACCGAAGGCGCGCACACCGTTGGCACGTGGGAGGAACCGAAGTACCCCATGCATACCCAGAGAATGCAATGCCTACAACTACTGTGAATGTATTTAGTGTTGTGTATAAAAATAATGTGTATGTTTACACTGTGTATTGCACCAAAGGCACGCATGTCATGTAGCGTGGGCGGAAACCCGGAGGAAACCCACGCAGACTGCACAGACATACCGGGTAGGTATGTTAGTATGTGGATATTAAAAACGCACAAATTTAGGCTGTGCATAGCACCGAAGCGCCCATACCAATGGAGTGTGGGAGGGAACCGGAGTACCCGGGGGAAACCCACACAGACTGCATACACATACCGTGTAGGAATGATAGCATGTGAATAAATATATTGCACATGTTTATGCTGTGCATTTCCATTGGAGCGTGGGGGGAAACCGGAGTACCCGGAGGAACCCCACGCAAACAGTATACCTAATACTGTAAACATGTATAGTATGTGCAATAAACTTATTTAACATGTCCATACCATACCATACCATACCATGAGAGCGCGGGAGGACACCGAGCCCTCGGCGGAAACCCGCGCCGACCCATAGAGTATAATACATACATATACTGTGAATGTATCTAGAGTCGTGCATAAACATATTTTGTACGTTTACATCATGTATGGCACTGAAACGCAGCATTGGAACGTAGGGGGACACCCACGCAGACACAGAGACCAATAACACATACATACACTGTGAATGTATGAAGTGTAGAGGTATGGGATGAGTTTCAATTATGGCGCAGAGGCGCATAAATCTTCTCTGCATCATTCCAACCTGCTTGACTGTGCTGCCGAAGCAGCATGCAGGTAACAGGTAACCTCTGATCCTCAGACCGTGTGTCTGTCAGAGCTCAGAGCGTTCCCCAGGAAATGGCGGGAAACCACAGGTGCAGAGACCCTGTTGTTGCCTCAGGACATCACACAGAAGGCTCACAGGGACTAGAGACATAAATGAATAAAGTCCCCCCCACCATGCTGCACCGACCAGGGGGAGGGAAACACTGTACCACTGTATCATCCATGCTGATCTCGATGCAGCGTGTGAGGAAAACAGTGAGGAAGCTGTGTAAAAGAAAGGCTTGAAGGAACCAAGGGAAACAGCGTCCGCCTGAGGTGCCACAGCACCCAGCTTGAGAGTGTTCCTCACATCACCAATGAGTTCACTTACAAGCGCCCTGTCATTCACTGACACAGAACTGGCGTCTTCCTCACAAGGGAATGTCCTGTTCATAAACATTAAAATATTCAGAGCTAGGGTCCTGAGCACAGTAGCTAGGCCCATATCTGAATCAGAGCACTCCTTCACGAAAGATTTTTGTGGGGAGAGGGGGCTTCTAGCTCCCTTCGCTCACACACTGCTTCCATTCTGACAAGGAATGATTCCAGGACTGCTGACAACTGGTCCATAAGGACCGCAGGTGCAGGAGCACTGCCAGTTGCCTCAGGCAAGCGTGGAGAAGCAGGTGTATCAGACTCCATATCGCCACCCTCTGAGACCTTATACACTACTACAGTGAATATACAGTCCACTCACTGGCTACGCTGAGGGGATACCCGGAGGACTCACCAACCCTTAAGGACCGCTCAGTTCTGCTGAAGAAACTGCGCTGTGAGCCTGAGGAGAGTGAAGATTCTGTGGAGATTGTGAGGAGATTCGCGCCGCAGCGCCCGAAACAAAAAGTAAATGAGCGGCAGCTATAAGAAAATGGCCGCAGCTATAATTGCGCCATTGAACCACGGCAAGATGGCCGCCGTGCGCGAAATTCGAAGGCAAACAGCGCTAATGCCGCACGCAATAACCACCTCACACACCAGGAAAACTGCCCCTCACCCCAGAGCCCACTACAGACATGAGCGCCCAGCCAGGCCAGTGTGACCCCCAAGCACAGCACCAGTACAGGGTGCAGAGAGCAGCATAACAGGGGGGAGACAGGGAGAAACCCCCCATATAAAGAAACACAGCCAGCATGTACTCACCTGCAGTAGGAGAGAATACTTACCCGTCCCTTTCTGGGACCCACTGGCTTGTTTCAGACAGACCTATCACAGAGCAGTACTGCGTAGCTGTCGGCCCGGTCCACCGCGAGAGATACAGTCAGTCAGGTACTGTTCAATCATGAGAGGACCGCGGGAGCTAAAAGCAACCCGGCCACCCCTGGAGTCATGGGGCATGTCATGAACCAAGTCTCACGCACACAAGGCGAGGATCAGCACGCTCGATGGTCGGACAGGGAAGACTACGAGGATACCAGTGTACCCAACCTGTTGCCCAGCCGACAAATGATTGAAGGTCTCAAAAACAAAATAATAAAATTCCCAAAAGGAATAAAATTTAAAAGTAAAATCTTCCAGGAGACTGGCTCCTGAGAGAGCCATGTCTTCTCCTTCTGCTTCTGCTAGGCAGAAAAAAAACTGAGGCTGCTAGCTGCAGGTGGGAGGGTAATGTCCGGAGGGACCGCCCCCCTGGGCGGGGCTGTTCAGCTCTGGTTTGTTCTAGAATGTATGTTTCTAACATCTAACATTCTGCCTAGATCTTCTCCTGCGAGCAGGGACATATACTCACACGTTTACAGTATCTTGCTGTGTCAGTCCATGGACGATAAGAGAAAAATACCCTTTTTTTAATTAAAAAAATAAGACATCAGTAAAGTTAACCCAATTTTTTTTTATATTGTGAAAGATAATGTTAAGCTGAGTAAATTGATACCCAACATGTCACGCTTCAAAATTGCGTCCGCTTGTGGGATGGCGACAAACTTTTACCCTTAAAAATCTCCATAGGCAACGTTTAAAAAAATCCTACAGGTTACATGTTTTGAGTTACAGAGGAGGTCTAGGGCTAGAATTATTGCTCTCGCTCTACCGATCGCGGCGATACCTCCTGTGTGGTTTGAACACCATTTTCATATGCGGGTGCTGCTCACGTATGCGTTCGCTTCTGCCCGCGAGCTCGGCGGGAAGGGGCGCGCTTAAAAAAAAATAAAAATATATACATTTTATTTTACTTTTATTTTTTACACTGTTCTTTAAAAAAAATTAAAAAATTGCGTCACTTGTATTCCTATAACAAGGAATGTAAACATCCCTTGTAATAGAAAAAAGCATGACGACAGGTCCTCTTAAATATGAGATCTGGGGTCAAAAAGACCTCAGATTTACACTAAAATGCTATGGTATGGAGATGGGTGGGGGCCATCTTCCCCTAACTCGGCTCCATACCCAGCAACGAGAAGGACCCAATCGCTTCCGCCGCTGCCGATGGCTCCGGTAAGCGGCGGAGGGCAAGGGAGAGCGGCGGGAGAGGGAGCCCTCTCCCGCCGCCGATAATGGTGATCTTGCGGCAAATCCGCCACAGAGACCACCATTATCGGAAACCGGAACGCCGGCTGAAGAGATGAATACCTGTATATAACTATGTATATAACTAATTATATATATATATATATATATATATATATATATATATATATATAGTCGTGCGGCGGTCCGTAAGTGGTTAAGAAAACGTAATATACAACCTACATAAAAATTAACAGCAGCTTTGCCCAAACAGGGCAAAGTAATGTAATACTTTAAATTTTAGTACACTGTTTGGGCTTTAAAGTGAAAGTTCAGGCAAAACCAAAACTAACGCTAAACCTGCTCTCCGACACATTTTAAACAATTTATCTAACCCGGTAAAGCAAAAAAAAAAATCACTATACTTACCTATTCTGCAGCCAGTCCAGTACAGTCCCAGCATCAACTGTCAGCGGCGGCTTCAGTGTGGAGGCGGGTGCAGGAGAGGCAGCAGACAATGGAAGCCTCATAGTAAGTCTATGGGTGACATCACTTCCAATCTGTTGTTGGGCCTCTCCTGCAGAGAGCTTCTGCCGCTGGAAACCGGACCGGATCGGCTGCAGGATAGGCAAGTACATCGAAATTTGCTTTACAGAGTTAGATAGATTAGGTTTAGAATGTGGCAGAGAGCAGGTTTAGTGTGTTAGTTAGGTTTTGCCTGGACTTACACTTCAAGACAAGAGGAATTATCAAGAGGACAAAGCATTTTAACAAAATTACAAAACCAATCGTTTATTTTAAATTTTTTATGCGCTGATCAAGATAACCATATACAGTGGGTCATTTTTTTTTTTTTTTTTATTCAATGGCAGCTTCCATATTTCACTCTCCATGTTTAAACTTTAAATCAGCTGTATGGGGAGTCCCGACAAATTCTACGTTAGATAAAATATTGGTCAGCTATTAAAATTTGTCATTTATTAAAACGGTTAACCACACACCACCCCTTTGCAAAGGATTTTTCATGGCCTTCATGTTTAAAGGGGTTGTAAAGGTTCGTTTTTTATTTTCTAAATAGGTTCCTTTAAGCTAGTGCATTGATGGTTCACTTACCTTTTCCTTCGATTTCCCTTCTAAATATTTTTTTTCTTTGTCTGAATTTCTCACTTCCTGTTCCTCCTCAGTAAGCTGTTCAGTAAGTTGTTCTGGCTGACTAAACACGGCTCGGATGATGGTGTGAAGTTTAGTGAGGAGAAACAGGAAGTGAGAAATTCAGACAAAGAAAAAAAACATTTAGAAGGTAAATCGAAAAGGTAAGTGAACCAACAATGCACTAGCTTAAAGGAACCTATTTAGAAAATAAAAAACGAACCTTTACAACCCATTTAACTATTGTTTTTAGGTTTTTGTAGTTCTGGGGTACGCAGAAGGCTGAGAGATGCATATTTGATTGAAATACAGGATTTCAGATGATGATTTCAAGATAGACTCCTGACTAAAAATACTGTTCCACAACTATCCACTGGAGGGCACTGTTGCTCCAATATTTTACAGAAACAGCAAACGCTACAAATACATTGATACTTCGGTTCACAAATGCTTCTGTTCACAAACAACTCGGTTCGAACAGAAGAGTTCACAAAAATTTGCTTTGGTTCACGAACACGAGCCGCGGCCATCTTCCCTGCCCTGACACGTTCATATTGAGAAGAGCAGTGCAAGATGAGGTCTTAGGAAAACCTGTCCACTCAGATAGGGGTTTCTGCTCCCCGACTACCATGAGGGTGGGCTTACTTGATTGGGAATCATTGAAAAACAGTTCATATGAAATCTACTACTTTATCATGCCCTCAGATATTTTCCTGGCCCCTAGATTAGTCATTTAAATTGGGGATTGCGATTGTTTCAAACAAGTATTAAAAAGGAGCTATTTTTTTTTTAACACATTAAATGTCAGTTTAATGTAAAACACCGCATGTAATACACGTTTTACATTTTTTTATTGTACATTTCATAATTCTCTCCCTCTCTCTGTGAAAGCAGCCTTAACGTATATGGCTTACCATAACAGGTTTTAGCAACACTGAGAGCGAACCCTTAGACTTGTGAGCTTTTAGTACAAGGATACACAAATCAGGGGGTTACATGAAAGTGCTAAACACAGGTTCATACAGTGCATCCAGAAAGTATTCACAGCGCTTTACTTTTTTCACATTTTGGCATGTTACAGACTTATTCCAAAATTGATTAAATTCATTATTTTCCTCAAAATTCTACCAAGAATACCCCATAATGACAACATGTTTGTCAATGTATTAAAAACTAAAAAAAAAAAAAAAAAAACACATGTACATAAGTATTCACAGCCTTTGCCATGACACTAAAAATTTAGCTCAAGTGCATCCTGTTTCCACTGATCATCCTAGAGATGTTTCTACAACTTGGAGTCCACCTGTGGTAAACTCAGATAATTGGACATGATTTGGAAAGGCGCACACCTGTCTATATAAGGTCCTACAGGTAACTGTGCATGTCAGAGCACAAACCAAGCCATAAAGTCCAAGGAATTGTCTATAGACCTCCGAAACAGGATTGTATCGAGGCACAGATCTGAGGAAGGGTACAGAAATATTTCTGCAGCATTGAAGGTCCCAATAAGCACAGTGGCCTCCATTATCCACAATTGGAAGACGTTTAGAACCACCAGGACTCTTCCTAGAGCGGGCCACCCGGCCAAACTGATGGATCAGGGAAGAAGGGCCTTAGTCAGGGAGGTGACCAAGAACACGATGGTCACTCTGACAGAGCTCCAGCTTTTCTCTGTGGAGAATCTTCCAGAAGAACAACCATCTCTGCAGCACTCCACCAATCAGGCCTGTATGGCCGGACAGAAGCCACTCCTCAGTAAAAGGCACATGACAGCCGCCCGCCTGGAGTTTGCTAAAAAGGCACCTAAAGGACTCTGACCATGATTAACAAAATTCTCCAGTCTGATTTAACAACGTTGGAACTCTTTAGCCTGAATGGCAAGCGTCATGTCTGGAGGAAACCAGGCATCACTCATCACCTGGCCAATACAATGGTGGTACCATCATGCTGTGGGGATGTTTTTCAGCGAAAGGAACTGGCAGACTAGTCAGGATCGAGGGAAAGATGAATGCAGGAATGTACAGAGACATCCTTGATGAATACCTGCTCCAGAGCGCTCTGCACCTCAGACTGGGGAAAAGGTTCACCTTCCAATAGAACAATGACCCTAAGCTCACAGCCAAGATAACAAACTAGCGACTACAGGACAACTATGTGAATGTCCTTGAGTGGCCCAGCCAGAGCTCAGACTTAAACCCGAATGAACATCTCTGGAGAGATCTGAAAATGGTTGTGTACCGATGCTCACCATCCAATCTAATGGAGCTTGAGATGTCCTGCAAAACAGAATGGGAATAACTGCCCAAAAATAGGTGTACCATGCTTGTAGCATCACACTCAAAAAGACTTGAGGCTGCAATTGGTGCCAAAGCTGCTTCAAAGTATTGAGAAAAGGCTGTGAATACTTATGTACTCCCCCCCCCTCCCATTTTTAATACATTTGCAAAGATTTCAAATAAACTACTTTCACATTGTCATTATGGGGTTTTGTTTGTAGAATTTCGAGGAAAATAATTCAATCAATTTTGGAATAAGGCTGTAATATAATAAAATGTGGAAAAAGTGAAGAGGTGTGAATATTTTCTGGATGCACTGGAGTGTTATGCTATGGTAACACTGATCACATATATAGAAGCAGTGGCTTATACCACCATATTACTAAAGCCTTTATTTAGCTGTAAGGTGTTGGAAAAGTTTAATTTGGGTGTGTGAAAACATACTCCATTCTGGTGAAACCTAGAAAGGATCATAGTACTTGACTAATCAGAGATGTCTGTATAATTCTGTGGCATAGCCAGTGAGCCAACTGTAGCCACAGGTTTTAAAAAAAGTTTTTTTCAAATGTTGTTTTCAGGTGGTGATCAGTAACACACTTCCTGTCTTAAAGTGTCTCCTGTCTATGGAGGAGTAACAGGGTTACCGCTGCACAATAGTATTGACAGTCTGGGAGGTAGTGTTAGATGCACTAGCAGATTTAGATGGACTTGACTAACAAACTAAAACTGAACTCCAGCTAACACTTTATAAACAGGTTTTGTTTTTCTTTTGGCATAAACCTTTTACATAAATGAAAAAAATCTAACCAACTTAAGCACACCTGTCAGCTTTAAATGGTTTGTCTAAACCCTCTGTTCCTTTTTTGGACAGCTTGGTCTGTTAGCCTAGGTTTACACTATTGCGACTTGAAAGTCGTGTGATTTTGATGCGACTTGAAGCAATGCCTGTGTATTCTTGAGGTCTATGGACCTCAAGTCGCATCAACGTGGGACCAAAGTAGTTCAGGGAATACTTTGAAGTCGCACAGATATGAATGGTACTCATTGAAAATTATGGGGTACGACTTGTCATGCGACTTTGCAGTCCTAAGTCACACTAGTGGAAACGTAGCCTTAAAGCTGAAAAAATAAACTTACTGGCAGGATCAACAAATGAAAACAAAGGAAGAAAAAAAAAAAACGATTGGGCCACCACATCTAAGAATTGGTAAAGCTGCAAAATGTTTTTGGCTTTGAAAACAAACACCTGTAAGGGCTGATTCACGCTATGTGCAAAGACGTGCGTTTTTTGTACTAGAAAGACGTAGGTCTCTGCAGAAGCGCACAGAACAACAATTGTTTTCTATGTGCCCTATTCACCCAACAGATCAGAAAGGTGCAGAAAAATGCCTGATGAAACGTAGTTACGCTGTTTAGCAAAAAGCACCGACGACGTCAGCACACTATGACATCCAGGCCATTCCTCCTACCATCCCAGAGATAGCGGCTGTACCATGCCAAGCCCATCCTGAGGATATCACAGGGTCTGGAGGAAAGGTAGCTTGGCAGTAGAGCACTGCTTGGAGACACAGAGAAATGTGAGGAGGGGAGAGACATGCTCTTGAGCCAAACACCATGTGGTATATATATACTCCCTTAACGGGGCACACAGTGACTTTATTGTTCAGCAGAATCCAACTATACAAAGCTCATTCTGCAAATTTTTACCAACAATCTCCACCAGCTATTTTCCGTTTATGATGCTCAATTTCAACAAGCTACTCTACTCCAGCTTACACCTTGTTGGCCAATTGCTCGCTTCTTTATACTGCCATACTGGGAGAATAGTATTTCCAGTTGATCCAGGCCTTAACGAATACATGTCATTTTAATCTTGAGAATTATTATATACTATGAGGACTCTTACTTTAGGTGGTTAAATGCGGTTTTGTTTTTTCATTTATTGGTAATCAATGGCATACAACTTTTTTTGCCTGTGGACTACTTATACTTTTGAATCCACTGGGGGCCTTTAGGCAACTTTGCTATGGGGCGTTTTATATACAGTATATTGCCATATATTAGTCGTACTCTTTGATCACTTATTGCCAATACTCAGGAGAACTGAAAGGATGGGATCTGCATAACTACATGGCATTTGATGACATTTCTTTTGCCAATATTGTCCTGAATTGGACTTAATAGATTAATAACATACAGCCATACGTTCCAGTAGAGGCCATCATGATGTCCAGATGTTTGCATTTGATAAAACAAACATTGAGGGTTATTTACGAAATGCAAATTCACTTTGCACTACAAGTGCAAACTTCAAGTGCAAAGTGCACTTGGAAGTTCAGTCGCTGCAGATCTGAGGGGGACATGCAAGGAAAATAAAAACCCCTGTTTGTCTTACCGGTAAAAAAAAACAAAAAACAAACAGAAACTCATACAAAAACCACCACCACTAGGTAAACAAGGTCGACCAGTGAAAAACAGAATAGGGTGGGAATATAGACGCGGTCTTGGAAGGTTCCTGGAAATACTGTTACCGGTAAGTCTAACGGGGGTTTTTCCCTCTCACCTTCCAGGACAGCTACTTGAGAGGATAAGCAAGATTCTACACCTTAGGTAGGGACGACAGCCTGAAGCACTTTCCTACTAAAGGAGAGGTCCTGGCTGGAAAGCATCTGAACTCTATAATGTTTGACAAATGCATGAGAGGAGGATCAGACCGCAGCTTTAGAAATTTCTTCCCATGATGCCCCCGCTCTTTCTGCCCATGACGTGGCCATAGATCTTGTTGAATGAGCCCCAATTCTAGAAGAAGGGGTGCGACCTGATGCTTTGTACACTACACAAATAGCTCCCCTAAACCACCTAGCAATAGAACTTTTAGACGCTTTGGCCCCCTTCTTGGGGCCACTGAACACCAACAGTTGGGAGGAACTCCTAAAACCACTGGATTTATCTAGATAAAGCAGAAGACATCTCTTTACGTCTAAAAGACCTTGCCTCCTCCGCATTCTTGGGAGAGGTACAGAAACTAGGAAGGACTACCTCCTGGGACCTATGAAAGTTTGAAGATACTTTGGGCAAATAGAAAGAATCAGGCCTAATCACTACCCTGTCCTCTAGAATACTCAGGAAGGGGTCTTTACAGGAAAGACTGTAGATCAGAAATCCTTCTCCCTGACCTAATAGCCAAAAGGAAGGAAATCTTCAAAGAAATGAATTTTAGGGAAGCCTCATGCAAAGGCTCAAAAGGAGCCCTTCTTAGAGCAGCATTCAATACTAACGACATATCCCAGGGTCTGGATCTAGCTGAAATTAACCTCCTGACTAAAGGATCTTCCGCTAGTCTCCTCTGCAAACAAAGATAGGGCAGTAACCTGAACCCCAAGGGTGCTGACAGAGTCCTTTCTCTACTCCCCTCTGCAAAAAGTCCAATATACTGGGAGTGGAGACAGAATCTAAACCAGATTTCCTTTGCCAAGAAATAAAGTTTTCCAAACTTTTACATAGATTCTTCTTGTGACTAACTTACGGCTGTCCAGGATAGTTTGAATAACCCTCTCTGAACATCCCCTCAACTGTAGGATGCACCGCTCAGCCTCCAGGCCGTCAATTGGAAGGTCTGAGGGTTTGGATGCAACACTGGTCCCTGATGAAGCAGATCATTTTGATCTGGTAGGGGCCAGGGAGGATCTACAGAGGGCCTTCAGAGAGGAAAACCAACTCCTCCTGGGCCACCAAGGGGCAATCAGAACCACTTCTGCACGGTTCTGAATAATTTTCCAAACTACTAGAGGCAATAGGGGAAAGGGAGGGAAGGCATAGGCCAGAGCGAAATCCCACGGGAAGGAGAAAGCATCCGTCCAAGGACTGTCTCTCTCTCCAGTGAGAAGAACGCCGGTAGTTTTCTGTTGAGACTGGAGGAAAAAAGATCCACTGTGGGCAGACCCCATCTTAGCACAACCTCCCGGAACGTGCCCTGATGAAGTTCCCAACAGCTGGAACTGATGCTCACCCTGCTCAGATAGTCCCGCCAACGCATTCTCTGACCCCTTGCTGTGGACTGCCCTTACTGAAGTGACATTGATCTCTGCCCAGGACAGAATTTGCTGTGTTAACGTTAGAAGCGACTTTGAAGGCGTGCCCCCTTGCTCAGGTACGCCGAAGTTATGGCATGGTCTGAGAAAATAGGTCTTTTGAATAGACCCTTTCTTCCAGAGACATAAGAGCTTTCCCCACAGCTAGTAGTTCCCTGAAATTTGAGGAGTGGCCTGCCTCCTCTGGCAACCATGCTCCCTGGACCTGCCAGCCCTGAGAGTGAGCACCCCAGCCCCACAGACTGGCGTCTGTGGTAATTTTTACCGGAGCATGTTGTGCCCAGTTCTTCCCTCCCTGCAGGTGTTCCCGCTGCTCCCACCAGGAGAGATTGAGAAAATCCTCTTGGCAGCTGCACCAGCTGATCTAGAGAATCCTTTCTGCGATCCCAATGGAGTAAAAGAAAAACGCCTGAAGGGGTCTGGAGTGTAATTGGGCCCAAGGCACCCCTGGGATGGCCACAGTCATCAACCCTAATAACTGCATGATCCGCCAAAGGGAGGTCTGCGGGAGCAGCTTGAAGGCCTGCACGGAGAGAAGAATTCTCAAAATTTTCTCTTCGGGAACAAAAATCTTCTGGACAAGAGTCTATAAGATAACTTAGGAAAAGTATGCTCTGGGAGGGCACCCCAGACTTCCGCTGGTTGATTTTCCACCCCAATTTCTGAAAGGTTCGCAAAACCAACTGTAGATCCTAAACAAGGGACTCTGTCTCGAGCAAAGATCAAAAAATCGTCTAGATACGGGACGAAAGGGGGCGTGGCCTGTAGAGAAATGGGATAGGACGCATGTAAGGAGAGCTCCACTTGCCCATACTCCTTACCTACAATCCTGCTTGAATCCTGCGTAGTTCCTGCCATCCTGAACACCCAGGGACCTGTCCTGCTCCCCCCGTGGTCTCTGAAGCCTATATGCCTGCTGGAACGCCGCCACCATCGCAGAGCTTCCCGGCCACCTGCCTCAGGAAAGACCGCGACTTCGGCCTAGTCCTTGGTACGGCGGCCATCTTGGTCCCCCCGGTGGCGCTCCTGGACACTTTTTCTGGTCTCTCTGCACACCCTGTGCCCCACAATCTCCTGAATCGGCCTCCGGACTATCTAATTCCGCTACAGAGGTGCCTCATTGCTCTGCATCTGCTGTGGGGACGGATCGCAGCCTCAGCCCGATTCCCGGAGCGGCAGCCATCTTGCTACACCCGGAGACGGCCTGGGCAAGTACTACAGGCCTCCCTAACTCCCCTGAGCCCAGATTCCCTGGAATACAGCATAAGGACAGTGCAATTGCCTAACCACTGCCTGCGGGTCGCGTTAAGTCACCCCTGGACGGCGGTGGAAAAGGGGTCGCAGAGGGCTCGGCCTATTTAGCTGCGGCCATCTTGGTACACCTGGGATCCCCCTGCAGTATGTCCCCGTCAAAAAAGAACTCCAAGGCCGTTGACAAACTGGCCAAATACCGCAGGCTTGATGAGGACCAACAGGCCAGAGATGGCGCTGACGCGTCCCTGGGCGCGGAACACTCTGTGGTGGCTACTAACAAGTTACTGGATGCCATCGCCCTATGCCAGAGTACGCTCACCACCAAAATTGAGGCGGTCAAAATTGAGGTGTCCCTTATCCGCCAAGATCTTTCTACCCTCAGGGACCGTGTTACGGAGACGGAGAGCCGTATTAGCAGAGCAGAAGATATCTTGCACCCTCTACAACATACCACCGATGAGGTGCGCCGCCAGCTGCAGCAGATTAGCGCAAAACAGGACGACATGGAGAACCGCCTTAGGAGATGTAACCTCCGCTTCATCGGTCTTCCTGAGTCTGCTGAGGGCAATGATCCGGCGAGCTTCCTTGAAAACCTCCTGACATCAACCTTCGGCAGAGACGCATTTTTGGTAATGTTCGCGGTGGAGAGAGCCCATCGAATCCCTGCCCGTCCTCCTCCTCAAGGAGCTCCACCACGTACCCTGATAGCGAAGTTTCTCAACTTCAGGGACCGCAACAAGATCCTCCGCCTGACCAGAGAGAAAGGGAACATCCCCCATGCCAACACACATGTGGCCGTCTTCCCGGACTTCTCCAACGAGGTGCAACGGCAGTGGTCCAGATTCCAAGATGTTAAACGGCGCCTCCGCGTCCTGCACCTCAAATACGCCATGCTGTACCCTGCAAAGCTTCATGTGGAATGCGGTGGTCGAACCCACTTCTTTGAGGACCCCGAGTTGGCATCCACTTGGATTGATCAGAGAGATCGAGACTGAGCACGCCACACTGCCTGCAAGCTGTGAGTACTTTTATTTCTCCCCTACTCCCCCCTGTACCGAACATGCTCTCTGTCCTCATTCTGGTGTTTAGCCCCTCAGCAGCTATAATCACTAGTATGTACCCTTCACCGGGACAGGGGGAAGGATCTGAACCCCTCCCCCCCCCCCCCCCATGTTTCCTTGGGTCTCGCGGCATGCTCGCCGCCTCTGGGCGACCTAACCGACTTTTGATTCCCTGGCCTCCCCACATGTGGGAGATACTTGTGGAGAGCAGTCTACCGAACATTGCTTGAACTTCCTACACTACTATACCTACCACCCTGATGGCAGGCGGGGCCCCCTCCTGCAATGCTGTAATGGTGCTGCACGTTTGTGGCCCCTGCACCCCATGCACTTCTCAGAGAAGAACTCGCCCCCCTAGGATCCCTATGGACTTTTTTCACCCCACCCCCCCCCCATTTACCTGACTGTTTGTTCCTCCTTTTTTTGTTTTCTTTTCATCACGGGTATCTATGTCCCATTGAAATTAAGTCCCTTGCCTCCAATGTTTTTTTCACGTTGGATGTCCCCCGTTGATACCTAGTTATGGGGTACTATGTTCATGCCGAGTTGGGGTGGCAATGGACTGGGAGGGAAGGGAAATGTTGTGGTTGTTCTTTATTCACCACTATGTTTACAATTGTTTATTTCTGCTAAAGGTACTATGTTATTGTCATACATGCACTATCGATATTGGTTTCCACTATGTTTTATGCTATCTGATGTGTCCTTCTCTGCTCTGCTGGTCCTGGTCCGGTTGCGGTCCATTATACACGCCCTACACCCACCATGAGTTCCCTGAAGTTCCTTACGTGGAATGTTAGGGGCTTGGGCAATAAGATTAAATGCACAGCTGTCCTGACGTTTCTCAAATCTCAGAGGGCTGACATTATCACATTAGTCGAGACCCATGTCACGGGCCACTTGCAATCTTCCCCCAAAAAGCCTTGGATAGGGTGGGCTTACCACGCCACCCATACCTCATATTCCAGAGGAGTATCGATCCGGATTGCCAAACGGGTACCATTTGATCTAGTACTACTCCGCATGGACCAGCAGGGCAGATGTGTTTATACACGCTACCATTAATGGGTCTCCTATCCTGCTGCTCTCTTGCCATGTTCCCCCCCCCCCCGTATAACTCAGCTGTAATTAAGGAGGGCCTTGCCTTTATGACTCAGTATCCCTCTGTACCGGCGGTGTGGATGGGGGACTTTAATATGACCCTAATACCCGCTCTGGACCGCTTGGGCGCGCTGAACCCCCCCCTTAATCCACCGGCCCATACCAGACTGCACCGCATAATGACAGACTTTGCCCTTTTTGACACTTGGCGCCACAAACACCCACACACCAAGGTCTTCTCAGCTAGTCACAACACGATGTCGCGAATTGATTATTTTTGTCTCAATGTCCCTGTTGCCTAAACTAGGGGATGTGGGCTTTGTTCCGAGAGTACTCTCGGATCACGCCCCCTACTGGATCACGATCCAGCTCCTGAAAGCTTCCCCTGCTCCTTCCTGGTGGCTGAACCCGTTCTGGCTGACTGCCCTGCGGGACCAGGAAGACATCCCCACGGAATTGCAATACTACTTTACAGCCAACGGGGGCTCTGCCACGTATGATGTGGTGTGGGAAATGTTTAAGCTCCACGCTCGCTCCCTGCTTTCCACGCGTATCAACAGGCTTAAAACGGTCATCAACACTTATTGTCCAGCAGGCGGCAGACCACCTACAGGTGCTGGAGGAGGCGTTTCATCGAGACCCCTCTCCCAGCACGGCTAATAATCTCAGGATTCAGGTGCGACAGGTCTCCCAATTGCACATAGAGAAGGCTAAACAACAAATCTTTTTCTGTAAACAGAGGGTGTTTGAGTATGGAGAAAGATCGGGCAAACTGCTCGCGTATCTCGCCCATTTGGATTTGCATCCCCCTGTGGTGGTGTCCTTGACCGACCCACAGGGGAACGACATCACTGACCCACAACTGGTGGTGGAGGAATTTGGGAGATTCTACCGTACACTCTACACATCCCGGGTCACCCACACTCCCCAAGATACCAGGGACTACTTAGCGGGAGTTCAATTCCCTAGACTGACCGACGACCAGCTTGAAATCTTAGAAGCCCCCCCATTACTGAGGAAGACATTTCCGAGGCTATCTCCTGTTTGGCCTCATCTAAGGCCCCAGGATCGGATGGTCTGCCTCTAGAATTCTATGCCACCTATTCTGAAATTCTAATCCCTAAACTTAAAGACCCGTACAAATCCAGATTTGATTCAGGAGTTTTACCACCCTCTATGAGAGAGGACCAAATTGTCGTAATTCCCAAACCCGGTAAGGACCCTAAATACCCTGAGTCGTATAGGCCTATTTCCTTGTTACAGGTAGACATTAAAATATTAGCTATGATTCTAGCCTCCCGCCTTAATCAGGTTATTCTGTCATTGATCCACCCTGACCAAACAGGCTTTATTCCAGGGAAAAACACTGCCATGAACATTCGCCGCCTATTTATGAATATTCAGGGGTCCCACGATGAAATTGGCTCGAGGGTCGTGGTGGCTCTGGATGACGCCAAGGCCTTAGACTCCATGGAGTGGAACTACCTGTGGGAGTGCCTCAAGATTTGGCCCCAGCTTTATTCGCTGGGTCCAACTCCTCTATCAGTCCCCAAGGGCCAGAGTATTTGTAAACGGTTGGCTTTCCGACCAGTTCCCGCTGGAGAGAGGGACCCGACAAGGCTGCCCCCTTTCCCCCATGCTGTACGCATTGGCTGTGGAGCCGTTGGCCATTATGGTCCGTGCAGACACTTGCATCCGAGGCCTCAGGGTGGGGAACCTGGAAGAAAAGATTGGGATGTATGCCGATGATACACTCCTGTATCTGGCAGACTCGGGTCCTTCTCTTGTAGCAGCCCTCCAGTCCATAGAACGTATGGGTGGCCATTCGGGTCTGAGTATTAATTGGTCCAAGTCCCAGATCCTCCCGATTGACCATTTCCCCCCCTCATTCACGTCCCCTCCTCTGGCTCTTCCAAGGGTATCCCTGATCAAATACCTTGGTGTGCAGGTCACCAGATCGCTCTCAGACTACAAACTACTGAACATTGAACCCCTGTATGCCCTGATCAAGACACAGACCTGGGCCAGACTACCCTTGGGTGTTATGGGTCGCATTAGTCTGGTTAAGATGATACTCCTTCCAAAAATACTGTATTTGGTCTGGCATGCTCCCCTCTATATACACACCACAAAAATGGTTCAAAATAATTGAATCCATTCTGAATTCATTTATATGGGGTCATGGCAGACACAAATTATCTTGGAGAATTCTGAAGAACCCTGCTCTCCCAGACTTTCAGGACTATTATCTTGCCTCCCAATTGTCCCACGTCTATTACTTTGACAAACGTGAGCTACCAAGATACCAGACACTGCTCTGTGAGCATCTTGACGACTCAGCCCATACCCCACTCCAGTCAGTCCTTAGAGCCCCATCAACAAGACGGCCCCCCCAACACAAACAGACATGTTGACTCACCACCGGAGGGTATGGCGGATGGCACTACAAAAAATTGGAACCCCACAAGTACACACTCTCACACCCCTCTCTGGTTCAATAAATGTTTGCCAGAATTATTGTCCATTCCAGACCCCACGGTGTGGACACGCCATGGGATCTTATATTTACACCAGATCATGACCACCACAGGCCTTAAAACATTTCAAATGCTGAAGGATGAATTTTCCCTCCCCAATTGCCTTTTCTTCAGGTATCTGCAACTCCGCCACGCTATACAGGCCCAATTTTCTGGCTCTAACCTGTCCCTGGCAGTTCCCTCTATAGTGGACACAGTCACGGGTAATGAGCCTGCCAAACTCATCTCCACTCTGTACTCCGCCATCTGTCTCCCTAGCACCACAGCATTGGCCTACGCTGCCAAGACCAGATGGGAGGTGGATGTTGGACTAATAGAGGATGAGGATTGGGACGAGATCTTGGAAGACGTGAAAAAAGTCTCCCCAAAACTATCGGACCGCCTCACACAGTTGTACATCATACACAGAACGTAACTGACCCCTCAGAGAATAGCACGTTTCAAACCCACGTACAATCCAGGATGCCGCCTCTGCGACCATACCCCGGGCTCCTTCTACCACCTCATTTGGTCCTGCCCTATTATCCAGACATACTGGACACAGGTGATTCGCTTCCTGCATGACCAGATGGGCTCCCCTGCTATCCTCGACCCAAAGATGTGCCTACTTGGCCTGTTGCCAGAATTAGATGCCGACAAACCCCTGCGTACCTTCTTACATGAGACGCTATTCTTGGCGAGAAAAGTAGTGGCCCGAAATTGGATGCAGGCTCTGCCCCCTACAATCCAGTGTTGGAAAAAGGCGGTTAACGATGCTCTCCCATATAAAAAACTGATTTATGTGCATAGAGGGTGTCCCCTAAAGTATGAGAGGGTCTTGGACAGATGGTTGGCGGATGGTGAAACGTGTACCTGACATGTTGATTCCTCATCTTTGTTGTATGCCGGCTCCACTCCTATTGGTGTCTTCATGTCACAAATATTTCACTATGTTCATGTATGCACTACTGCTTTGGCCATACTGGCTTTTACTGATGTATGTACCATGCATATACTTCTCCATAAAGTTGTTTTTTTCAATTAAAAAAAAGATATGGGACGAAAAAAGGCCAGGACTTCGGCCATGATTTTTGTAAAAATTCTGGGTGCTGCCGAGAGACCAAAAGGAAGGGCATTGAACTGCCAATGACTTGGCCCGTTTTCCATGAGAATCGCAAATCTGAGGAACTTTCGGTGACTCTGGCAGATTGGTACATGAAGATAAGCGTCTTGGAGATCCAGGGTTACAATGAAGACCCCTGGCAACAACAGATTTTACAAAGTAAATATTTTCCATCCGGAAA
Source organism: Rana muscosa (assembly GCA_029206835.1). Classification (NCBI taxonomy): domain Eukaryota; kingdom Metazoa; phylum Chordata; class Amphibia; order Anura; family Ranidae; genus Rana; species Rana muscosa. The sequence continues at coordinate 426,412,191 of CM055120.1, read as the reverse complement.
CGTCTGTAGACTATGAATTTGTTCAGGACACTTAAATTGATGACCATACGAAAGCCGCCGGGAGCTTTCTTTACCAGAAAGACGTGGAAATAAAATCCCCAGAATTTTTGAATCTCCGGAACAGGAGAAATAACTCCCTGTTTCCCGCACAGAAATTAGATTCATTATGGCTTGCCGTCTCTCTTGGTCTCGCGGCAGATGGGTAAGAAAAAATCTCTGGGAGGGGAGACTTGAATTCCAACCTGTAACCCCTTACCAAAGTTTAAAGAATAAAGGAATCACCAACTCCTTTCCCAAGGTACCCGGGGACGATGGCATCCCGATCGAGGTGTATAAACAGTATGGGGATGTAATATTACCAAGACTGCTCTGCACCCTGAACTCGGCTAGGGAATCGCAACAACTTCCTGAATATGAGACAGGCCAGCATTGTTCTCCTACTTAAACCCAGGAAGGACTCGCTAGACCCAGGCTCATATAGGCCGATATCGCTCCTTCAAAATGTTGGCTCATTCTCCGGCCTGGTAATTAACTGGAACAAATCCACCATTATGATGCTGGACTCTGCAGCCCATCATTACAGAATATCCTGGTCTCAACAAAATTTTAAATATCTGGGTGTCTGGGTCACACCACAACCCCACGATTATCACTCTTAACCTCTCCCCCTTATTAGGCTGGATTAGAGACAAGTCCAAAATATGGTCAAAACTGAAAATGTCCCTGGTAGGCAGAGTCAACCTCACCAAGATGATTATGCCGCAACTTTCGTACATTCTTCATAATACCCCCACGGTGGTCCCGCTGAAAATCTTTAGAATCACCAATTCCTTATTTTGAGCGTTTCTCTGGCTTAACAAACCCCCTAGAATTAAATTGGATCAGCTACAGAAACCCAAAGGAGGCTGGGGGGCTAGCCCTCCCAAACCCATGGCTATAATATTTGGCCACTCAATTACAACATATCGCCCTATATCTGGGAGGACGGACACGGGGGGGGGGGGGGGGGGAGGATCCGGTGGTTGCCCTATTGCAGCATACTTCTGGCACAGGCAGTGGAGTCACAGGCCTTGAAGCATTGCAATTTGCCAAGTCGGAGAGGGAGAGAGGGAGAGAGAGAAAGATTATTTTCAAGTTTTTATTGTTCCAATGTTCAATGGAATGACTGTTTGCTTTTTTGCATATGTATGTAAACACTTGCTTAATATATGTGTCAATAAACCTCATTTTAGCTTGCACATGATTGGATGATAAAATCAGCAGAGCTTCACCTCATTTCAGATCTACAGCGACTGCACTTTCAAGTGCACTTCCAGTGCAATTTCAAGTGCAAAGTGGATTTGCCTTTCGTAAATAACCCCGCATTGCGGTTTATTTGCATTAACATATATTTTGGTTTATTGACATAACATTTTTTGAATGGGGGGGGGGGGGGGCATTCATTTTTTTTCCAGGGGTTGGGCTTGGCCCCTTAGTTCCAGAGAAGGGAACTCTTAAGGCATCAACATACCAAGACAATGTCATGCTCCCAACTTTGTGGGAACAGTTAGGGGATGGTCCCTTCCTGTTTCAACATGACTGCGCACCAGTGCACGAACGGGGTCCATAAAGACACGGATGAGCGAGTTTAGGAAGGAGAAACTTGACTGACCTGCACAGAGTCCTGACCTCAAACCGAAGGAACAGCTTTGGGATGAATTAGAGCGGTGACTGCTAGCCAGGCCTTCTCATCCAACATCAGTGCCTGACCTTACAATTGTGCTTCTGGAAGAAAGGTCAAACATTCCCATAGACACTCCTAAACCTTCTGGACAGCCTTCCCAGAAGAGTTATATATACAGTGGATATAAAAAGTCTACACACTCCTGTCAAAATGTCAGGTTTCTGTTATGAAAAAAAAAAAAAAAAATTATGGAGACAAAGATAAATCATTTCAGAACTTTTTCCACCTTTAACCACTTAAGCCCCAGGCCATTTGGTAGCTAAAGGACCAGAGGTGATTTCAGAATTTTGCACTGCGCTGCTTTAACTGTAAATTGTGTGGACATGCAATGTTGTACCCAAACAAAATTTGCGTCCTTTTCTTCCCACAAATAGAGCTTTCTTTTAATGGTATTTGATTGCCTCTGCGATTTTTATTTTTTTGCGATATAAAAAACAGAAAAAGACCGAAAATTTTGAAAAAAAAAAAAAAAAAAGATATTTTCTACCATTTGTTATAAGAAAAATCGAATAAAAACTCAATTTTAGTCATACATTTAGGCCAAAATGTATTCAGCCACGTCTTTAGTAAAAAAAATGTCAATAAGCGTATATTTATTGGTTTGCGCAATAGTTATAGCGTCTACAAACTAGGGTACATTTTCTGGAATTTACACAGCTTTTAATTTAGGACTGCCTATCTCATTTCTTGAGGTGCTAAAATGGCAGGGCAGTACAAACCCCCCCCAAATGACCCCAATTCTGCTGCTTCTCCTGAGTACGGGGATACCACATGTGTGGGACTTTTTGGGAGCCTAGCCGCGTACGGGCCCCCGAAAACCAAGCACCGCCTTCAGGATTTCTAAGGGCGCAAATTTTTGATTTCACTCCTTACTACCTATCACAGTTTTGAAGGCCATAAAATGCCAAAATAGCACAAAACCCCCCCAAATGACCCCATTTTAGAAAGTAGACACCCCAAGGAAATTGCTGAGAGGCCTGTTGAGCCCATTGAATAATTTTTTTTTTTTGTCCCAAGTGATTGAATAATGACAAAAAAAATATTTTTACAAAAAGTTGTCACTAAATGATATATTGCTCACACATGCCATGGTTATATGTGGAATTGCACCCCAAAATACATTTTGCTGCTTCTCCTGAGTACGGGGATACCACATGTGTGGGACTTTTTGGGAGCCTAGCCGCGTACGGGACCCCGAAAACCAAGCACCGCCTTCAGGATTTCTAGGCACAAAATTTTGATTTCACTCCTCACTACCTATCACAGTTTCGAAGGCCATAAAATGCAAAAATAGCACAAAACCCCCCCAAATTACCCCATTTTGGAAAGTAGACACCCCAAGCTATTTGCTGAGAGGCATGGTGAGTATTTTACAGCTCTCATTTGTTTTTGAAAAGAAAGAAAATATATATATTTTTTTTTTTTCAATTTTCAAAACTGTGACAAAAAGCGAGATCTGCAAAATACTCTCAATACCTCTCAGCAAATAGCTTGGGGTGTCTACTTTCCAAAATGGGGTCATTTGGGGGGGGGGGTTGTGCCATCTGGGCATTCCATGGCCTCCGAAACTGTGATAGGCAGTGAGAAGTGAAATCAAAAATTTACACCCTTAGAAAGCCTGAAGGCAGTGCTTGGTTTTTGGGGTCCCGTACGCGGCTAGGCTCCCAAAAAGTCTCACACATGTGGTATCCCCGTACTCAGGAGAAGCAACAGAATGTATTTTGGGGTGTAATTCCACATATGCCCATGGCATGTTTGAGCAATATATCATTTAGTGACAACTTTGTGCAAAAAAAATAAAAAAATTAAATAAATTGTCTTATTTCCGCAACTTGTGTCAACATATAAAATATTCAATGGACTCGACATGCCTCTCAGTATATAGCTTGGGGTGTCTACTTTCCAAAATGGGGTCATTTGGGGGGGTTTTGAACTGTTCTGGCATTTTATACACAACATTAGGAAGCTTACATCCACTCTTCTAACCACTTGAAGACCAAGCCTTTTTTGACACTTTGTTTACATGAAAATTTTATTTTTTTTTGCAAGAAAATTATGTTGAACCCCCAAACATTATATATATTTTTAAAGCAAAGGCCCTACAGATTAAAATGGTGGGTGTTGCATTTTTTTTTTTCTACACAGTGTTTGCGCAGCGATTTTTCAAACGCATTTTTTGGGGAAAAAACACTTTTTTTAATTTTAATGCACTAAAACACACTATATTGCCCAAATGTTTGATGAAATAAAAAAGATGATCTTAGGCCGAGTACATAGATACCAAACACGACATGCTTTAAAATTTCGCACAAACTCCCATTGGCGACAAACTACATACATTTTTAAAAGCCTTTACAGGTTACCCCGTTAGATTTACAGGGGAGGTCTACTGCTAAAAATTACTGCCCTCGATCTGACCTTCGCGGTGATACCTCACATGCATGGTGCAATTGCTGTTTACATATGACGCCAGACCGACGCTTGCGTTCGCCATTGGGCAAGAGCAGGGCAGGACAGGGGTGCTTTTTTTTTATCATTAATTTTGCTTTTTTATTTTATTTTTAAATTGTTCCTTCCATATTTTTTTTATCATTTTTATTGTTATCTCGGGGAATGTAAATATCCCCTATGATAGCAATAGGTAGTGACAGGTACACTTTTTTTGAAAAAACTGGGGTCTAGACCCTAGATCTTTCCTCTGCCCTCAAAGCATCTGACCACACCAAGATCGGTGTGATAAAATGCTTTCCCAAAGCCGCTTTTTATATCCGGGGGGGGGGGGGGAACATTCCCTCCCACTGCTTGTATAAGCAGTCCAGAGGCTAATTAGCCACTAGGATTGCTTTTACATAAAAGCCGGCCGCTGGCTGAAAAGAATGATACCAAGATGATACCTAAACCCGCAGGCATCATTCTGGTATAAACATTCAAAGTCCAGCAACATACCAGTACGTTGCTGGTCCTTGTTGGACATGTATTGTAATCTTTTTTTTTCATGCAGCCAGTTGGCTGAACGAAAAAAAGAGATTGATCGGTGGGTATGCCCACCATTAGAATACCGCCCTTCATCCACCCACTTCTAATGATGGGCATACATGCACCATTTATATATGCCGAAGCATGGGGGCATCCTCCCACAAAAAAAGTTATGCCGCACACACATGGTCGGACTTTTCCACGGGCAAGCCTCCGTCGGAATTTCGACCGTATGTACGCGGCATTAGGAGCAAAATCACTCCTCCGCCCCTGCTGCCCCAATGCTTCGACATATATGCTTTTTTTTTTTTAAACTGTGGTGGTGAAATCACCTCCTACAGCACTGGAGTCGCAGGGATCAGGCCTGTCTCTGCGAACGCTGCAGTTGTGTGTTGTGTTTTGTAAGTGACAGTGATCGATACTGCACTTGGGTGGCCTGGGCTGGACGGAGGGGCAAAACGCAGGTGCTAGCAGGTATCTGGGCTGATCCCGCTAACACTACGTTTTTGGGAACCCTAAACGGCTGGGGACGTTAGTATAGATCTGATCAGATTAGATACTGATCTGTTCAGATACTATACCACTAAGGGAGGTGTATGCTTCACGCGTGGGTGTTAGCGTTACTGGCACTAACCTGACGCTGCCTGGGGTGTGACGCAGACCCTCTCTGACGCTAAAACCTAATTGATGTCACCCGCCGGGCGATCAGGGGGTTAAACCTTTATTGGGTTATATATACGGCGGGTGCCCTGACACTATAAAAAGCAAACTAACTAACCAGCGTCACCCGTAACACTTATATGGTGATCACTGGTGAAAGGGTTAACTAGGGGCAATTAGGGGGTTAAAACCTTTAGTAAAATTACTGGCTACCGATCTGCATCACAGACGCTAAGACAACGATCAGAAAAACGATAGTGGTGATAGGGGGTGAAAGGGTTACCTGGGGGGCGATCAAGGGGGTTAAACCTTTATTAGATAATTTATGGGGGTACCTGACGCTATAAAAATGTCACTGATTGCAGTGATCAGTAAATAAATGGTCACTGCAATCAGTGACACTGTGACTGGGGGGGCGATTTGTGTGCCTATGTGTCCTGGTGTCAGTGTGCTGTTTGTGCACTAACCTGTATGTCTTCTCTTGTACGGCACTCGGTATATGTGAGCGCCGCATGAGAGATGACATCACTTCCTCCTGCTTCCTCTGCCTGTGTTTACATTACTGGACAGAGGAAGCATTTTCATTCGCCGGGAGCGATCGCGGGGGGGGGGGGGGGGGGGGGGCGGGCTGGTGGTCGGAATCGAACGGCCGTCCCCTCATCTCGGATCGCTCCCCAACGAATACCGACCGCTCACTGTATAGGAAGGGGACCCCCCAACTGTACAAAGGCAATCACGTACACTGTACGTGATTGTGCCTGTCGGTGCCATTCTGCCGACGTACATATACAGTGAGCGGTCGTTAAGTGGTTAATGTGACCTATAAAAACTGTACAACTCAGTTTAACAAACTGAAATATTTAGGTGGAGGGAAGTAAAAATAAAATCTGGTTGCATAAGTGTGCACACCCTTAAACTAATACTTTGTTGAAGCACCTTTTGATTTTATTACAGCACTCAGTATTTTTGGTTATGAGTCTATCAGCATGGCACATCTTGACTTGGCAATATTTGCCCACTCTTCTTTGAAAAAACACTCAAAATCTGTCAGATTGTGAGAGCATCTCCTGTGCACAGGCCTCTTCAGATCACACCACAGATTTCCAATAAATTTCAGGTTTGGGCCATTCCTAAACTTTAATCGAAGCCATGCCTTTGTTGATTTGGATGTATGCTTTGGGTTGTTGTCATGCTGAAAGATGAAGCTCCTCTTCATGTTCAGCTTTCTAGCAGAAGCCTGAAGGTTTTTTGCCAATATTGACTGGTATTTGGAACTGTTCATAATTCCCTCTACCTTGACTAAGGCCCCTGTTCTAGCTGAAGAAAAACAGCCCCAAAGTATGATGCTGCCACCACCATGCTTCACTGTGGGTATGGTGTTCTTTTGTTGATGTGCAGTGTTGTTTTTGCACCAAACGTATCTTTTGGAATTATGGCCAAAAAGTTCAACCTTAGGTTTCATCAGACCATAACACAATTTTCCCACATGCTTTTGGGAGACTTCAGATGTGTTTTTGCTAACTTTTTGGGGCTTGGATGTTTTTCTTCGTAAGAAAAAGGGTTCCATCTTGCCACTCTACCCCATAGCACAGACATATGAAGAATACGGGAGATTGCTGTCACATGTACCACACAGCCAGTACTTGCCAGATATTCCTGCAGCTCCTTTAATGTTGCTGTAGGCCTCTTGGCAGCCTCCCTGACCAGTTTTCTTCTCGTCTTTTCAGCAATTTTGGTGGGACATCCAGTTCTTGGTAATGTCACTGTTGGGCCATATTTTCTTCACTTGATGATGACTGTCTTCACTGTGTCCCATGGTATATCTAATGACTTGGAAATTCTTTTGAACCCTTCTCCTGACTGATACATTTTAACAATGAGATCCCTCGGATGCTTTGGACGCACTCTGTGGACCATGGCTTTTTCTGTAGGATGCGACTGAAAATGTCAGGAAAAAACTATTTGAACAGCTGAACTTTATTTGGGGTTAATCAGAGGCACTTTAAATGATGGCAGGTATGTAATGACTCCTATTTACATGATTTTGAATGCAATTGCTTAAATCGGAACACAGTTATATCCCCAGTTATAAGAGGGTGTGCACATTTATGCAACCAGATTACATTTTTTTTTATTTTTACTCTCCCCCCCCCCCCTCTAAAAAAGATCTCAGTTTGTTTTTTCAATGGAGTTGTAGTTTATAGGTCATATTAAAAAAGGTGGAAAAAGTTCTGAATTTATCTTTGTCTCATTTTTACATCACGGAAACCTTACATTTTAACAGGGGTGTGTAGACTTTTTATAGCCACTGTATTTCGTCAGGTAGAAAGCAAGACACAAGTCCATCTAGTAAAAAAATAAATAAAAAAATACACATACACTTCCATATACACAATCCTTCACCCACAGTTGATCCAGAGAAAGTCGAAAAACCCAAGCAAAACCTGCTCCATTTTGCTACAGCAGGGGAAAAAATACCTTCATGGATCAACTTTACTTATAAATGTCAATACCCAGTTATATTATGTACATTTAGGAAATAATCCAGGCCTTTCTTAAAGCAATCTACTAAGCTGACCAGAACAACCTCTGGAGGGAATCTATTCCACATTTTCACAGCTCTTACTGTAAAGAAACCTTTCCGTATTTGGGGGTGAGATCTTTTTTCCTCTAGGCGTAAAGAGTGCCCCCTTGTCATCTGTGATGACCTTAAAGTGAAAAAGCCATTAGATTATGTGCATTTGCAAAGACATTCTGGGAAGTTCCCCGGGCGTGGCCGGATGCAGGAGCGAAGTGAGTGTCAGCGTGAGTGTGCGAGATCCTCCACTCCACACCCCCCCCCTCTGATTGAAACTATGCCGGATCAGTATGCCTAGTCTGGGACCCATAGCACCATAGCCCTGTTACCGCCTGCCTCCACTGAATACTGTGTGAATACTGTGTGAATACTGTGTGAATACTGTGTGACCCCCTGTGCGACCCCCTGTGCGACCCCCTGTGCGACCCCCTGTGTGACCCCCTGTGCGAGTCCCGCTCCGTTCTTCAACCTTATTCCCGCCGAGGAGCAGACTGAACTGAGAGGAATACCTGGGCTTGTGCCTTGCTGTACAGGAGATGGCCGCATACGGAGCTGGCCATCGCTCCTCTGTGCTGGAGTTCTACAGAGTTTCACGGGTCTGTCAGATTCGGGAGGGGAGGCGGAGGCTCGGGCTCCACTGAGCAGAGCACCGAAGGCTCCACAGAATACGGAGCCGCCGGTGATCTCACGGCTCCACGAGACTTCGCCACCCGACCCAGGGATCAAGTTGGTGTGTTGGAGTGGCATGTGAGGCGCTGTATGAACAAAAACGAAAACAAAAACCGCTCAGGTGTAGATGTCCTCTAGGTGGTTGTCTCCTCCCAACAGCCAAGAGTGCAGGCAATGCAATTTCAGGCAAAACAAAAGATCGAGTCTTCTGGACAGCAGCACTCCAATAAAAAGCCTTTATTATGTAAAATCTTCAAAAATCCAAATACAGCACGGCAAGTCACAAAATTCTGGTTTAGAGCTGACTAGTTTCACACTTTTAGTGTTTAATCATAGCTGCCTAGTGCACAAATGATTCCCATGATATACCCCCAAAAAAAGGCGCTGTACGAGGCGGACAGACCACAGGAGGCACACTTGGGTAGGACATAATCATAGTGCACAACATAAAGCTACCAGGTGACATTACATAGAGCGATATTTGCCCTCCTCTACTGTCTTTATCCCCCAAATTTTCTAACAGCTTCTAAACCACACTATTGACTGTCTATCACTGAAAACCATTGATAATTATTGTTATAGTGTTATAGTGAAATAGAGGCGTGTAATATCCTGCACAAATTTGGATTAAAGTCGTTCCCTTTATTATGTCCAAGAGGCAGGAAGGAGCCCTTGTTACCTGCTCTGTAAAGAACCAGGCAGCAGCGTCAGCAATAGCAGCAGCAAAGCATTAGCGCTTTGCCCAAACTTCCCTGTCACCAGCAAAGGGGATTTATCAACAGATAGCACAAGCAGGACCCTCCTTGGACAGGAAAAGCCAGGGCAGGGGCCAGACATCGGCAAACCCAGTAGCAACACCCAGCGCATAAACAGTGAGTACTAAAGGGTCAGGGGGAGGAAAACCCAGCACAGTAACTGTTGTAATAAACCCTGCTAAGTCAGCCAAGGCGAGTATGGAGGGTGGCTCTACAGGAAGTGAGGAAGAGCCTACATTGAGAGATCTCTTGTACGCCATAAATATGCCTGTAAGGATTCAATAACTGGCCTCGACATCCAGATGAAAGGAATTAAGGAGGAACTATTCTCAATGAGGGATAAGCTGAGCAAGACCGTGGAAAGAACAGTTTTAGAGGAGAGACCAAGTACAGTTGAGGATGTTCCATTCCCGCTCAGACAAGAAATCACAGGGTTGAAGAAAAAAAATGGATACGCAGGGGGTCAATATCGACTAATTGGAAAATAGAAAATCGCAGAAGTAATGTCAGTAATAGGCATGCCTGAACAAAGTGAGGGAGCTAACCCCATAGCATTCATGGAGGGGTGGTTTAGGGAGACATTTGGGGCTACATCTTTTTCACCCTTTTTTGGAATGCCCCCATCAAGTTCCCTTTAAACCCCGCCAGGCAAGTGAATACCCAAGACCATTACTGTTCAATGTTCAATTACACCGATAAAGCGACTCTGCTCCGGAAGGCCAGAGAAAAGAGGGATATTCTTTACAATGGGGTTAAAGTTTCATTGTATAAGGACTTCTCCCCAGATCTTCAGAGGCGGAGAGCCAAATTCATCCGATTAAAACGAACCCTCCAGTAACATAAGATCGTTTATGCTTTGCTTTACCCTGCCCGCTTGCGAGTGTCTGGTGTTGAGTTATTCACTTTACGGTCAACACAAAGGACAAGGGGGCACTCTTTGCTTCTAGAGGAAGAGAGATTTCACCTCCAAATACGGAGGATATCATCGGAGGCGTTGTCGGATGAAACATGTGAGGCTGACCAATGTGAGCACGCTAAAGAACCGCGGATTGTATTTTTTGCTTTGATGATCGTTTTACCTGTAAGTAGAATTTTAAATAAACCTTTCCTTTGACCTTACGGGCTTCACTATGCTGCCTTTTGTCTTTGTATGGGATAACATCTCCTGCTGAGGTCTGCATACAACATATACATTACTCAAGTCCTGGAGACTCTTTTTGATGCTGGCGCTGTTGGATACTTCGGTCGTAATCCTGCCAAGTTTGGAGAGCTGTATCCATCTGTGACCTTCTACATTTCACTACAATGCCTATGACGTTCACTTTTCTGGTAAGCAGATAGTGAGCACGGCTTTTTAGTGGTGGTGTGTCATCTGTTCACACTGAAGTCTTTGGTGGTGGAGTTCCTTCTTCAATTTTTGCATTTGTTTCCTTTTTTTATTTATATGGACTGAATTTTCATTCACACATTGAAGCGCTGCATTTTTGGTTTTATATGTTTTGAGTTTGCCTTATCTACAAACTGTGCACGCTGCTTTATAATTCACATGTTTAGCGCAAATATTGGTTCACCCTGTTCACCAATTTGTAATTATTTCTTGTTTTATTCTTTTTTTCTCCCATCCCCCTCAAGATAAGATGCTATAACAGGTTTTCTGAAAGCCAGATTGACTTACTGTCTTATTTTAATACAGCGACATGGCAGATAGGACCTTTTCTATAAAGTCCTTGAATGTTCGAGGAATGGGGGACCCAATTAAAAGAGCCAAGATTCTGGATATGCTGGGGGAGAGAGGTTCTGGACTGCTCTGCCTGCAGGAGACGCATTTGACTAAAAGTACAGCTACACAGCCCAAAATTCCAATCCCTTTACCACTCATTCCACTCCTCGTATTCTAGGGGAGTGAGCATATTGGGGGGGGGGGGGGGAAGGGATTAGCGTTCTCCTGCAGGGAGAGCAGGATTGATGATCAGGGCAGGTATATTTTTATTTTGTTTAATTGAAAATAAATTATTAGTGATAGCAAATGTTTATATTCCTCCCCCGTTCAAATTTGATGTTATGCATAAATTGATTGAGTTCACATTGGATAAACCAGGAATACCGGTAATTATGATAGGTGACTTCAATGAAGCCTTAGATAAAACTCTGGACAGGTTCCCATTGGGAAATAGAGCCAAAACAAAAAGGAGAGAATCGGTTAGCTCTATACTGAAGTGGGGCTATGTGATATATGGCGCACTCGCTATCCGCAGGAACGCCAGTACTCTTGTTTTTCGAAGACCCATCCACACTTTATCCAGAATAGATATGGCTCTGGGTAATGAGGAGGCATTAATACTAGTGAAGATGATAGAGTATGGCCCAAGAGGAGTTTCAGATCACTCCCCGCTTGAGCGGACAATAAAGGTTGAGGGTAAATGGCACTCAAGAGAATGGAAAATTAATCCTCATCGGCTTGAGTTAATGAGTGACTCTAGCGTTGGGATGACTGGCCTAAAATAATTTGTGCATATTAATGTGGGTACGGCGTCTGTTGGAGTGGTCTGGGACTCCCTAAAAGCCTACCTTAGAGGCCTCCTGATCCAACAAGTGGCAAGGATAAATGGGAAATCTAGGGAGGGGAGGGGGGAGAGAGAGATCAGGAATGAGACGATACAGGCAGAGAAGAGATACATTGAAGCTCCAACCCCAGATTAAAGGAGGATAAACAACAAATCTATAAAATGGCTATATTAAAAAGGACGGAGGGTGTACGAATATTCCAGAAACAGAGACAGTTTGGAGAAGGAGAGCGAGAGAGAGTGGGGCGCATGCTGTCTTTGCTGATTAGAACCAATCCCCCCCCTCCACTATTGCAGCGGTTAGGTTACCAAGTGGGGAAATCTCTACTGATAAAATAGAAATTATGCATACGTTTAGGGAATTCTTTGTATCCCTTTAGAGCTCCAAGAGGAGGGTAGGGACTGAAGGGCTGGAGGATTTCTTCCAGGGAATGTCAGTCCCGACCCTCTCGAAGGAGGACAATATAGACATGGAGGCGCCAGTCACCCTAGATGAATTGAAACAGGCAGTGGCGGGGATGTCCACTCAAAAAAAATCACCTGGTCCGGATGGGTTGCCCATAGAGATCTACAAGCGATACAGGGACATATTGCTACCAGAACTCCTTAAGACACTAAATTGGGCATTGACCAATGGAAGACTTCCTACTTCTATGGTCAAAGCTCTATTATTGTCCTCCATAAGGAGAGGAAGGACCAATTGGATGTCTCCTTGTACCCCCTATTTCATTACTATGCACTGATACCAAGATTTTGGCCAAAGTGTTGGCAACTCGGCTAAATCGATACATTCAAAATCTTATACAACCCGACCAATCAGGTTTTATTCCCAACAGGCCAACCAGTATTAACACCAGGAGAGTGTTTTTGAATATGCAAATCCCGACAGATAATGTAGGTTCAAGAGCTGTAGTAGCCTTGGACGCTGCCAAGGCTTTTGACAGCCTGGAATGGGATTACCTATGGAAGGTGCTATAGAAATTTGGCTTTGGCCCCCTGTTTATATATTTATATACATATTTCTTGGCATCACCGCTACATCTTGCGAACTGCGGAGTGGAGGGAGGGGGGAATTCCAGTAGATTGATGTTAATGGGGGCACCTCATAGGATAACAGCGGAAGCACTTGAGGCAGACTCATTTACCCATAGATGACCGACTATAAAACTAATCCGAAAAGTATGGCATGTGACAAAAGTATTGATGGGCTATAGGGGAGTAATGGTGTTTGCCCCCCTCTGGTTTAATAAAAACTTAGGGTAATTAAAAGGAATAGAGAGACAAGGTATCAGTCGGTTAATTCAACTATACAACGGTGAGTATATGAAATCTTTCTCAGACTTAAGACAGGAGTTCAATATAGCAAATAGGATTTTTTACTCACCGTAAAATCCTTTTCTCCGAGTCCATGGGCCGACACAGCTTCTCTATTGACAAAGTGGGTATTATCCGTTAATTAGGAGTGACTAGGCAGAAAACTTGTAAAAAGTGTTGCATCCCACCTTCTACAGTACCGCCCAGGGGGCGGACCCTTCGGGTATATCCCCTCAGTCTGCATCTCGCAGATCAGTTTGTCAAAAAGCAGTACAAACTTAAAAGGAGGGGTGGGTGCTGTGTCGGTCCATGGACTCAGAGAAAAGGATTTTACGGTGAGTAAAAAATCCTATTTACTCTTTCGTCCATGGACCGACACAGCTTCTCTATTGACAAAGTGGGACGTCCCAAAGCAGTGTCAGAGAAAAAAAGAGGGGTGGTAACAGCATAAAAATAAACTTCACCATAAAACAGCACGGAGGAGCTGCAACTCTAAACAGCCGCTTGCAAAACCTTGCGGCCGAAAGAGGCATCCGAAGATGCACCTACATCAACTTTGTAGAATTTTGTGAAAGTGTGAGCGGCCGGCCAAGTCGCCGCTTTACATAATTGGGAAACAGACGCTTGATGTCGGAAAGCCCAAGAGCCAGCAATTGCCCTGGTCGAATACGCCGTGATCGGAAAGGGGGGCGCTTGACCCTTTAAGGCGTAAGCCTGGATTACTATCTGTCGGATCACCTAGAGATGGTGGCTGACGAGACTGCTTGGCCCTTCTTGGGACCAGCCACCGAAACAAAGTGAGTCTGGCCGCAGCACCACCTTATCCTTGTGGAAAATCAAATAGGGAGCCTTGCAGGACAAGGCTGCCAGCTCAGAGACTCGTCTAACTGACGTAACAGCCACCAAAAAGACCACTTTCTGAGAAAGTGTCAACAGGGGAATATCTCGAATATTCTCAAACGGTGCCTTCTGAAGCACCGAGAGGACCAGGTTCAAGTCCCACGGAGGTAGCAGGGGACGGACCGGAGGGGCCACATGTCGAACCCCCTGCACAAATGTACTCACGAGAGAGTGGGTCGCCAGGGGTCGCTGAAAAAAAAGACAGCCAGGGCAGTTATCTGTCCCTTAATCGTACTGAGGGCAAGCCTTTGGTCCGCCCCATGCTGTAAAAACAGCAGGATTCTGGAAACCAAATAAGTACGCAGATGCCATTTCATTTCCTCACACATGGAGATGTAGGCCAAGTGTGGTGATAAACCTTCCTAGAGGACGGTTTCCGAGCACTTCTCATAGTAGAGATTACTGAATCTGACAGGCCCCGGTCTCTCAGTACCTGGTTCTCAACAGCCATGCCGTTAAAGCCAGAGACCGTAAAGCAGGATGGAGTATGGGACCTTGCGATAGCAGGTCCTTCCGTAGTGGTAAACGCCAGGGGACGTCTGCTACCAGACGTACTAGATCAACGTACCAAGGACGCTGAGGCCAATCTGGAGCGATTAGGATCATTGGAATTCCCTCTGCCTCCACTCTGCGGAGCAGAAGAGGAAGAAGCCTTAAGGGAGGGAAGGCATAGATTAGCCGATACTGACCCCACGATGCCACCAACGCGTCCGTTGCATCTGCCCATGGGTCTCTTGACCGGGCCACAAACCTCAATACCTTCCGATTGAGTCGGGAAGCCAGAAGATCTACGTCTGGTGTGCCCCATCTTTGGCAGAGGAGTTGGAACACCTCCGGGTGTAAGGACCATTCTCCCTGGTCCAGCATCTGGCGGCTCAGGTAGTCCACCTGCCAGTTTTCCACACCTGGAATGTACACGGCCGACAGTGCCGGTACGCTTCTCTCTGCCCACTTCAAGATGCGAGCGACCTCCGATGCTGCAGCTGAGCTTCTTGTTCCTCCTTGATGATTGACATATGCCACTGCTGTGGCGTTGTCTGACTGGATCCTGACTGGACACCCTTGCAGCCTCTGAGACCATTTGAAGAGGCACAGCCTGATCGCCCGGACATTGATCGGCAGGAGGGCTTCCTCTGGGGTCCAGCGACCTTGCGCCGACTGAACACCCCAGACCCCCCCCCAACCTGTAAGGCTGGCGTCAGTTGTGATCACTATCAAGTAAAGCGGAATAAATTACTTCCCGGCCATTAGAGCCGGTGCTGTCAGCCACCATACCAGGGATCTCCTGACTAGGTGGCTCACTCGGATTTAATAATCCAGAGATGATGGACATCTGTTCCATCTGGACAGAACTTCCTTCTGTAACACTCGAGTGTGGTATTGAGCATATGGGACCGCCTCGAAGGAGGCTACCATGAGGCCTAACACTCGCATGCAAAAACGGAGTGACGACCAATTCCTGGAAGTCAGCTGCCGTACTGCAGCCCAGAGGGTCTGCAACTTCTCCACAGGGAGGAATACCTTTGCCTCTGAGAAATCCAGAATCAACCCCAGGTACACTAGGCGTTGAGTGGGCACCAATACTGACTTTTGCGTGTTTAGTATCCAACCACAGTCTCGAAGAGTCTGACAGGTAATGGACACGCTTCCCTCTAATTCTGAGCTTGAAGGGGCCTTCAGTAGAAGGCCGTCCAAGTAGCCCATGATAGCGATACTCCGCTGTCTTAGAAGTGCCAGAATCGGAGCGAGCACCTTTGTGAACGTCCTGGGTGCTGAGGCAAGGCCAAACGGGAGGGCCACAAACTGGTAGTGGTTCTTCCCGATCGCAAATCGCAGAAACCTCTGGTGTCTGGAGTATATGGGGACATGCAGGTTTGCGTCCCTGATGTCCAAGGAGGCCAGAAAGTCCCCCGGATGGAGAGCCGTGGCTACAGATCGAACCGACTCCATCCGAAATCTTTGTACCTTCACAAAGCAATTGAGGGCTCTGAGATCCAAGATTGGACGTCCTTCTTCGGCACAATGAACAGATTTGAGTAAAAACCCTGACCCCGTTCCTGTTCTGGAACTGGAATAACTACCCCGCGTTCCAGTAGACCCTGGACCGCCCCATACAGGGCCTCCCGACGGGTCAGTAGTAGCTGGAGATTGGAGGTGACGAATCTGTCCGGTGGACAAGATAGAAATTCTATCTTGTAGCCTAAGGAGATTACTTCGCAAACCCACCTGTCGGAGACTAGAGCTGTCCACTGACTCGTGAATTTACGAAGACGTCCCCCCCACCCGAGAGCTGGGTGGAGGCGGACCTTCATGCGGACGCAGATTTGTCCGCGGGCTTGTTGGGTCTGCGGGACCAAGGACACTTTTGTCCTTGGGCAGGCGCCTTTTCGGACTGGGGTCTTTTCCCTGTCGCCCTAGGGGGACGAAAAAACCACCTGCGTGCAGTAAAGGAGGGCCCTTGGTGTGGCCCCTTACCCTTGCTAGTTTGGGGAAGCAAAGTGCTTTTACCTTCTGTGGCATCCTTGATGATGTCATCCAGAGAAGCCCCAAAAAGTCTGTCGCCCTTAAAAGGCAGATCCAACAGGGCTTTCTTGGAAGTCTGGTCCGCAGACCAGCCCTTTAGCCAGATCAGGCGGCGTATTGCTACTGCATAAACCAAAGCTTTTGACAGCAGGGGAATAGTATCCATGTCTGACTCGCAGACAAAACTTAAGGCCCTGGACCAACTGGTCGGCCAAAGTTATCTCATTAGGAGGAGCATCTCGCTCCTTTAACCCCTGGGAGTAGCAATTTTGCCCATTCTGAGACACTAGGGCCCCCGCCAGTGCCGGGCGTACTGCCGAGCCTACCACTGAGTATAGGTAGCGAGCGAGTGCTTCAGCCTTCTTATCCACAGGGTCCTTAAAAACAGGAGCCCCTTCTACTGGAATAGTGGTAGCTCTATTAAGTCTGGACACCGGAGGGTCCACTATAGGGGGAGAGGTCCATTTCTTCAGAAAACTCTCAACGGGGTACCGTACCGCAAACCTCTTTGGGGCTGTAAAGACCCTCAGTAGGTTCTCCCATTCCTTGTATAAGAGTTTACCAAAATAAGACATACAAGGGAACACCTTAGCAGTGCGGGCAGGTTTACGAAACCCAAAAGGAAACTGGAGTCTCTGTTGCTTCTGCAGTATTTTCCAACTTTAGCGTATCCCGCACTGCAGTAATAAGGTCAGATACCAAAGCCGTCTTGCGTACTGACCTGGACTTGGAGTCATCCTCACTGTCCGATTGGTCACGGTCTGCAGTCTCTGATGCGTCAGAATCTGGGCCATGAGCCGTAGCTGGACCTGGTTCTGTGTCAGAAATATCCCCAGAAGATTGCAGGGGATGGGGGTGTTTACTACCTCCTGTATTCCCGTGTGCTGCTTCCACCCTGGCAGCAAAAGCCTCTAGGATTGCCGATATAGCGTCAATAGACACCTCAGGGGCACCAGCTGCTAAATCTGGTGTTTCAGGGGAGAAGACATCTAGCTCAGATGCCATGCTGACCACACGCTGACACCCACAGGGCTCCGGGCAAGATATCAATAGGCCACCCTACTGCACTGCAGAGATGCTGGGTCACCCAGGGGACTCACCACCCTGGGCTGGTACTGCTATGCTGCCGTGTGCTGCGCCTGTGATGCTGTCCCACTGCTGCTGTGTCAGTCTGCTTCTTTTATCAGCGCTTCCTGTGTGAATTTCTCGCGCCAGTGTAATGCACCCTAGAGGCCGGAGACTCTCGCAAAATGGCCGCCAAAACGTCTGTATGGAAGATAATGTGGGCTCTAAGAAAATGGCCGCCGAGCAGAAGATAGAGGCCAAAGCAGCCGTAGACCACAAAAAGATGGCCGCTGAACGGCAATATATACATACAGCGTGCATCATTACAAACATGGCCGATCAGTCGATAGAGGCCAGTGGGTGTGGAACTACAAGAAAATGGCCACCGGGCAGTCACTAGAGGCCGAACCCGGCATGGACCACCGCAAAATGGCCGCCGATAGCGTGGAGGAGGAAGCACATACAGGTAAGCAGAAATGTAATTTCTTTTAAATATGTTAGTTACAGCCAGCCCCGGTCCAGTGGAACCCCTTAGGTGACCTCCAGCACCCAACAACCTTTAGCTAGAAGCCCAGGGAGGAGGGAAAGGCAGGGAGAGAGGGAAGAAAGGGGCCACAACCACTTACTTGGTCTCTCCAGGAATGTCCAGCCAAATCACCCAGCCGAGGCAGGGAAGTTTACTTACCTATCCTGCATGTATTATGCTGGAAGACATTACAAACAGATCATCGTCCGCGCACGGAAGGTGACTGTTAGCCAGGCATGCTGTGATTGGACCCAAGGGGACGATCATATGTATGCCCTGGAGCGCGACGCTCACCAGACAGGCTGCTGCGACTCGGCCATAAGGTCAGCCGAAGCTGAGCGGTCCGATGCAAGCCTTGGAGCGTAAGCTCACCGGCCAGGCTGCTGCGACTCGACCGTAAGGTCAGCCGAAGCTGAGCGGTCCGATGCAAGCCTTGGAGCGTAAGCTCACCGGCCAGGCTGCTGCGACTCGACCGTAAGGTCAGCCGAAGCTGAGCGGTCCGATGCAAGCCTTGGAGCGCAAGCTCACCGGCCAGGCTGCTGCGACTCCACCGTAAGGTCAGCCGAAGCTGAGCGGTCCGATAAGGGCCCTGGAGCGTAGGCTCACCAGCCACCCGTGGAGCGACGGGCATGTCGTGGAAAACCCAGCGCGTAGCTAGGGTCGGCACACACTCGATGGCTGAAACTGGGGAGACTACAAGGATCGAGGATCCAGCCTGTTACCCAGTCGGCAATTGATCGAAGATCGCAGGGAACAAAAAAATGTAGCAAAAAAAAGGGGCCCGAAGGGAGCCATGTCCTTCTTGATAGACAGAAAAAAAAAAAAAAAAAAAAACTGATCTGCGAGATGCAGACTGAGGGGATATACCCAGAGGGTCCACCCCCTGGGCGGTACTGTAGAAGGTGTGATGCAACACTTTTTACAAGTTTTCTGCCTAGTCACTCCTAATTAACGGATAATGCCCACTTTGTCAATAGAGAAGCTGAGTCGGTCCATGGAGGAAAGAGTAAATTCATTTTACAAAACCTTCAGATACGGCACACCATCCAAGCGCAGTTTGGGTCACAAGCAATTGAATGGACCCAGATTCCCACCCTCCTTAAAAATAGGATTTTTTACTCACCGTAAAATCCTTTTCTCTGAGTCCATGGACCGACACAGCTTCTCTATTGACAAAGTGGGTATTATCCGTTAATTAGGAGTGACTAGGCAGAAAAACTTGTAAAAAGTGTTGCATCACACCTTCTACAGTACCGCCCAGGGGGCGGACCCTCTGGGTATACCCTCTCAGTCTGCACATCGCAGATCAGTTCGTCAAAAAGCAGTACAAACTTAAAAGGAGGGGTGGGTGCTGTGTCGGTCCATGGACTCAGAGAAAAGGATTTTACGGTGAGTAAAAAATCCTATTTACTCTTTCGTCCATGGACCGACACAGCTTCTCTATTGACAAAGTGGGACGTCCCAAAGCAGTGTCAGAGAAAAAACGAGGGGTGGTAACAGCATAAAAACAAACTTCACCCCAAAACACAAAACAGCACTCCTCCAACGGAGGAGTTGCAACTCTAAACAGCCGCTTGCAAAACCTTGCGGCCGAAAGAGGCATCCGAAGATGCACCTACATCAACTTTGTAGAATTTTGTGAAAGTGTGAGCGGACGACCAAGTCGCCGCTTTACATAGTTGGGAAACAGACGCTTGATGTCGGAAAGCCCAAGAGGCACCTATTGCCCTGGTCGAATGCGCCGTGACAGGAAAGGGGGGCGCCTGACCCTTTAAGGCGTAAGCCTGGATTACTATCTGTCGGATCCACCTAGAGATGGTGGCCGATGAGACTGCTTGGCCCTTCTTGGGACCAGCCACCGAAACAAACAGTGAGTCTGACTTCCGGAACAGGGAAGTAGCAGATATGTATACTCTCAAAGCTCGGACAACGTCCAAGGAATGCAACGCCGACTCCTTAGGATTCGACGGCTGAGGACACAAGGATGGAAGTACAATGTCTTAGTTGAGATGAAAAGCCGAAACGACCTTCGGAAGAAAGGAAGGCTGCGGCCGCAGCACCACCTTATCCTTGTGGAAAATCAAATAGGGAGCCTTGCAGGACAAGGCTGCCAGCTCAGAGACTCGTCTAAGTGACGTAACAGCCACCAAAAAGACCACCTTCTGAGAAAGTGTCAACAGGGGAATATCTCTAATATTCTCAAACGGTGCCTTCTGAAGCACCGAGAGGACCAGGTTCAAGTCCCACGGAGGTAACGGGGGGCGGACCGGAGGGGCCACATGTCGAACCCCCTGCACAAATGTACTCACGAGAGAGTGAGTCGCCAGGGGTCGCTGAAAAAAGACAGCCAGGGCAGATATCTGTCCCTTAATCGTACTTAGGGCAAGCCTTTGGTCTACCCCATGCTGTAAAAACAGCAGGATTCTGGAAACCAAATAGGTACGCGGATGCCATTTCATTTCCTCACACATGGAGATGTAGGCCCTCCAAGTGCGGTGATAGACCTTCCTAGAGGACGGTTTCCGAGCACTTCTCATAGTAGAAATTACTGAGTCTGACAGGCCCCGGTCTCTCAGTACCTGGTTCTCAACAGCCATGCCGTTAAAGCCAATGACTGTAAAGCAGGATGGAATATGGGACCTTGCGACAGCAGGTCCTTCCGTAGTGGTAGGCGCCAGGGGACGTCTGCTACCAGACGTACTAGATCGGCGTACCAAGGACGCTGAGGCCAATCTGGAGCGATTAGGATCATTGGAATTCCCTCTGCCTCCACTCTGCGGAGCAGAAGAGGAAGAAGCCTTAAGGGAGGGAAGGCATAGATTAGCCGATACTGGCCCCACGATGCTACCAACGCGTCCGTTGCATCTGCCCATGGGTCTCTTGACCGGGCCACAAACCTCAATACCTTCCGATTGAGTCGGGAAGCCAGAAGATCTACGTCTGGTGTGCCCCATCTTTGGCAGAGGAGTTGGAACACCTCCGGGTGTAAGGACCATTCTCCCTGGTCCAGCATCTGGCGGCTCAGGTAGTCCGCCTGCCAGTTTTCCACACCCGGAATGTACACGGCCGACAGTGCCGGTACGCTCCTCTCTGCCCACTTCAGGATGCGAGCGATCTCCGATGCTGCAGCTGAGCTTCTTGTTCCTCCTTGATGATTGACATATGCCACTGCTGTGGCGTTGTCTGACTGGATCCTGACTGGACGCCCTTGCAGTCTCTGAGACCATTTGAAGAGGCACAGATTGATCGCCCGGATCTCCAGGACATTGATCGGCAGGAGGGCTTCCTCTGGGGTCCAGCGACCTTGCGCCGACTGGACACCCCAGACTCCCCCCCCCAACCTGTAAGGCTGGCGTCCGTCGTGATCACTATCCAGTAAACCGGAAGAAATGACTTCCCGGCCATTAGAGCCGGTGCTGTCAGCCACCATACCAGGGATCTCCTGACTAGGTGGCTCACTCGGATTTGATAATCCAGAGATGAAGGGCATCTGTTCCATCTGGACAGAACTTCCCTCTGTAACACTCGAGTGTGGTATTGAGCATATGGGACCGCCTCGAAGGAGGCTACCATGAGGCCCAACACTCGCATGCAAAAACAGAGTGACGACCAATTCCTGGAAGTCAGCTGCCGTACTGCAGCCCGGAGGGTCTGCAACTTCTCCACAGGGAGGAATACCTTTGCCTCTGAGGAATCCAGAATCAACCCCAGGTACACTAGGCGTTGAGTGGGCACCAATACTGACTTTTGCGTGTTTAGTATCCAACCACAGTCTCGAAGAGTCTGACAGGTAATGGACACGCTTACCTCTAATTCTGAGCTTGAAGGGCCCTTCAGCAGAAGGTCGTCCAAGTAACCTGTGATAGCGATACCCCGCTGTCTTAGAAGTGCCAGAATCGGAGCGAGCACCTTGGTGAACGTCCTGGGTGCTGAGGCAAGGCCAAACGGGAGGGCCACAAACTGGTAGTGGTTCTTCCCGATAGCAAATCGCAGAAACCTCTGGTGTCTGGAGTATATGGGGACATGCAGGTATGCGTCCTTGATGTCCAAGGAGGCCAGAAAGTCCCCCGGATGGAGAGCCGTGACTACGGATCGAACCGACTCCATCCGAAATCTTTGTACCTTCACAAAGCAATTGAGGGCTCTGAGATCCAAGATTGGACGAACCCCCTCCTTCTTTGGCACAATGAACAGATTTGAGTAAAAACCCTGACCCCGTTCCTGTTCTGGAACTGGAATAACTACCCCGCGTTCCAGTAGACCCTGGACCGCCCCATACAGGGCCTCCCGACGGGTCGGTAGTAGCTGGAGATTGGAGGTGATGAATCTGTCTGGTGGACAAGAGAGAAATTCTATCTTGTAGCCTGAGGAGATTACTTCGCAAACCCACCTGTCGGAGACTAGAGCAGTCCACTGAGTCGCGAATTTGCGAAGACGTCCCCCCACCCGAGAGCTGGGTGGGGGCGGACCTTCATGTGGACGCAGATTTGTCCACAGGCTTGTTGGGTCTGCGGGACCAAGGACGCTTTTGTCCTTGGGCAGGCGCTTTATCGGCCTGGGGTCTTTTCCCTGTCGCCTTAAGAGGGCGAAAAAAACGCTTACGTGCAGTAAAGGAGGGCCCTTGCCCTTGGCGTGGTCCCCTACCCTTGCTAGTTTGGGGAAGCAAAGTGCTTTTACCTCCTGTAGCATCCTTGATGATGTCATCCAGAGAAGCCCCAAAAAGTCTATCGCCCTTAAAAGGCAGATCCAATAGGGCTTTCTTGGAAGTCTGGTCCGCAGACCAGCCCTTTAGCCAGATCAGGCGGCGTATTGCTACTGCATAAACCGAAGCTCTTGACAGCAGGGGAATAGTATCCATGTCTGACTCGCAGACAAACTTAAGGCCCTGGACCAACTGGTCGGCCAAAGTTATCTCATTAGGAGGAGCATCTCGCTCCTTTAACCCCTGGAGTAGCAATTTTGCCCATTCAGTAAGTGTCTGAGACACTAGGGCCCCCGCCAATGCCGGGCGTACTGCTGAGCCTACCACTGAGTATAGGTAGCGAGCGAGTGCTTCAGCCTTCTTATCCACAGGGTCCTTGAAAACAGGAGCCCCTTCTACTGGAATAGTGGTGGCTCTATTAAGTCTGGACACCGAAGGGTCCACTATAGGGGGAGAGGTCCATATCTTCAGAAAACTCTCCTCAAAGGGGTACCGTACTGCAAACCTCTTTGGGGCTGTAAAGACCCTCAGTGGGTTCTCCCATTCCTTGTATAAGAGTTTGTCAAAATAAGACACACAAGGGAACACCTTAGCAGTGCGGGCAGGTTTACGAAACCCAAAGGGGACTGGAGTATCTGCTACTTCTTCAGTCCTTTCCAACTTTAGCGTATCCCGCACTGCAGTAATAAGGTCAGATACCAAAGCCGTCTCGCGTACTGACCTGGACTTGGAGTCCTCCTCACTGTCCGATCGGTCACGGTCTGCAGTCTCTGATGCATCAGAATCTGGGCCATGAGCCGTAGCTGGACCTGGTTCTGCATCAGAAATATCCCCAGAAGATTGCAGGGGACGGGGGCGTTTATTACCCCCTGTATTCCCGTGTGCTGCTTCCACCCTGGCAGCAAACGCCTCTAGGATTGCCGACATAGCGTCCATAGACACCTCAGGGACACCAGCTGCTAAATCTGGTGTTTCAGGGGAGAAGACATCTGGCTCAGATGCCATGCTGACCACACGCTGACACTCACAGGGCTCCAGGCAAGATATCAATAGGCCACCCTCCTGCGCTGCAGAGATGCTGGGTTACCCAGAGGACTCACCACCCTGGATAGGTACTGCTATGCTGCGCCTATGATGCTGTCCCCTTGCTGCTGTGTCAGTCTGCTTCTTTTATCAGCACTTCCTGTGTGAATTTTCGCGCCAGTGTAATGCACCCTAGAGGCCGGAGGCTCTCGCAAAATGGTTGCCAAAACCGTCTGTATGGAAGATAATGTGGGCTCTAAGAAAATGGCCGCCGACAGAAGATAGAGGTCAGGCAGCCATAGCCCACAAAAAAGATGGCCGCCGAACGGCAATATCTGCATACAGGGTGGACAAACATGGCCGCCGATCACCTGATAGGGGCCAGTGGGTGTGGCCGAACTACAGGAAGATGGCCGCCAGGCAGTTACAAGAGGCCAAACTTGGCATGGACCACCTCAAAATGGCCGCCGACAGCATGGAGACACAGAAACACAGGTAAGCAAAAATGACATTTCTTTTAAATGTTAGTTACAGCCAGCCCCGCTCCAGTGGGACCCCCTAGGTGACCCCCAGCACCCAGCAACCTTTAGCTAGAAGCCCAGGGAGGAGGGAAAGGCAGGGAGAGAGGGAAGAAAGGGGCCACAACCACTTACTTGATCTCTCCAGGAATGTCCAGCTAAATCACCCAGCCGAGGCAGGGGAGTTTTACTTACCTATCCTGCATGTATTCTGCTGGAAGACATTCCAAACAGATCATCGTCCGCGCACGGAAGGTGACTGTTGGCCAGGCATGCTGTGATTGGACCCAGAAGGGACGATCATATGTATGCCCTGGAGCATGACGCTCACCGGACAGGCTGCTGCGACTCGGCCGTAAGGTCAGCCGAAGCTGAGCGGTCCGATGCAAGCCTTGGAGCGTAAGCTCACCGGCCAGGCTGCTGCGACTCGGCCGTAAGGTCAGCCGAAGCTGAGCGGTCCGATGCAGGCCCTGGAGCGTAGGCTCACCGGCCACCCGTGGAGCGACGGGCATGTCGTGGAAAACCCAGCGCGTAGCTAGGGTCGGCACACGCTCGATGGCCGAAAACTGGGGAGACTACAAGGATCGAGGATCCAGCCTGTCACCCAGTCGGCAGTTGATCGAAGATCGCAGGAAACAACAAATGTAGCAAAAAAATAAAAATATATATATCTTTTTTCCCCGGACCAATGAGCCCGAAGGGAGCCATGTCCTACTCCTTGCTAGACAGAAAAAAACTGATCTGCGATGTGCAGACTGAGAGGGTATACCCAGAGGGTCCGCCCCCTGGGCAGTACTGTAGAAGGTGTGATGCAACACTTTTTACAAGTTTTTCTGCCTAGTCACTCCTAATTAACGGATAATACCCACTTTGTCAATAGAGAAGCTGTGTCGGTCCATGGACGAAAGAGTAATAATTTCTCCAAATACTACTAAAGGCCTGATTTCCGAACTATACGTTAGAATAGGAGCTAAAACAATAAGTAGATCAGGACCCATCAAGAGCAGGGTAAGATGGGAGCGAGATGAGGGCGAAATGACAACGGAACAGTGGAATGCGATCCTGCAGCGGGGAGTATTGGGATACTTTCTGCGACAGAGAGATTGAAACCATCTGTTCCTTTTACACAGAGTTTATTATACTCCAAGAAGAATGTTTAGTTTAGGATGGAGACAAAATGACGCGTGCCCAAGGTGTAGAGCACCAGGTGACTTCATACACATGGTATGGAAATGCCCAAAGCTATTTAGATATTGGATGGAGGTGGTAGACACGATAAATGAAACTTTTCAGACTAATTGAGAACCAGAGTCCAAGAAATGCCTATTTGGGAGTATTGAGGAATGTTGAGTGCCAATGGGCTCCATTGAAGTGGTACTGCGATGCCTCTTCCAGGCAAGAAAATGTATCGCACAGAGGTAAGAGACTTACCTTTTTGTATTTAATTTGCCTATGTTGGTTTTATAACTCCCCTCCCTGACCGGACATCTCCTAGGAAAAACCCAACCAAGAAATACACTAGTATAAATGATAGGATAGTGGTGTGGGGAGGGGTGGGTGGGTGTGGGCTGGAGAGTGAGGGTAAGGGTGAAGAAGAGGAAAGATGAATGGGAACAGGGGCTTTTTTTTTCTCACATTGTTAAAGATTGATCGTCTATTTAATAAGTTCCTGTGATGTACGCTGTTTTTGCTATGTAAATAATAAAAATTTAAGGAAACTTAAAAAAACAAAACACAAAACAGTGAATAACAAAGTTCAATATGGACCACCTAGGTATTTGTACATGTTGATCATATCCCCCCCAATCTCCTCTTTGAGAGAATAAATTCAGTTCCTCCAATCTTTCCTGTCCAAAATAAATATTTAGACAGAATTTATGAATCATAGCTTCAGGGGTAAGGAATGAGGGAGCGCCTCCCTCCTCCCACTTCCTTTTATAAAAAAAAAAAAACCTGTCTACGGTCAATATAGTATATTAATTTCCATATTGTATTTAGACTATTTCTAGTCCATTCCTATCTGAGCAATCTAAACTTTGTTAGGATCCCCATACATTAACTTCCTTGAATTCTGCAACAAGTATTCACCAAGCCCTGTAAAGATGCACTGCTGTGTTATATATAGTTGAAGCTGGTATAGTTGCAAAGGGTGGGCCAACTCAATATTGAACCCTACCGACTAAGACTGGGTTGCCATTAAAGTTCATGTGCGTGTAAAGGCAGGTGTCTTGGTAATATAGTGTATATATAAAAGCATACCTCCATGCTGCCAGGAGGCAGAAGGCCCACTCCGGACAGGTCCAGATCACTAATAGTTGTCACGGTTACAGTGTGATTGGGATGGTCAAAAAGAAGAGACTCTGTTTTAGCAGTCACCAGCCTCTCTATTTCATCCGCTTCCTCTGAAAAACAAAAAAATCACAGATTTCCAGTACTAGCAATATGTGTTGGTACCTGAAAGGAAAACTGACAGAATTTCATCCTATGTGGTCAATCTTTAATGGCCCTTTCACACTGGGCGGATCCATTTGACAGCATCCGCTTGCTCGGCTGAGCAGGAAAATGACAGCTCCGTCTCCGCTCACCGTGCTGAGACCGACCTGTCAAAGTCCCGCTCTCTATGGAGAGATCGGATGAAAAACGGACCGTCTGTCTGCTTTTATCCGATCCGCCAGATAAATGGCAAATAGGTCCTCCATCCGTCTGGATTTGGCGAACAAGATCAGAGAGCAGCGGACATGTTAACGTTGACATCCGCCACCCCATAGGGGAGACTGGAGGGTCCGTGTGAAAAGATGCATGGAAATAAAAGGTACATAGACAGCATCCATTATAGTAGAGGCAAGAGGATGACTGTACAAACACCAGTGGCTGACAATTTTAAATGCTTACTTGCAGTGGTTTATTTT
Organism: Rana muscosa; assembly: GCA_029206835.1. Taxonomy (NCBI): domain Eukaryota; kingdom Metazoa; phylum Chordata; class Amphibia; order Anura; family Ranidae; genus Rana; species Rana muscosa. Next base: position 426,384,786 of record CM055120.1, on the reverse strand, counting down.
CCATACATTTTTTTTCATTCACTTACAATATGCCTTCAAACTAAACAAACAATCTGACTAAAGCCACCATACACACTATTAGATTTTCTGCAGATTTTTGTCTTCAGATTTACCAAAACCATGTAGTGCAAAAGCCTGCCTGATTGCATTCAAATTGCAAATCTGAAGGTTTGACCTCATATTATATGGTTTTGGTAAATCTGAAGACAAAAATCTGCAGAAAATCTAATAGTGTGTATGGGGCCTTGCAGAACAGTCAATTACTTAGCACAGCCCTGGCATGTTATCGACCTCTCCTTTTCTGAGAGTGTATCTACTGGCTGTGCTGGCCCAGCATCTTAGCCTCTTCACCTGCCTCCCTACATAAACGGTCATGTAGCTTGCAGGGAAGGAGTGAAGGGGAATACCATATAGTGTCACTTCAGTGATTGCTCCGAGTCTGGTGGGGCTGCAGGTATTTTCAATGCTTAAGCTGCCCATACACCATACAATTTTCTTATTCAATTTTCTTTAGATTTACCTTTAACTATCCACTTCCGGACCGCCGCACGACTAAATACGTTGGCACTTTGAAGAGAGATTTCTCGGTTATGGAGGCAGCTGCTGCCAAAAACCCAGGTATTCATCTCTTTAGGCAGTGGTCCGGTTTACGATAATGGTGGTCTCTGCGGCGGATTCGCCGCAAAATCACCGTTATCGGCAGCGGGAGAGGGAGCCCCCCCCCCCGCGCCCTCTCCGCATCTTACTGGAGCCGCCGGTAGCGGCGGAGGCGATTGGGTTCAGTCTCCTGCTGTGTATGGATACGAGTGAGGGCAAGATGGCCCCCACCCGTCTCCATACCATAGCAGGGCGGAAGCGACGTCAAAACGTCACTCCCGCCCATAGCTCTTAAAAGGGCCATTTTTTTATTTATTTTTCAAATGACAATTTTTTTATTGCATTTTAGTCTAAAGATGGAGATCCGAGGTCTTTTTGACCCCAGATCTCATATTTTAGAGGACCTGTCATGCTTTTTTCGATCACAAGGGATGTTTACATTCATTGTAATAGGAATAAAAATGACCCAAATATATTTATTTTTAAAAACAGTGTAAAATAAATAAGGTTTTTTTTTTTTTTTTTAAAGCACCCCATCCCGACGAGCTTGCGTGCAGAAGCGAACGCATATGTGAGCAGCGCCCGCATATCAAAACGGTGTTCAAACCACACGTGAGGTATCGCCGCGATTGTTAGAGCGAGAGCACTAATTCTAGCCCTTGAACTCCTCGCAACTCAAAACATGCAACGTGTAGAATTTTTTAAACGTCGCCTATGGAGATTAAGGGTAAAAGTTTGACGCCATTCCACGAGTGGGCGCAATTTTGAAGCGTGACATGTTGGGTATGAATTTAATCAGCGTAACATTGTCTTTCACAATATAAAAAAAAAAAAAAAAAAAAAAATTGGGCTTTTACTGTTTTATTTTTTAATTAAAAAAAAGTAAATTGTTTCCCAAAAAAGCACGCTTGCAAGACCGCTGCGCAAATACGGTGTGACAAAAAAAATAGGATTTTTTGTACTCACCGTAAAATCCTTTTCTCTGACATCCATGGACTGACACGGTGTCTCTTTACACTTTACACGTGGGTTATGTCCCTGCTTGCAGGAGAAGACCTAGGCAGAATGTGAAATGTTATACATACATTCTAAAAGCCAGAGCTGAACAGCCCCACCCAGGGGGCGGTCCCTCCGGACATAACCCTCCTCCCACTACAGTCAGCAGACTTCAGTTCGTAACAAAAGCAGTACAAACTTAAAAAGGAAGGGTGGGTGCCGTGTCAGTCCATGGATGTCAGAGAAAAGGATTTTACGGCGAGTACAAAAAAAATCCTATTTTCTCTTACCATCCATGGACTGACACGGTGTCTCTTTACACTTTACACGTGGGATGTCCCAAAGCAGTGTCAAGAGGGATGGGAGCAGTATAAATGGAAAAACCAAAACTTCACTCCAATAAGGCAGAGCTCCTCAACGGAGGAGTCGCAACTTTAAACAGCGGCCTGCAGCACCCTGCGTCCGAAGGAAGCATCCGAAGATGCAGCCACATTAACCTTATAAAACTTAAAAGGCATGAACAGACGACCAGGTCGCCGCCTTGCACACTTGTGCAACCGACGCTTGATGTCGGGAAACCCAGGAAGCACCAATTGCCCTGGTGGAATGCGCCGTAACCGGAAAGGGAGGCGCCCGCCCTTTGAGAGCATAGGCTTGAATGACGGTTTGTCCGATTCCCCTAAAAATGATGGCAGACGAAACCGCTTGGCCCTGTTATGGACCAGAGACAGTCACAAACAGTGAGTCGGACTTCCGAATAGAAGCAGTAGCAGACAGGTACACCCGTAAGGCTCGTACCACCTCCAATATGTGCAGCGCAAACTTTCTGGGATGCGATGGGTGAGGACACAAGGACGGGAGGGCAATGTCCTCATGTAGGTGAAAGGTCGACACCACCTTTGGCAAAAAAGGAAGGTCGTGGATGCAACACCGCCTTATCCTTATGGATGACCAAATATGGCGACTTGCAGGACAAAGCCGCCAACTCAGACACTCGTCAAACAGAAGTGATTGCCACTAAAAAGGCCACCTTCTGAGACAAGACAAGAGGGGAATATCCCGGATATTCCCAAAAGGAGGTTCCTGGAGGACCGAGAGCACCAAATTCAAATCCCACGGTGGGAGAGGAGGCTTGACAGGAGGGAGCACATCGCGAACCCCCAACACAAGGTGCTAACCAAGAAAAATGACCCGCTAGAGGTCGCTGAAAGAAGACGGCCAAGGCCGAAATCTGATCCTTTATGGTACTCAAAAGCAAGCTTTTGGGTCACTCCACACTGCAGAGGACGCAGGATTCTGGGGACGGAATACGTCCGAGGACGCCAGTCCAGCGCTTCGCACATGGCGATATAAGCTTTCCAGGCACGGTGATAGATCTGCCAGGAGGAAGACTTCCGTGTCCTTAACATGGTCAAAATGACCGAGTCCGAGAGACCTCGGTCCCTCAACACCTGGCTTTTAACAGCCCTGCGGTTAAAGCCAGAGACTGTAAGCCGGATGAAACCTAGGACCTTGAGACTGAAGGTCCTCCCTCATCTGCAACCGCCAGGGAACGTCCGCGACGAGACGTGCCAGATCAGCGTACCAGTGATGCTGAGGCCAATCCGGAACAATTAGGATCGCCGGAGTTTATATCAGGCGATAAGGACCCTATGGGGCCACCAACGCATCCGAGGCATCGCCCAAGGATCCCTGGATCTGGCCACAACCTCGACCCTTGCGATTGAGTCGAGAGGCCATCAGGTCCACATCCGGCGTGCCCCACCGTCGGTAAAGGAGTTAAAATATGCAAGGACCACTCTTCTTGGTCCGGTGTCTGGCGATTGGCGATTCAGATAGTCCGCCTGCCCATTGTCTATGCCCAGAATGTAAAATGGCCTACAGAGTCGGCACGTTTCTTCCGGCCCTCTTCAGGATACGGACTACCTCGGAAGCCGCAGCTGAGCTCCGAGTTCCCCCTTGATGGTTTACATACGCCACCGCCGTGGCGGTGTCTGACTGGCTCCCGATCGAGCGATCCCGTACTCTCTCCGACCTGAGGAGAGACAAAGTCCGATGGCCTGTATTTCCAGAACAGTGATTGGTAAACGGTCTCGTCCGGAGTCCAAAGCCTGAGCCGACAGGACTCCCCAGACTCCACCCCAGCCCGTCAGGCTGGTGTCCGTCGTGAGTACCGTCCATTGGATGGGAGGGGAACCACTTTCCGGACCGGAGAGCCGAGGATCTCAACCACCATGTCAGGGGCGCCCTGACCAGGTGAATCACCTGGATCTGAAGATCCAAGGACAACGGGGATTTGTCCCAGGTGGACAAGATCTCCTTCTGCAATGTTATTTAGCGGTTGCTCCATGTGGGATCGAACCTGTGAGGTTCTGCATGCCAGTCCGGTTCACTAACCGCAGGGACAGGAGCTTCCTGCCCTCTGCAATGTCCTGGTGTGTGATTGGGCATACGGAACGGCCGCGAAGGAGGCCACCACGAGTCTCGGGACTCTCATGCAAAAAACGGATTGACAACCATTTTTGGGATGTCAGCACCCGCACCGCAGACTGAAGTGTCAGCAACTTCTCCAGAGGTAGGATACCTTTGCCTCCAAGGAGTCCAGAATCAGAACTAGATACTCCAGACACTGAGTCGGGACCAGGACTGACTCCTGAATGTTCAGGAACCACCAGAGTCCCTGAGGGTCTAATTGACGATAGTCACCTTTCCTCCAAGTCTGATCCACTTTCTGCTCTTAGCAGAAGATCGTCCAGATAGCCCATGACAGCAATACCTCGCTGTAACAGAAGGCTAGAACCGGAGCAAGCACCCTGGTGAACACCCTTGGTGCCGAGGCTAGGCCGAAAGGAAGAGCCACAATCGATAGTGGACTTCGCTGATCGCAAAGCGTAGAAACTTCTGGTGACTTGCGCAGATCGGAACATGCAAGTAGGCGTCCTTGAAGTCCAAGGACGCCAGAAGAAAATCCCTTTGGTGGAGTGTAGCGATCACCGTGCGAATGGATTCCATGCGGAATTTCTGCACCTTCTCGAAGGCATTCAGGGCCTTGAGGTCCAGGATAGGTCGAACCACGTCCTATTTTTGGGACGACAGATTCAAGTAGAATCCCTGAAAACTCTCCTGTGACGGAACCGGCACAATCACTCCGGACCTGATCAAATCCTGTACAGCCCACAAGAGGGCTGCCCGACAGGTAGGAAGGAGAGGAAGATTTGAGGGAAAGAATCTGTCTGGGGGCCAGGATCGGAATACTATCCTGTATCCTGAGGTGACCACCTCACACACCCACCAGTCGGAGATTCGGGAGGACCACCGATTCGTGACCTGCGAAGTCGTCCCTCCACCCCAGAGTCGGGCGGAGGCAAGACTTCACGCAGAGGCGGGCTTGGGAGCCACTTGTTCGGCTTACGCACCCAGGGACACTTGTGCCCACCAGCCGCACTGCCGTCAGTCAGAGGGCCTACCCGTGGACTGACTGACGAAAAAACCCAGTTTTGCTGGAAAGGAAGGCCCCCGTTTGCGGCGGGCCTCCTCACCCTTGCTAGTCTAAGGAAGAAGAGTGCTTTTACCTCCCATGACATCCATGACGATGTCATCCAGAGCAGCACCGAAAGGTCTACCACCTTTAAATGGTAGATCCGTCAGGAGCTTCCTAAGGCTAGGTCAGCAGACCAGCACTTCAACCAGATAAGACGACGCAATACCACCGCCGAGACAGAGGCCCTGGATATTAAGGGGCCGCGTCCAACGTGGCACCGCACACATAAACCAGGCCCTGAACCAGTTGGTGGGCCAAAGCAACTGTGTCTGGAGGAAGATTATGCTCCTGTACAGCTAGGTGCAACATTTTTGCCCAACCTGTAAGTGTTTAAGACACAAGGGTCGCCGCTACCACAGGCCGTAGGGCGGATCCCAACAAGGCAAACATGGCTCTGCTCACCACTTCTGACCTCCTGTCAGTGGGGTCCTCAAATGCAGGAGTCCCCTCCATCGGGAGAGTGATGGCCTTGTTCAACCGGGCGACTGTAGGGTCGACCCTGGGGGAGAAGCCCACTTTTTAAGTAGGGCATCTTCAAGGGGTATCTGATAGACAAACGCAGCGGGACCATAAAAAAAAAAAAAAAAAAAAAAAATCCTTCTGCGGCTTTTCCCAGACCTTATCAATGAGCTGGTCAAAGAAAGTTACATATGGAAAAACCTCTTTAGAAGGCCTGGCCTTAAAAGAACCAAAAGGAGACTGTATCCGCCTGAGGTTCTGCATCCGCAGCATTTTAGCTTGAGAGTGTCCCTCACCGCAGTCATGAGTACACTAACAAGCGCCCTGTCATTTTCTGACTCAGAACTGGAGTTTTCCTCATAAGGAATGTCCTGTTCAAAACCATCCAATACATTCAGAACTAGGGTCCTGAGCGGTAGTGGCTAGGCCCATATCTGAATCAGCGCACTGCCCTCATGAAGTAAAGTGGGGAGAGGGCGCTTTTTTGCTCCCTTGCGCTTGCACACAGCTCCCATCCTGGTCAGAAATTATTCCAGGACTGCCCACAACTGGTCCCTAGGGACCGCAGGTGCTGAAGCACTGCCTGTTGTCCACTGACATATAGGGGAAGCTGGTGACACAGACTCCATATTGCCCCCCTCTGAGACTCCTCAGATAAAAAGTCCACCCACAGGCTGTGCTGACTGAGGAGGGGGCGCCCAGGGGACTCACCAAACCGGACCAGGGACCGCTCAGTTCCGCTGTCTGTACCGCGCTGTGTCAGCGCTGGTGAGCTGTGAGGAGATTGTGAGGAGATTCGCGCTGTTACAGCAGCGCTAGAGGCCAAAACTAGTGCTGAAGAGCGCGCGGGCTACAAGAAAATGGCCGCCACACTTCACTGAGGCGATCCGCGGCAAGATGGCCGCCATGACTCAACAAAAGTGAAAAAAAACAGCACACACACAGCGCCACTCAGGCCCCAAAATACACAAAAAAGGCCCCAAGCATATCTGCAGACCAGCATTAGCCCCTCCAATAACAGTGTGACCCCCCAGGCACCCCACACAGCACAGCGCCAGCAATGGTGACAGAGAGTGACAATGAAATACAGGGGGAGACAGGGAAAATCCCCCACAGAGAAACACACAGCCTTTTGTACTCACCTGCAGGCAGGAGAGACTACTTACCCGTCCCCTGAGGGACCCACTGGTGTGTTTCTGACAGGACTATCACAGTGCAGTACTGAGTAGCTGTCGGCCCGGTCCACCGCGAAAGATACAGTCAGTCAGGAACTGTTCAGTCTTGAGAGGACCGTGGGAGCATGAAAGCAAACCCGGCCACCCCTGGAGTCATGGGGCCTGTCGTGAACCGAGTCTCACGCACACAAGGCGAGGATCAGCACGCTCGATGGTCGGACAGGGAAGACTACGAGGATATCTTGTACCCAACCTGTTGCCCAGCCGACAGTGGATAGAAAATTCTCAAAAATAAAATAAAGAATTCCAGAAAAGGAATAAAAATAGGTCAGGAGACTGGCTCCTGAGAGCCACGTCTTCTGCTAGGCAGAAAAAAACTGAAGTCTGCTGACTGTAGTGGGAGGGTTATGTCCGGAGGGACCGCCCCCTGGGTGGGGCTGTTCAGCTCTGGCTTTTAGAATGTATGTATAACATTTCACATTCTGCCTAGGTCTTCTTCTGCAAGCAAGGACATAACCCACGTGTTAAGAGACACCGTGTCAGTCCATGGATGGTAAGAGAAATAGGATTTTTGTACTCACCGTAAAATCCATTTCTCTGACGTCCATGGACTGACACAGCTGGATACTGTAAACGCGTGGGTATATGTCCCTGCTCGCAGGAGAAGATCTAGGCAGAATGTTAGAAACATTCTAGACCAAACCAGAGCTGAACAGCCCCACCCAGGGGGGCGGTCCCTCCGGACATTACCCTCCCACCTGCAGTCAGCAGACCTCAGTTCGTAACAAAGCAGTACAAACCTTAAAAAAGGAAGGGTGGGTGCTGTGTCAGTCCATGGACGTCAGAGAAATGGATTTTACGGTGAGTACAAAAATCCTATTTTATCGTCCATGGACTGACACAGCTGGATACTATAAACGTGTGGGACGTCCCAAAGCAGTATCAGAAGGGTGGGAGCAGTAGTAAAGGAACAACCAAAACTTCACTCCAAACAAGCAGAGCTCCTCAACGGAGGAGTTGCAACATTAAACAGCGGCCTGCAATGCTTCGCGGCCGAAGGGAGCATCCGAAAATGCAGCAACATCAACCTTATAAAATCTTGAAAAGGTATGAACGGACGACCAGGTCGTCGCCTTGCACTTGTGCAACCGACGCTTGATGTCGGAAGGCCCAGGAAGCACCAATTGCCTTGGTGGAATGCGCCGCAACCGGAAAGGGAGGCGCCTGCCCTTTAAGGGCATAGGCCTGTATGACGGTCTGCCTGATCCACCTAAAGGACGGTGGCAGACGACACCGCTCGGCCCCGTTTTGGACCAGACACAGATTTCCGAATGGAAACAGTAGCAGACAGGTACACTCGTAAGGCTTGTACCCATCTTAATGTATGAAGCGCAAACTCTCAGGGATGCGATGGGTGAGGACACAAGGACAGAAGAACAATGTCCTTCTTAAGGTGAAGGGCCGAGACCATCCTTAGAAAAGAAGGACGGTCGTGGGCACAACACCGCCATATCCTTATGGAGGACCAAGTAAGGTGACTTGCCGGACAAGGCCGCCAACTCAGACACCCGTCTAACCGAAGCAATGGCCACTAAGAAGGCCAACTTCAGGGACAAGGTCAAGAGAGAAATCTCTCTGATATTCTCAAAGGGTTGTTCTTGGAGAACCAAAATGCATCAAATTCAGATCCCAAGTGGGGAGAGGTGGCTTGACAGGGGGGATCACATGGCGAACCCCCTGCACAAAAGGTGCTAATCAAGGAATGGCCTGGTAGCTGTCGTTGAAAAAGACAGCCCGGGCCAAAATCCGACCCTCAAAAAAGGTATGCAAGGCCAGCTTTTGGGTCATACCACGCTGTAAGAACAGCAAAATCCTGGGAACGGAATACATCCGAGGACGCCACTCAAGTTCCTCGCACATAGCGATGTAAACCTTCCAGGTACGGTGAGATATCTTTCTGGAGAAGGATTCCTGTGTCAACAACATAGAAGAGATGACCGAATACGAGAGAACTTGGTCCTTCAGCACCTGGCTTTAAAAAGCCATGCCATTAAAGCCAAGGACTGTAAAGCAGGATGAAGTATGGGATCATGAGACAGAAGGTCCACCCCAATAGGCAGTCGCCAGGAACGTCTGCGACTAGCCAAAGTAGATCGGCGTACCAATATCGCCGTTCCGGAGCACTGGAATGGCCTCAGCCCCTACTCTGCAAAGCCGGCGAGGCAACAACATTAGCAGAGGGTAAGCATATATCAGGCGATACTGCCCCCACGGGCTTCCAACGCGTCTGACGTGTCCGCCCAGGGGTCCCTGGACCTGACCACGATCTTGCCACCTTGCGAGTGAGTCGAGAGGCCATAATGTCCACTTCCGGTGCCCCACCTCCGGTAAAGGAGGTGGAAACACCTCCGGAATGCAAGGACCCTTCCCCTGCAATGCACACGGCCGACAGGACAGTCTTGCAGCGAGATGTATGAAAATCCCAAAGAGACTCCGCAATGTATCGGAGAAGGGAGGCCCCGGTGTACAGGGTGCCTCAACTGTTGGCCAATAAAGGCAACTTGACGGAACTTCCCTAGAAACTCGGTCAGAGGACTAGTACCTCAGCCTCCACAGGTGGCGCAAACCCACCCCGGGCACAGAGACCCTAAAGGCTAAAAGCAGTTGCAGTGCACCTGCTAGACGACTGATGGATGAAGCAGAGGCTTTTGCCCAGTCATTGAGCTACAAAAAACGCCAGAGACGCAGCCACTAACGGGCGTAACGCTAACCTCAGCCTGGCAAACAGTCCAAGCCAGCGCTTCTAATCACCACTGAAAGCAGGTGGAAAGTGATACCCCTGAAACCAGGGATGCTTGTAACAATACTCCATCCAGCAGCTACCCATGGATAAGTGCTGATAGTATAAACTCTGTGTTTGTACAATGTATTGCGTCAAACGCGCAAATAGAGTGTGGGAGGAAACCCACCCAGCCACAAAGAGCATAATACCACCACATACGGCGTATGTAGTTTAGTATGTGTGGATAAACCTATTAATCATGTATATACTGTGCCAGCGACGAAGGCGCGTACATCATCGGGGCTTGGACGTAAACCAGTCACGCAGATTGCGTACACAATCGTGTAGGTATGTTAGCCTGCAAATAAACAAATTGCACATGTTTATACTGTGCATAGCCCTGAGAATGCGCACACCATTGGAACGCAGGGAAGAAACCCATGCAGACTGCATACAGTGTAGGTATTATAGCATGTGTGCTAAACATTTTGCACAAGCCCATGTGTGCATAGCACCGAAGGCGCGCACACTGTTGGCGAGTGGGAGGAACCGAAGTACCCCACGCATACTCAGAGAATGCAATACCTACAACTACTGTGAATGTATTTAGTGTAGTGTATAGACATAATGTGTATGTTTACACCGTGTATTGCACCAAAGCCATGCATGTCATGTAGCGTGGGCGGAAACCCACGCAGACTGCACAGACATACCAGGTAGGTATATTAGTATGTGGATATCCAATCGCACAAATTTAGGCTGTGCATAGCGCCGAAGCGCCCATACCAATGGAGTGTGGGAGGGAACCGGAGTACCAGGAGGAAACCCACACGGACTGCATACACATACCGTGTAGGTATTATAGCATGCGTGATAAACATTGAACATGTATAACTGTGCAGAAGGCCAAAAGGCGCACATACCGTCAGCGCGTGAGAGGAAACCGGAACACCCGGAAAAACTCCACGCAGACAGCACACAGATACCTTGTAGGAATGATAGCATGTGAATCAACATATTGCACATGTTTATGCTGTGCATTTCCATTGGAGCGTGGGGGGAAACCGGAGTACCCGGAGGAACCCCACGCAAACAGTATACCCATACTGTAAACATGTATAATATGTGCAATAAACATATTGAACATGTCTATACTGTGCGGAGAGCCGAAGCACACATACCATGAGAGTGCGGGAGGACATCGGAGCCCCGCCGACCCAGAGAGTATAATACATACATATACTGTGAATGTATCTGGAGTCGTGCATAAACATATTTTGTACGTTTATATCATGCATGGCACTGAAACACAGCATTGGAACGTGGGGGAACACTCACGCAGACACAGAGACCAATAACACATACATACACTGTGAATGTATGCAGTGTAGAGGTATAGGAGGAGTTTAAATTATGGCACAGAGGCGCATAATCTTCTCTGTATCATTCCAACCTGCTTGACTGTGCTGCCGAAGCAGCATGCAGGTAACCTCTGATCCTCAGACCGTGTGTCTGTCAGAGCTCAAGCGTTCCCCAGGAAATGGCGGGAAATGTTGCCTCAGGATCTCACACAGAAGGCTCACAGGAACTAGAGACATAAATGAATAAAGTCCTCCCCCCCACCAGGTATCATCCATGCTGCTCTGAGGCAGCGAGTGTGGAAAACCGTGAGGAAACTGTGTAAAATAAAAGCTTGTCACAGCAATTCCAGCCTGAGAGTGTTCCTCACATCATCAATGAGATCACTTACAAGCGCCCTGTCATTCACTGACACAGAACTGGAGTCTTCCTCACAAGGGAATGTCCTGTTCATAAATATTAAATATTCAGAGCTAGAGTCCTGAGCCCAATAGCTAGGCCCATATCTGAATCAGAGCACTCCTTCACTAAAGATTTTTGTGTGGGGAGGGGGCTTATAGCTCCCTTCGCTCGCACACCACTTCCATTCTGACAAGGAATGATTCCAGGACTGCTGACAACTGGTCCATAAGGACCGCAGGTGCAGGAAACATATGAACATGTTTAACTGTGCAGCACTGCCAGTTGCCCCAGGCAAGTGTGGAGAGCAGGTGTATCAGACTCCATAACGCCACCCTCTGAGACCTTATACACTATACAGTGAATATACAGTCCACCCACTGGCTACGCTGAGGCTGAGGAGGGGATACCCAGAGGACCACCAACCCTTAAGGACCGCTCTGTCTGTGAGGAGATTGTGAGGGGATTGTGAGGGGATTCGCGCCGCCCTAGAATCGAAAATAAATGCGCGGCGGCCACAAGAAAATGGGCGCCGGCCGCAGCTACAACTGCGCCATTGAACGCCAAGATGGCCGCCGAGCGCGAAATTCAAAGCTCCCGCTAATGCGCGCGCAATAATCACCTCACACACCAGAAAAAACTGCAGACATGAGCGCCCAGCCAGGCCAGAGTGACCCCCAAGCACCCCACCAGTACAGGGTGCAGAGAGCAGCATAACAGGGGGGAGACAGGGAGAACCCCCCCACACACAGAAACACAGCCAGTATTTACTCGCCTTGCAGCAGGAGAGACTACTTACCCGTCCCTAGAGGGACCCACTGGCTTGTTTCAGACAGACCTATCACAGAGTCGTACTGCGTAGCTGTCGGCCCGGTCCACCGCAAAAGATACAGTAGGTACTATTCATACTTGAGAGGACCGCGGGAGCATGAAAGCAACCCGGCCACCCCTGGAGCCATGGGGTATGTCGTGAACTGAGTCTCACGCACACAAGGCGAGGATCAGCACGCTCAATGGTCGGACAGGGAAGACTACGAGGATACTAGTGTACCCAACCTGTTGCCCAGCCAACAGTTGATTGAAGGTCTCAAAAATAAAATAATAAAATTCCCAAAGGAATAAAATTTAAAAAAGTCAAATCTTCCAGGAGACTGGCTCCTGAGAGAGCCACGTCTTCTCCTCCTGCTAGGCAGAAAAAAAACTGAGGTCTGCTGACTCCAGGTGGGAGAATAATGTCTGGAGGGACCGCCCCCCTGGGCGGGGCTGTTCAGCTCTGGTTTGTTCTAGAATGTTTCTAACATCTAACATTCTGCCTAGATCTTCTCCTGCGAGCAGGGACATATACCCACGCGTTTACAGTATCCAGCTGTGTCAGTCCATGGACGATAAGAGAAAAGTATTTTATTCTCTAGGGTGTTAGAAAAAAAAAAAAATGTATAAGAGCCCATAGCGTCGGCGGTATAATAGCGGTAAAACTCTACTATTTTACTGTCGGATTTGCGGAGCATTTCGGCCGCTTTTAACCCCCGCTAGCGGCCAAGAAAGTGTTAAAACCGCCCGCAATGCGCCGCTACAGCGGCGTATTGCAGGCAGTACGGCAGCCCTGCCCATTCATTTCAATAGGCAGGAGCGCATTACTCCTAATGTGCTCCAAAGAAGCTGCTGGCAGGACTTTGTGACGCCCTGCCAGCGCAACGCTCCAGTGTGAAAGCCCTCGGGCTTTCATACAGGAGACAATAGAGCAGCTGTTTGAGGGCGGATTGCAGGCGCTATTTTTTAACGCTATAGCGCCTGCAAAACACCCTCAGTGTGAAAGGGGTCTTAATGTTTGGGGGGTTCGAAGTTATTTTCTAGCAAAAAAAATAAATTGTTTTTAACTTGTAAACACTGAGTCTGAAAAAGAGGCTCGGTCCTAAAATGTAGTGTAAGGGCCTGCCTGATTGCATACAACTTGAAAGTGTTTAGGTTTGACCTCATATTATATGGTTTTGGTAAATCTAAAAGGAAAGTTGTACAAGAAGATTGTATAATGTATGGCCAGCCTTACTTGCAGTGCTTTTCCTTTCCATAAATTATTTTTCATTTCACTTGCAATATGCCATTGAGCTTGCTAGACTATGACTCCAAAAGAGCCATTGCCATGGTATAGCCCCATTCCTCCTTGCACATCACAGGCCTTAGTAGTTAGTCGCACCTAATATAAAATTTACCAACATAAGGTCTATAGTTCTTTGAGCTATCTATAGAGGTTTCGTCTTACCTAAAGCTTCTTCTCTTTCCTTAAGCATCTTCATATATTCTTTGTGCCTCTGTCGAGGAAGAAATAAATCTGAGCAACAGTTGCACAATAGGAAACTGGACAGTTCTGTGGATTTGCTTTTCCAAAAAATATGGTACTGCTTGAACATTTCAATTTGATTTATCTACTGTATAAAATGTCAATATAAAACGTTTTTTTTTCCCTTTTTTAAACAGGTTTACCAAACCATACATGGAATTTTGCTCCAGACCCCGTCATTTAGTAACTGAAATAAATGTTCACTCCACACTGCTCTCCTAAGTGGAAGGATGATACTTGTATAAGGTTGGCTTAAAAATAACGTGCAAGAAACTTTGGATAGAAGCTGTCATTTCCCAAATCTTGAGCTGCTACAAATCTGGAACATCCAATCCAACTTGTTTCTACTCCTGTAGCATTCTATCCAGGAGGGGAATTTACAGGGCGAACCAGAATCTGCAGCAGGTGTGCATGACAGCCAATCCAATTCTATCTTTCATTTTCTAAGATTAAGGGCTGATTCACACTGCTGCGTGGTGCAAAATCGCATGCGTTTCGTTCGCACCGCACATCACAGTCGATATCCTGCGATGCGATTTCAGCCATACAGATAGTATGGCTGAAATCGCATCACACTCGGACTAAACTCGCACAGGACCCTTTTTTTGGTCCACACCAGAATCTGATCGCATGGGTGTTCACACCTATGCGATCCAATTCATGTCCGAACTGACAGTTCGCAGTGCAATATGCGAGCTGAAATGGGGGTGTCATTAACAATGTATTGACACTCCCCAGCAGTTTGCATATGGCAGTGTGAACTGCTGTGCGAGTCTGGTGTGATGCGGGAACCCGCAGTGAATTCGCAGGGTTCCCGCATCGCACTAGTGTGAACCCAGCCTTAGGCCTCATTCATAGAGGCGTATCTATCTGTACACCTGTGCAAAGGGCCATCTTTCCTGCATTTATGTGCAGGTGTTCATGCATCCACATGCAACGGTCCTATTCATGTCTATTGGGACACAGCCAGGGGTCCAAATTTGATTTTGGCGTGGCTGAGCTCTCACTGAACAAGCAAAAGTTGGAAGTTGCTTGGCTACTATGCGCAGCTGATCCAATTCTAGTAAATTCTAGTAAATTCCTCAGGTGGCAAATAGTTCACCGCCAGAGTACCCAAATGATAAAATATATAGTATGGTGGTTTAACTTTGTCATCTACTATTTAAAAAAAATAAAATAAATTTATATATATATATATATATATATATATATATATTTTTTATAATTATTACACACCCCCTCCCCCTAACAGATTGTGTTTGATGGGCTGAATACCTCTTAACGCGTGTTAACAGTGTTTATGAGGGGCCTATTTTTAACTACAAAAATAAAGCAGTGGAATGCTGGTATGAACACGCACAAAATAGGATTTTTATAACAGCTTACCTGTAAAATCCTTTTCTTGGAGTACATCACGGGACACAGAGCGACATAGTCATTACTAATGGGTTATATAGATACCGTCAGGTGCTGGCACTGGCAACTTCCAAAACCGGAAGTACCCTCCCCTATATAAGCCCCTCCCATCCGGGAGCACCTCAGTTTTGTAGCAAAGCAATAAGTGTCCCCAAAGAGGGGCGGGAGCTCTGTGTCCCGTGATGTACTCCAAGAAAAGGATTTTACAGGTAAGCTGTTATAAAAATCCTATTTTCTTTCTTGTACATCATGGGACACAGAGCGACATAGTCATTACTAATGGGATGTCCTAAAGCAATGCCAAATGAGGGGGGGGATACACCATATATAAGCTGAGCGCTATCAGACATGAGGATCTTTTGCGGCCTGCAACACACTGCGCCCAAAGGCGACATCCTCCTGACTTTTAACGTCCACCTGGTAGAACCTAGTAAACGTGTGAACTGAAGACCATGTTGCGGCCTTACAGATTTGAGCCAGGGAGGCCTGGTGATGCACTGCCCATGAAGTTCCAACTGCTCTCGTGGAGTGCGCTCTAACTTTGAACGGAGGCGGTCTCCTTCTCAAGCCATAGGCTTGTATTATGACCTGTCGAATCCACTTGGCTAAAGTAGATTTTGACGCTGCCTGACCCTTTCTGGGGCCTTCCGGCAGAATAAACAAAGTATCCGTTCTGCGAATCTGAGCAGTGGCTTTTAGATAAGCTTTAACTGCTCTTACTACATCCAAAGAATGCAATAACTTTTCCTCTACCGAAGTAGGTTTGGGGAAAAAAGAAGGAAGAACCACATCTTGGTTCAAATGAAACCTCGATACCACCTTAGGAAGAAAGGCTGGATGAGGACGTAACACTACTTTGTCCTTATGGATAACCAGATATGGCTCTTTACAGGACATAGCTGCTAATTCCGACACTCTTTTAGCCGAACAAATGGCTACTAGAAAAATCAATTTCCTGGTGAGAAGCACCAAGGAAATATGCTGTAATGGTTCAAATGGTTGTTTCTGTAAAACCGACAGAACCAAGTTTAGATCCCATGGACATATGGGAATATTAACCGGAGGACTAATACGCATCACTCCTTGTATAAAGGCTTTGACTAGTGAATGCGAAGCCAAGGGCCTTTGAAAAAATATTGACAAGGCCGAAATCTGACCCTTGATAGTACTCAAGGCAAGCTTCCTATCTACAGCCCATTGTAGGAAGTCCAGAATCCTACCTATTACGTATTTACGTGGATGCCATTTCTTGGCCTCACACCAGGCGATGTACGCCTTCCAGATTCTATAATAGATCTGCCTGGATACCGGCTTCCTGGCATTGATCATGGTAGATACCACAGCATTAGAGAGCCCTCTCTTTTTTAGAATGTGGGCTTCAATAGCCAGGCCGTCAAACCTAGGGCTGGTAAGGAAGGGTGGTATATCGGTCCTTGCGAAAGCAGGTCCGGACGATGTGGGAGGGTCCAAGGACTCCCTACAGACATTTTTATAATCTCCGCGTACCATGCTCTTCGGGGCCACGCTGGAGCCACCAGAATCACTGGTTTCCTTTCTACCCTGATTCTGCGGAGTAATCGAGGTAACAATTGTGGCGGTGGGAATGCATATATCAGCTTGAACTGATCCCAAGGGAACACTAGGGCATCCGAGCCGCACGCTAGGGGATCCCTTGTCCAAGAGACAAACCTGTCCACTTTTGTGTTGAATCTGGATGCTAGCAGATCTACATCCGGTGTTCCCCACCGCTGACATATTGTCCGGAAAACCTCGGGATGAAGGGACCATTCCCCTGGGCATAATTGTTGGCGACTTAGAAAGTCCGCCTTCCAATTCTCCACTCCTGGAATGAATACCGCAGATATGGCTGGGACATATCTTTCTGCCCATCTCAGGATGTAATTTACTTCCCTTTGGGCTGCACGACTCCTGGTGCCCCCCTGACGATTGATATATGCCACTGCTGTGGCATTGTCGGATTGAATTCTGACAGGGGACCCTTGGAGTTTGGATGTCCATGCTACTAGGGCATACCGGGCTGCTCGTATCTCTAAGAGATTGATGGGCAGGGCCTTTTCCGCATCCGACCATCTGCCCTGGAGAGACCATTGCTCCAGTACTGCTCCCCAGCCTATAAGGCTGGCATCTGTAGTGACCACCTTCCAGGAAATCGGACTGAAGGATTTCCCTCTTTCCAGATTCTGGGGAACCAACCACCAGCGGAGGCTCTTGCGAACGGAAGGGGACAAGGACATTGGTAAGTCCAGAGCCTGAACTTTTTTGTTCCAGGCTGACAGTATGGCCCTTTGCAACTTCCTTGAATGGAATTGACCGTAGGGTACTGCTTCGAATGATGCCACCATTTTTCCCAGCAGCCTCATGCACAGGCGTATGGATGGCTGTCTTTTTGAACCCACTAAGTGGATCAAATCTCTCAAAGGACGACCCCTTTTCTTGAGGCAAGAAAATTTTTCTCTGGTCTGAATCCAGCCTTAGCCCCAAGTATTCCAGACTTTTGACTGGTTTTAGGGCTGGCTTGTCTCGGTTGATAATCCAACCGTGATATTCCAGATACTTGATTGTCTCGTGAACAACCACTTCTAGTTTTTCCACTGAGTGGTCTATCAGCAACAAGTCGTCTAGATATGCCATTATCGTTACACCTCGTGTTCTTAGATTGGCCAATAATGGGGCCAGAATTTTTGTGAACACTCTTGGTGCTGTGGCCAGACCGAAGGGTAAGGCTCTGAACTGAAAATGGCGCCCTTCTACCGCAAAGCGTAGAAATTTTTGGTGGGCTGGAAAGATGGGAATGTGCAAATAAGCATCTTTGATGTCGATCGAGGCTAACCATTCCTCCCCTTGTAGGGCAGTGGCTACCGATCGGATCGACTCCATCCGGAAAGTCCTGATATGTAGGAATTTGTTTAGCCCTTTTAGATTTAATATGGGCCTCACGTCCCCGTTTGGCTTCGGGACTGTAAAGAGGTTTGAGTAAAACCCGAACCCCCATTCTTCCAGGGGAACCTCCATAATTACTGCTTGGAGCAATAGTTGTTCTAGTGCCAACAGGAGGGATCCTCTCTTCCGGGGATCCCTTGGCACGTTTGACCTTATAAAGCGGGAAGGAGGGGAGTTTAACTCCAATTTGTATCCCAGATTTACTGCGGAGAGCACCCATCTGTCTCGGATCGTGTCCCGCCAGGTCTCTGTGAACAACTGAAGTCTTCCCCCCACCCGATTGGGTGGGGGCAACCCTTCATGCATTTGACTTTGGGGGAGGTTTTGTACCTCTCCTGCTCCAGGGCTTCTTGTTACCCTGCAATTGTCTCTGATTTTTACCTCCGGGATTTGACCGAGGAGGCCGTCGGAACTGTTTCACAGCCGATGTCCTAGGGACTGGAGAAGCAGGCCTCTTAAAAGAGGGACCTCTAACTCTATTTTTAACCGGCAAAAGTGTACTTTTACCGCTGGAAATTCTTTGGATATATTTGTCCAGGTCTTCCCCGAATAAGCGTTCACCATGAAATGGGAAGCTGACCAGCAATTTTTTACAGGGAGCTTCAGCAGACCAGTTTTTGAGCCATAGAAGCCTGCGCATATGTACTACAGACAGCGTAAGGCGGGAGGCCTGATGGATTGAATCCTTTATAGCGTCCACCGCAAAGCATAAGGCTCTAGGTAGATCAGCTAGGGCAAGAGCCTGCTGATCTGGCAAGTCCCTTAAGACCTGTTTCAACTGATCCTTCACTGCTTGGCAGACCCCAATAGCTGCCACTGCTGGTTGTGTCACCAATCCTGCTGTAGAAAAAGCAGATTTTAATAAGGACTCCAATTTTTTATCTATTGGGTCCTTGAACATTTGGACATTATCCACCGGACATGTCAGTGATTTATTCACACAAGAGATGGCTGCGTCCACTGTAGGGACCCTCCATTTTCGGATGAACTTATCCTCCATGGGATAGACCACCGGAAATCTCTTGGGGGGAGTAAATATTTTGTCAGGATGCTCCCAATCCTGGTAAATGAGCCCTTCCAGTAAAGGATGGATCGGAAAGGAACAAACAGTCTGGGGAGCTTTTAGCGACCCCAACGAGGAGACAGAAGTGGATGATGGCTCCGCAAGTGGCATTTTAAATGCTGATCGGACCATATTAGTCAGGGACTGAACCCATAACCTTTCAGCATGTGATGCTGAGAACGGCTCTTCCACTGTTGATTCCTCTACAACCGAATCGACCTCATCCTGATCCCCTTCAGGTAGGTCGATCCCTGTATGGGACTGTTGCTCTGTTAACAGGCACTCTGAGGGAGGAGACGGAGATCGGGCGCTTTTCTCCTGTGACAGGGAAGCCGCGATCAACGCTGACAATCTCTCTTCCAGCCCTCCCAGAGCTGAGGAAAAAACCTCCTCTGTTACATACACAGGAGCAGGTGAACTGAGGACAGCCACAGTACCAGGTACTCCTGAGGGTGCTCTACGGTCACTAACCTCTGATTCTTCAGGGGAGACTGGTGCAGCCGAAGCATGCCCAAGATCCTCAGAGCCCGATGGAGACCCCCTATTCCTCCTGGAATTTCTAGTCCCGGAGTTTTTAGACGGCATATTCCTAAGCCACAAAGCTGAGGTATTCCAGCCGAAATACACCAGTTACTGACAATAGTCTAGCATAAATGCTGCTATAAGAAACAGTTGGTGTCTACTAATGTGCCTTTCTAGGGGATGCCTGTATCAACCGCTTGCTGTATGCCTTTTTTAAATGTTGCCAGCTCTGTCTCTGTACTTCATAGCCAGCTCACCACACAAAATTGTGGTTTTTAACATGCTGGGACACCCGCACATGCGCAGAAGCGCTGCGGCGCGCACAGAGCGTCATCCCCCAGGCTCCGCCCCCTTTCCCGGCTCACCTCTATATATAGAGGCGCGTGCACGCGCGCGGCCACGTGCGCCTTCGGCGCTAATTTCGAAAATGGAAACTAGGGACAAGAGCCAGGGCCCCTTTGCCGCAGGCCGGGGGATGGACGAGCATTGCAACATGGCAGAGGAAGCAGTTTCCCATAAGAGAACTCACCATCTGCCTGGACTCGCTCTGATGAGAAGAAACTAGTCCACATGACAAGAAACGTTCCACAGCGGCCTCTAGTGGACAAACACAGGTACCGCAGTCTAATATATATATATAAAAAAAAATTTTTTTTTTTTTTTTTTCTTGACCACCATTAAAAATTATTACATTTTTTTAGTAGTTACAGGCATGCACAGAATTTTGCGGGAATACCATTAGGTAACAGACAGAAAGACAAATTAGGCTTGGGGGTCCCCCAATAGAACCAAGTTCCTGGGGGCCCCCACTTACCTGTTCCCCGCCGCAGGACTTTGTTTGGTCCACAAAAGCCCAAACTTCACCTATCACGGCAGGCATTGTAATCAAACCTTCAGGGACCGGGTTCCCAAGGATTCCACTCCCCTGGACCTGTATAGCACCCTGCACAGAAAACATCTTGGTCGTGGGTATGACCAGAGCTCTGGATCCCAGGGTCCAGCTTTCCTAAGAGAAGCATTACAGGCAAAACCTTGCTCTTCTCTGCAAGGCCCGGGTACCGACCGTTTAGCTATGAAGCTTTTTTGGTCGGATCCGGAATAGCTTACTGAGGCCCAAAAGAACCTGTACGCAAGCTCAGTGAAAAACACATGTTTCTTCTTGGCCAACACCTTAGACACTGGCAAAAAACTGAGGTGCTCCCGGATGGGAGGGGCTTATATAGGGGAGGGTACTTCCGGTTTTGGAAGTTGCCAGTGCCAGCACCTGACGGTATCTATATAACCCATTAGTAATGACTATGTCGCTCTGTGTCCCGTGATGTACGAGAAAGAAATTACCTCTTCCTTCATCCTCTTTTGCTCCTCCTTTATTTTCTGTTTGATTTCTTCCACAGCAGCCTTTCTTCTTTGTACTTTCCTTTTATGGAAACCAGTCAAATATTCTCTATAAACAAGACAGAGAAACCTATATAAGACACCTGGACATGCCATACTGGGTCTGATAAATGACCCAAAACCAGTAATTTAGTTACATAGTTGGCTTGTAAAAAAAAAACAAAAAAAAAACAAAACCCCACACACACACCACACAACACTCACAAATAGAAAACCTCCATAAACACTATCCTATACCCACAGCTGATTCAGAGGAAGGCAAAAACTTCAGTGGGGAAAAAAAATAAAAATATCCCTTCTCATCCCCCATGAGGCAATCACATATTCCCTGGATCAATAACCCCTGTCAATATTACCTCTAAGGCTGGGTTCACACTGGTACCACAAACACTCCGACATTGGGAGCTCATGTCGTATGACGTGTGAAAATCAATGTTTCCCTATGGGAGCTGTCTTAACAGGTCCGACACAAGTTGGTCCAACTTTGAAAATGCTCCCTGCACTACTTTGGTTCAACTTTGATCCTACTTCAGCCCATTGTATATCACTGAAGTCGGATCAAATGCTATGAGTAAGCACTACAATAGTGTGAAACGCGTTAGCCAGATGTGATCAGTTTGCTGTGTCGTGCAGTGTGTTTTGTTTCCTGAACCTTTTGGAATAAAGGGTTTTTAATCGGAGTGCTGCTTCCAGAAGTCACTTTCTTTTCCTTTTGATTGAAGTCGGATCAAAGTCGGATCAAAGTCGGATCGCCGTCTGCATGATCCGACTTCGGCATGCCCCTTGTGCTCTGATGATCTTGAGGAGGAACTCGACGCCAAATTTTAAATAAAAAACCGGCATGGGTTCCCCCTCTAAGAGCATACCAGGCCCTTCGGGTCTGGTATGGATATTAAGGGGAACCCCCTACGCCGAAAAAACGGTGCGGGGTCCCGCCAAAATCCATACCAGACCCTTATCCGAGCACGCAACCCGGCTGGTCAGGAAAGGGGGTAGGGACGAGCGAGCGCCTCCCCCTGAAACCGTATCAGTCCGCATGCCCTCAACATGGGGGGTGGGTGCTTTGGGGCAGGGGGGCCCTGCACCCTCCACCCCAAAGCAACCTGTCCCCATGTTAATGAGGACAAGGGCCTCTTGCCGACAACCCTGGCCTTTGGTTGTCAGGGTCTACAGGCGGGGGGCTTATCGGAATCTGGGAGCCCCCTTTAATTAGTGGGGCCCCCAGGTCCTGGCCCCCCACCCTATGTGAATGACCCCTACACCTGAAAAAAAAAAAGTAAATAAAAAAAAACACACTACACAGGTTTTTAAAGTAATTTATTAGGCAGCTCCGGTTCTCCCACTGTCCGGTGTCTTCTGACGGGCCTCCGCCGCTATCTTCTGCTAGCTCTTGCCCAATCTTCTCCGTCTTCTTCCCTCTGCTCTTCTTCTGATGTTGACGCAACGCTCTCTCCCACTGCAATTCCGTGTGCACGGTGCGCAACGACTTATATTGGCATGGAGCGGGGTCACCAGATGAGGTCACCTGGTGACCCCGCCCCTTATGACATCACCACACAGGGCATGCTGGGAAGGTGACGTCATACAGGGCAGGGTCACCAGATGACATCCAGTGACCCCGCACCATGCCAATATAAGCCGTTGCGCACTGCGCACACGGCATTACAGCGTTGCGTCAACATTGGAAGAAGAGCAGAGGGAAGAAGACGACTGAAGACCGGGCAAGAGCTAGAAAAAGAGCAGAAGAAGATAGCGGAGGAGGCCCAGCAGAACACTCCAGACAGCGGGAGAAGAACCGGAGAGACCCCCGGAGCTGCCTAATAAATTACTTTAAAAACCTGTGTAGTGTGTTTCATTGTTGACACTTTTTTTCCGGTGAATGGGTAGGGGTACGATGTACCCCATTCTCATTCACATAGGGTGGGGGGCCGGGATCTGAGGGCCCCCTTATTAAAGGGGGCTCCCAGATTCCGATAAGCCCCCCACCCGCAGACCAAACAACCAACTGCCAGGGTTGTCGGGAAAAGGCACTTGTCCTCGTCAACATGGGGATAGGGTACTTTGGGGTCGGGGGGCCGCAGGGCGCCCCACTGCCCCAAAGCACCCCCCCCTATGTCGAGGGCATGTGGCCTGGTACAGTTCAGGGGGGGGCGCTCGCTTGTCCCCATCCCCCTTCCTGACCGGCCAAGCTGTGTGCTTGGATAAGGGTCTGGTATGGACTGGGGGGGGGCCTCCACGTTTTTTGCGGCGTAGGGGGTTTCCCTTAAAATCCATACCAGACAGAAAGGCCTGGTATGTTCTTGGAGGGGGAACCCATGCCTTTTTTTTTTGGCGTGGAGTCCCCCGTCAAGATTCATACCAGACACAGTGCCTGGTATTGAAGTCGGATCCCTGTTCATTGAAGTTAGACGCATGTCGGACTTCAAGTCGCAGGGAAAAGACGGATCCAAAGTAGTACGACTGTCGTGTCGTACCAATGTTAACCCAGCCTAAAATTTCAATATGCAGGTATATTTTGTGCGTTAAGGGATACATCCAACTCTTTTTTTAAAACACTGAGCTGGCCAGAACCAGTTCTTAAGGGAGTCCATTTCGTATTTTCACAGCTTACTGTGAAGAAACCTTTCCGTATATGAAGTTTAAATCCCCTTTCCTCCAGATGTAAAGAGTGCCCCTTGTCCTTTAATGACCTAAATGTGAATAACTCTACAGCAAGTTCACTATATGGACCACTTATGGATTTATATTAAATTGATCATATCCTTCCTTAAGACCCCTTTCACACATGGGGTGGCGGGTCCATTAGCGGTAAAGTGCCGCTAGTTTAAGCAACGCTTTACCGTCGTTTTAGCAGCTTAGGGGGCACAAATATACAATAAATTACCCAATGTTTTGGTAAAATATAAAAAGTAGAGGAGGTTGCACGTAAATAGATAGCCAACAGGTCAGTACCCTGTTATTTTCCATAGGCAACGCTTTAAAACCCTCTATAAGTCATCAGTTTAGCGTTATGAAGGAGGTCTGGTACTAGAATAATTGCTCTTATTCTGGCATGCACAGCGATATGCAACGAGTATCGCAAACAACGTTTTCAGGCACAGGTGCCCCATTGGGTGCGTTTAGGTTTGTACATGCGTATGTGTGGAATTTTATGTTATGATTGATGATTTTGTTTTGGTGACAGGTTCTCTTGAGTGAGACATGAGACATGCAGGATCTAAAAAACCCTACATGTCTCCCTTCTGCTCCAATGAATGTAATGCACTGCACTGCATTACATTCTTTCCCGGCCTTGATGGCTGGGGAAACCGTCAACGGGAACCTGGAAATTACATCACACGTCACTTCCGGAACAACTAGAAGGGAAGGAGAGCGGATGTGTGTCCGCTCTTCTTCCTCCCCCCACCCCATCTACTCGGCGGCACCCACAATGCCCACCCCGGGCCCGCAGATGGGCAAGCGGAGCCCACGAGCGAGGTGTGGGAACATTTGAGCGGCAGCCCAGGCACCAGGTCAAAACTACTGGCCGCCATGGCGACCTGGCACCTGAAGTTTGTTGAGAAACAATGGCTTTGAAATTTACAGAGCTCAATTCTTTTAGGATTTGTGGGTGAATGCCATCTGGTCCAGGTGCTTTACCTACCTTTATTCTATCTAAATATTTCTGGGCCATATATATTTTGAGCCATTTGGGGCTATGTCAATATCATTCCCATGATGGACTTGAGCTCCCCCATGCTCCAGCGGGTTGAACAGGCAAAAAAAAAAAAAGAAAAGAAGAATGGCGATTCCCCCATTCACACATGTGCATCAGGGAAACATTCCTGCAGAGATACTTACTGTGTATTCTGCTTTCTGGGAGCCTTCCCCACCAGTAGAATACAATGATCAGCTATAGCCAGCAGCACTGATCATTCGGAAAAAAAAAACGACTGGCTGCTTGTACATAAGTAGATCAACTTGTGTACAACTAGCTGACCCATACATGGATTGAAGTTTGGCTGGTCCCTGCTAAACCGGCCGAATTCTGCTCCATGTATGGGCAGCGGAGTGTTGTTAACAGTTTACATTAAATGAAATCATGTTATGGTCACTACTACCCATATGTTCCCTTATATGAACATTAATAATAATAATAATAATAATAATAATAATCTCTGTATGGTGTGCGATTAACAGGTTCTATTAACAGAGCATCATTTCTTCTTTTTTTTTTCTTACTTCTTTTATTCAAAAAGGTCAAAAATAGGAACACATGCAGAAATCCTTTTAACAATCTCAAATACAGAGTTATGCAGTCCCACAAGAGATCATATTACACATGGTTATCCTTGAAGAGCAAAACGGACTTCAAGGCATATACAAGAAAAATGTGCATGAAGGATCACCCTGTTATCTGAAAAGTGGTCAGACAACGTAAAGCTCCCCAGTTAAACAAAACATAACATGTATAACGTGAAAAGGCCAAATGATAAATACTAACATTGTTTGTACCAGGATAAACAATATACTGTATATACACACACACACACACACACACACACACACACACGAGTATAAGCCAAGTTTTTTAGCCCTTTTTTTAGGGCTGAAAATACCCATCTCGGCTTAAACTCGAGTCAGTGTACCTTGGGCTTCCATTTTTTAAAACTCACGGCTTCCTCCTGGTCCCGTCCCGTGATAGGCGTTTGACACTGTGTTCAGCGTTCCGCCTATCACGGACCTTCTCTTGTCCGAGGATGAAAGAATGTCCGTGATAAGTGTCAAACGCCCATCACGGAACAGGACCAGGAGGAAGTCGCGAGTTTTAAAAAATGGACGCCTGCTGCGCAGCCTGTCAAGAATTTCAGGTACGCTGCAATGGGCACAGTGAGGTTGCAATGGACACAGTTGACCATCTTTTCCGCTTACAGTAGCTGCTGCATTCTCACCCTAGGCTTATACTCGAGTCAATAAGTTTTACCAGTTTTTGGTGGTAAAATTAGGTGCCTTGCCTTATACTCGAGTATATACAGTAAGCATTTCAAGCGAAAAAGTGCTTTGTGATTATCATTCCAAGTCTGTGGCAGCTAGGGGTGAACAGGTTTGTGGTGGTGTACAGTACACACATAAAATACAGAGAGATAAGAGGTACTAATGTATCCTTATACTGGGTCAGAGATAGCAAATAATCCCTGTTGTGTTGTATTCCAGGGGTCTCCAAACTTTCTAAACAAAGGGCCAGTTTACTGTACTTATTGCTCTCATTCTGGACTGTAGCCACTGGGAGTAGAAATGGTCTTTGACAATGGGAGTAAACAGTGCATCTTTGTCATTGGAGGGAGGAATTCCTCCCACTGACAACCATCGTTGGTGTTCGTGGAAGGAATAGGGTCCCATAGTCAGTGGGAGGAATAGTGCCTTGTTGTCAGTAACAGGAATTATTCCCCTATTGTAGGTGTCAGTGGGAAGAATACCGTTTTGCATCAGTGGGAGGAAAAGTGCCCCAACCGCATCCAGCCCCGGGCCACAGTTTAGAGACCACTGGTGTAGAGCATAATTTTTAGTTTGTGCCTCTATGAACCATATCATAAAATTGCCTTGTAATTGGTTTATAAATTTAAACACCTTTTACTATTCCAGCAGTGTCTATACTACAGTCAGTTTCTGGGTAGTTAAAATCCCTCATTATTATCACTGTCCCAGCCCTTTCTATCTGTGCAAGGAGCCGAGTCTCCACCTCCCTCATTAATAATGGGTGGCCTGTAACAAACTCCAATAGAAGTATGCACATCCAAGTGCAGTTTAATCCATAATGCTTCAGAACCATCAGACCCTCCAACAACGTTTCACACTCACTTGGGGGAATCACTTCTCATTGAAATCACTTCTCATAGAGACAGCCACAGACACTTTTATGTTTTACCCTCTCTCCCCAAAAGAGAACATAGCCAGGAATAATAAAATCGTGTGAAGAATGAAGCCAAGATTCCACAATACCAGTTATCTGTGGTTGCTGGCATTTTGAATCATATGTTAGTATTTATAAAATGTTTACAAATGTGCATAAATCAGACATCTGTGTTAACTATTCTGCCTTAGCCCCAGTTTACACCAGTGCAATTTGTGCGTATGGAACCGCTCAAATCGGCTTGTACAGATGTTGAAAGAGATACCTGTACAATTTTTGGCGATTTCATTCACGACTTGCATAGACATCGGTGCATGAAGTCGCACAGATGTTGGCAAGCCGCATATGAAATCGCACTGACCAGCGGCTTTGAAATTGCACTGAAGTAGCACGATATCAAAGCCACCTTCAGTGTGAACCAGGGCTTAGACTTAACTAATAAAATAATTTACACCTGTCTACCCATTACTTAGAATGGGCATGGGCATTGACTCCACTACACCACTGAAGGTATGCTGTGGTGGTATATGGCACCAAGCTGTCTGTAGCAGATCCTTTAAATGCTGCAAGTTGCAAGGTGGGACCTCCATGAATTGGATTTGTTTTTCCAGCACAATCCACAGATTCTCAACTGGATTAAGATCTGGAGATTTTGGAGGCCAAGTCGACACCTTAAGCTTGTTGTGTTCCTCAAACCATTTTTTGCAGTGTGGCAGGGTGCATTATCCCGCTGAAAGAGACCACTGCCATCAGAGAATACAACGTCCATGAAGAAATGTACTTTTGTTAGGAACAACGTTTAGGTAGGTGGTACGCGTCAAGTAACAGCCACATGAATCACAGGACCCAAGGTTTACCAACAGAGAATTGCCTAAACCATCACATTGCCTTCTTCCTATAGGATGCACACAGCCATCAAAATTAAATAAAAGAAAAATGTGATTCTTCAGACCAGGCCACCTTCTTCCATTGCTTTGTGGTCCAGCTCTGATGCTCACATGCCCATTGTAGGTGCTTTTGGCACAGGTAACCTGACCAGTCTGTGGCTACACAGCCCCATGCACAAGAACCTGCAATGCTCATTTCAACACATCAACTTTATGAGCAAAACGTTTACTTGCTCAAGCTATTTGAGGCTTTCCCCACCCCACTCCCCTTGCATAAGTGCGGCTGCTGGGCTGTCTCTGCAGCCAAGGATTGGCTGAGGAAACGCCTGTGCTGCTCTTCAGCTGTGGGGGAAAACACAGGGTCGGCAACATGGGGATGTGTGCGGATTGGCTACCATGCGCAGCTACACCAGAACTCCAGTTTTAGTAAATCAACCCCATAGATGCAAGTCTACTAGATAAGGGGACAAAGAAAGGAAGTGCCACCCAAGTGCAATATATGTCAGATAAAAATGTTTAATCTCAAAAGGAAATGCACTTACAGTGCATTTCCTTTGAGAATAAACATTTTTAGCTGACATATTGCACTTAGGTGGCACTTCTTTTCTTTGTCCCCTTATCTAGTAGACTTGCATCTATGGAGTTGATTTACTAAAACTGGAGTTCTGGTGTAGCAGAGACAGCCCAGCAGCCGCACTTATGCAAGGGGAGTGGGGTGGGGAAAGCCTCAAAATAGCTTGAGCAAGTAAACGTTTTGCTCATAAAGTTGATTTAGGGTTTAGGGTTCCCAAAAACGCAGTGTTAGCAGGATCAGCCCAGATACCTGCTAGCACCTGCGTTTAGCCCCTCCGCCCAGCACACCCCACCCAAGTGCAGTATCGATCGATCACTGTCACTTACCAAACACAACTGCAGCGTTCGCAGAGACAGTCCTGATCCCTGCAATCGCTAAAAAAAATTTTTTTAAGCGTTTGATACATTTGCTGACAGTCAGGTGCTTTTTTACCTGTGAATCTTACTAGTGTACCCCTAAATTTAGAGCCCAAAATGGCAAATCGAAGGTACACTAGTAAAGAGGCCTACGAGATTCTGAGCATGACAGATAGTGAAGAGGAGGTCACGGATCTGTCAGATTCAGGCTCCGAATATCTTCCCGTAGAAGACAGTGAAGTCAGCGGCTCCATGTCAGATAGCTCTGACGACGAAGGTGAGGTCCCTGCTAAGGTCAGGCGTACCCGATCCCGATCTTCTGAGGTTGTTGAGGAGCAAGAACCGCAGGGCTCTCGTATCATGGAGCAGAGTAGTACTAGCGCCGCTATTCCTTCTGGTGAATTGGCAAGCACCAGCGGCCTAGTACAGCATGGGCGTACATCCAGCACTGCAGTATCACGTGGTGACATGGCGAGTCCCATAAGTGCAGTTCAAGCTGGCGAGGTGGCAAGTAGTGTCCCGCTGCCACCAAGAAGACAAAGGCAGGCCCGTCGTGCCCTTCCTGCAGAATTCGCCTATCCTGATTGGGTCCCCACCACTTCTGCAGAACCCGTACTTCCCCCATTCACTGCCCAACCCGGTATTCAGGTGGAAACAGCTGATTTTATGCCAATTGATTTTTATTCGCTGTTTTTTCACGGAAGATCTCTATAGATCTATTGTGGACCAGAGTAATTTATATGCTGGTCAATTCATCACCGCTAATCCCCAGTTGCCTTCCATTGCCAAAGATTGGAAACCAATTACGGTTTCCGAATTTAAGACCTTTCTGGGCCTTTCCCTCAACACATAAATTCCCGTCATTGCGTGTTTATTGGTCCACACACCCAATTGACCACATGCCCGTGTTCTCTGCCTCCATGCCCAGGAAACGATACGAGCAGATCTTGCGGTTCATGCACTTCAACGACAATAAACTTTGTGTCGTCCACGTGGGGACCCTGAATACGACCGGCTCTATAAAATTCGGCTCCTCATAAACCACTTCAAAGAAACGTTTTGCAGCCTTGTTTATTCCCGATCAAGTTGTCTGCGTTGACGAGTCCCTGATTAAATTTTCTGGCCGCTTGTCTTTCAAGCAGTACCGTCCCAGCAAGCGTGCCAGATACGGGGTCAAGCTCTATAAGTTCTGTGACAGGGCAACAGGCTATGTATGGAGCTTTACAGTTTATGAGGGAAAAGATAGTCAGGTTGAGCCGGTCAACTGCCCGGATTACATAGGGAGCGCTGGCAAGATAGTGTGGAACTTGGTGTCACCCTTATTCGGAAAGGGGTACCACTTGTATGTGGACAATTATTACACGAGCGTGCCACTGTTTAGTCACTTGTTTGATCATCAGATTGGAGCATGTGGCACCGTGCGACCTTATCGCCGGAGCTTTCCCCAGGGGCTTGTAGATTCCCAACTTAGGCTGGGGGAGAGAGCCTGCTTGAAGTGTAATAATTTGCTCGTTGTGAAGTGGAGGGATAATAAGAATGTTTTCCTTCTTACCTCCCTTCATGCAGACACGACAGTCCAAATTCGTACGGCGACTGGTGTTGTGGAGAAACCCCTCTGTGTCCACGAATATAACCAAAATATGGGAGGGGTGGACCTCAACGACCAGTTGTTGGCGCCGTATCTAATTGACCGTAAGGCGAGACGCTGGTACAAAAAAGTGTCTCTATCATTATTCCAATTGGCTTTGCTGAACGCTCATGTGCTATACAGAGCTTCAGGCGGGACTTTATCTCTTCTAAAATTCCAGAATGAGATAGTCACAGAACTCCTGTATCCAGGCGGTTCTGCACCTCACCATCCCCAACCAAATGCAGTAAGCCGGCTGCATGAGAGGCATTATCCGTATGTCCTCAAGATGTCATGTCTGTAGCAAGCGCGGATTTAGGTGTGACACCCGTTATTTTGTCCACGCTGTCCTGACAATCCTGGTCTTTGCCTTGGTAAATGTTTTGAACGCTTCCACTCAAAAGTGAAGTTTTAGCGTAGGGTACAGCATTTCAGACTAGGACACACTTACACAGGGTCTCCCAAGATGCCATCGCATTTTGAGAGACCCGAACCATTACAGTTGTTAAAGTTACAAACAAAAAAAAAAAAAAAGTATAAAAAAAACGTAAAAACAAAAAACACAAAAAAAAATAATAATAAAATAAAAAATAGTTGTCGTTTTATTGTTCTCTCTCTCTCTCTATTTTCTCTCTATTGTTCTGCTATTTTTTACTGTATTCTATTCTGCAATTTTTTATCATGCTTGCTTTTCAGGTATGTAATTTTTTGTTTTCAGGTGAGCCATTCAGCTGCAGCGCGGAATTATTTATCTTGACAGCAACAGCGTTTGCTCCCACGATACATAAAGCCGTGACTCCAACGCTGTAGGTGATTTCACCACCACAGTAAAAAAAAAAAGAGAATATATGCCGAAGCATGGGGGCAGCAGGGGCGGAGGAGAGATTTTGCTCCTAATGCTGCGTACATACGGTCGAAATTCCGACAAAGGCTTGCCCGTGGAAAAGTCTGACCGTGTGTACGCGGCATAACTTTTTGTGGGAGGATGCCCCCATGCTTCAGCATATATATATTTTAGGCACAGGTTGCGTTAAAAAAAGTGTTTTATTTTTTACTAGGTTTTTTTTTTTTAGTATTTGATTCGCAGGTATGGTATGGTAAGGTCTTACTGTTGTACTGGAATGTTACTTTGTTTTAATGTTAACCATCATTTGCTTAGCAGGTACGCCATTCAGTTGCAGCGCGGATCTATTTATCTTGACAGCAACAGCGTTTTCTCTCACGATACATAAAGCCGTGACTCCAACGCTGTAGGAGGTGATTTCACCACCACAGTGCGTACATACGGTCAAAATTCCGACAGAGGCTTGCCCGTGGAAAAGTCCGTGTGTACGCGGCATAACTTTTTTGCGGGAGGATGCCCCCATGCTTCGGCATATATAAATGGTGCATGTATGCCCATCATTAGAAGTGGGTGGATGAAGGGAGGTATTCTAATGGTGGGCATACCCACCGATCAATCTCTTTTTTTCTTTCAGCCAACAGACTGCAAGAAAAAAAAAAAAAAAGATTACAATACATGTCCAACAAGGACCAGCAACGTACTGGTATGTTGCTGGACTTTGAATGTTTATACCAGAATGATGCCTGCGGGTTTAGGTATCATCCTTTTCAGCCAGCGGCCGGCTTTCATGTAAAAGCAATCTAGCAGATAATTAGCCTCTGGACTGCTTTTACAAGCAGTGGGAGGGAATGTCCCCCCCCCCCCGGATATAAACAGCGCCATTGGGAAACTGGGAAAGCATTTTATCACACCGATCTTGGTGTGGTCAGATGCTTTGAGGGCAGAGGAAAGATCTAGGGTCTAACCCCCCAATTTTTTTCAAAAAAAAAGGAGTACCTGTCACTACCTATTGTCATCATAGGGGATATTTACATTCCCGAGATAATAAAAATGGTAAAAAAAAAAAAAAAAAAAAAAAAAAAAATTAAAATATGGAAGGAACAGTTTAAAAATTTAAATAAAAAAAGCAAAAATAAAAAAATAAAAAAGCACCCCTGTCCCCCCCTGCTCTTGCGCAAAGGCGAGCGCAAGCATCGGTCTAGCGTCATATGTAAACAGCAATTGCACCATTGCACCGCGAAGGTCAGATCGAGGGCAGTAATTTTAGCAGTAGACCTCCTCTGTAAATCTAATGTGGTAATCTGTAAAGGCTTTTAAAAATGTATGTAGTTTGTCACCGCTGCGCGTTTGTGCACAATTTTAAAGCATGTCGTGTTTGGTATCCATGTACTCGGCCTAAGATCATCTTTTTTATTTCATCAAACATTTGGGCAATATAGTGTGTTTTTGTGCATAAAAAATAAAGTGTGTTTTTTCCCCAAAAAATGCGTTTGAAAAATCGCTGGGCAAATACTGTGTGGAAAAGAAAAATGCAACACCCACTATTTTAATCTGTAGGGCCTTTGCTTTAAAAAAAAAAAAAAATTATAATGTTTGGGGGTTCAACGTAATTTTCTTGCAAAAAAAAATTAAAAATATGTTTTCATGTAAACAAAAAGTGTCAGGGCTTTGTCTTGAAGTGGATGATGTGTGACATAAGCTTCCTAATGTTGTGCATAAAATGCCAGGACAGTTCAACCCCCCCCCCCCAAATGACCCCATTTTGGAAAGTAGACACCAAGCTGAGAGGCAAAATGAGCCCATTGAATATTTTTTTTTTGTCCCAAGTGATTGAATGACAAAAAAAAAAAAAAAAAAATGTACAAAAAGTTGTCACTAAATGATATATTGCTCAAACATGCCATGGTTATATGTGGAATTGCACCCCAAAATACATTCTGTTGCTTCTCCTGAGTACGGGGATACCACATGTGAGACATTTTGGGAGCCTAGCCGCGTACAGGACCCCGAAACCCAAACACCACCTTCAGGATTTCTAAGGGTGTAAATTTTTGATTTCACTCCTCACTGCCTATCACAGTTTCGGAGGCCATGGAATGCCCAGATGGCACAAACCCCCCCCCCCCCCAAATGACCCAATTTTGGAAAGTAGATACCCCAAACTATTTGCTGAGAGGTATGTTGAGTATTTTGCAGATCTCGCTTTTTGTCACAAAGTTTGGAAAATTGAAAAAAAAAAAAAAAATTCTGTCTTCATTTTCAAAAACAAATGAGAGCTGTAAAATACTCACCAGCCTCTCAGCAAATAGCTTGGGGTGTCAACTTTCCAAAATGGGGTCATTTGGGGGGGGTTTTGTGCTATCTTGGCATTTTATGGCCTTCAAAACTGTGATAGGTAGTGAGGAGTGAAATCAAAAATTTATGCCCTTAGAAATCTTGAAGGCGGTGCTTGGGTTTTGGGGTCCCGTACGCGGCTAGGCTCCCAAAAAGTCCCACACATGTGGTATCCCCATAGTCAGGAGAAGCAGCAGAATGTATTTTGGGGTGTAATTTCACATATGCCCATGGCATGTGTGAGCAATATATCATTTAGTGACAACTTTGTGCAAAAAAAAAGAAAAAGTTTGTCATATTCCCGCAACTTGTGGCAAAATATAAAATATTATAAGGACTCAACATGCCTCTCAGTAAATAGCTTGGGGTGTCAACTTTCCAAAATGGGGTCATTTGGGGGGGTTTGTGCTATTTTGGCATTTTATGGCCTTCAAAACTGTGATAGGTAGCGAGGAGTGAAATCAAAAATTTGCGCCCTTAGAAATCTTGGAGGTGCTTGGATTTTGGGGCCCCGTACGCGGTTAGGCTCCCAAAAAGTCCCACACATGTGGTATCCCCGTACTCAGGAGAAGCAGCAGAATGTATTTTGGGGTGCAATTCCACATATAACCATGGCATGTGTGAGCAATATATCATTTAGTGACAACTTTTTGTAATTTTTTATTTTTTTTGTCATTATTCAATCACTTGGGACAAAAAAATAAAAAATATTCAATGGGCTCAACGTGCCCCTCAGCAATTTCCTTGGGGTGTCTACTTTACAAAATGGGGTCATTTGGGGGGGGGGGGGGTTGTACTGCCCTGCCATTTTAGCACCTCAAGAAATGAGATAGGCAGTCATAAATTAAAAGCTGTGTAAAATTCCAGAAAATGTTTGAGACGCTATAACTTTTGCGCAGACCAATAAATATCCGCTTATTGAATTTTTTTTTTACTAAAGACATGTGGCTTAATACATTTTGGCCTAAATGTATGACTAAAATTGAGTTTATTCGATTTTTCTTATAACAAAAAATTGAAAATATTTTTTTTTTCCAAATTTGAAGTCTTTTTCCGTTTATATCGCAAAAAAAAAAAAAAAAAATCACAGAGGCAATCAAATACCATTAAAAGAAAGTTCTATTTGTGGGAAGAAAAGGACGCAAATTTAGTTTGAGTACAACATTGCATGTCTGCACAATTTCCAGTTAAAGCAGCGCAGTGCCAAATTCTGAAATCACCTCCGGGGCTTAAAGGGGTTGGTTGTAAAGGTTTGTTTTTTATTTTCTAAATAGGTTCTTTAACCCAGTGTTTCTCAACTCCAGTCCTCAAGGCGCACCAACAGGTCATGTTTTTGGGATTTCCATTGATTTTCACAGGTGATTTGAGCAGTTTCACTGCCTTAGTAATTATCACAGCTGTTTTATCTGCAGGAAATCCCAAAAACATGACCTGTTGGTGCGCCTTGAGGACTGGAGTTGAGAAACACTGCTTTAACCACTTGCTGACCCCTTCACGGAGATATACGTCGGCAGAATGGCACGTACAGGCACAATCACATACCTGTACGTGGCCCTTTAACTGTCGGGGGCGTGCTCGCGACCCCCCTGCCTTCCCCGTGAGTGGGACCGCGGGTCCCGCGGACTCGATAGCCACAGGGATCCCCGCGATCGTCTCACGGAGGCTCGGAGCGGGGAGATGTGTGTGTAAACACATCATCTCCCAGCTCCTCTACTGACAATGTTAGCGATCTCCGCTCTGTGTAATCAGAGCGGAGATCGGTGACATGTCAGTCGTAGCCACGCCCCCCCCCTCAGTTAGTAATACGACCCTAGGCACACTTAACCCCTCCAGCGCCCCTAGTGGTTAACCCCTTCACTGCCAGTGTTATTTTCATTGTAACCAGTGCATTTTTATTGCACTGATCGCTGTGAAAATGACAATGGTCCCAAAAATGTGTCAAAAGTGTCCAATGTGTCCGCCATAATGTCGCAGTCACGAAAAAAATGGCTGATCGCCGCCATAACTAGTAAAAAAAATAAAATAAATAAAAGCCTTAAAACTATCCCCTATTTTGTAAACACTATAATTTTTGCCCAAACAAACCAATCAATGAACGCCGATTGCGATTTTTTTTTACCAAAAATATGTAGAAGAATACGTATCGGCCGAAACTGAGGAAAAAAAAAAAATGTTCTATATTTTTTGGGGATATTTATTATAGCAAAAAGTAAAAAATATGTCATTTTTTTCAAAATTTTCGCTCTATTTTTGTTTATAGCGCAAAAAATAAAAACCACAGAGGTGATTAAATACCACCAAAAGAAAGCTCTATTTGTGGGAAAAAAAAAAGGACGCCAATTTTGTTTGGGAGCCATGTCACACGACCGCGCAATTGTCAGTTAAAGCGACGCAGTACCGAATCGCAAAAAGGGGCCTGGTCATAATGGCCCGTATTGGTCCGGGGCTTAAGTGGTTAAGCTAGTGCATTGTTGGTTCACTTACCTTTTCCTTTACCTTCTAAATGTTTTTTTTCTTTGTCTGAATTTCTCACTTCCTGTTTCTCCTCAGTAAACTTCACACCATCATCTGAGTGGTGTTGAGTCAGCCAGAACAGCTTACTGAGGAGGAACAGGAAGTGAGAAATTCAGACAAAGAAAACAAAGAAAAAAAATATTTAGAAGGGAAATCTAAGGAAAAGGTAAGTGAACCAACAATGCACTAGCTTAAAGGAACCCATTTAGAAAATAAAAAAACAAACCTTTACAATCCCTTTAAGTGGTTCAATAGGCTTTTTACTGTACTTTATACAGCCCATCTTCAGGGAAAAAGAAAAATACCCCCAGACTGCAAAGGTTATATGCTTGTTTAGGTCTAGAGAGGAGCAAGGAGCAGTTTTCGTTCCCAACCCCCCCCCCCCCCCACAGCTGGAACTCTCCTTTACTTCCTCTACGCTCCAGCTGTGGACTGTCCCTCATTATCACATCCAATGCAGGGCTATGGGCTCTGCATTGGACTTGATTATGTGTGAAGACCTGCAATCGCCAGAGCATAGGGGGGGGGGGAGCTAGAGACCGGTTTAGAGCCTGTGGGAGCTAAGGAGCAAATTAGTAAAACAGTTTTTTTGCATCCCTCTAGACCTAAACGAACATCATTGGCAGACACCTTTGCAGATCAGGGACAGCTCCACTGCAAATGAGCATTTTTCCTTTCCCTGGAGATGGGCTTTATGTATCAAAAGATAAAATTAACTTAAAAAATCTGCATCATGCTTTCAATAGGCATTTCTAGTCTTCTGGGGAAGGTAGAGTGGGAACATGGCTTATGTAGAGATTGCAAAACAAATTAGTTCATCACTCACTTTCTCTTCTCCTCATCAAAAACCAGCTCTCGGCGGCTAGAAGAAACTTTCTTTCTTTTCCCCATCTTTCTTAAATGTAAGCAAAAATTTTAGAACAAGACTTCCTTTCCGGTTAGGGTTTCTAAAACAAAAAAACAAAAACAAAATTACAAACATATAGAGTGCTAATATCAGTGCTTACATTTTTTCTTATGATTTGGCTAGCGGGGAGGGTAATTTTGCTGTTCGGAGAAATTCCCCCCATGTCAGTTGCTCCCCTTCACTTTGGGGAGAATTTTTTCTTGCTTCTACTTGTGTCCCAAAGACAGGAAGCTAGGGGATCATTTTATCGGACAACAATGAAAACCTAAAATAGGTTCTAACCCTTCCCTACTCTATAAAAAAATAACCAAAATTCTATTTAAGTGCGACTGTGTCCATGTGAAAGTTAAACTAAGCTTAATCAAGAGGGTGACATTTAGTTTGCTAAAGCACTGTATATCCTACAATTTAAGTTTCAGTTACTTGTTGTCTATATTGCCCAATGTTTGTTGATTGGGCTGCAAAACGCACATGTGAAAGGGTGAAAATGCAGGAGAGCAATTGAGTGACAGAGCGTTGTACCTTATAACAAGCACTAAACTTCTCTGGGCTGCCCACCTGTTAGTGACAACAGTGGCTCATGTCTGTGCAGTGTGTTTGTAATCTCCACCCCTGGTTTATTTGACAGCGTGGCAATGCAGAAGAAAAACATTAAAAGACAGTTTTCACGCCAAAACAGAAAGTGCCTGAACAAGAGCCTTCATGGCAGAAGGCGCAGAAAATTATTTAAAACACATTTTAACCATATGTTAAATGACTGGGTATACATCTTAACCCCTTCTCTCACTGTGGGAAGGCTGTAAGATTGATCAGTAACCACCATGATGGGTTACTGATAGGAATTCATCGATACCCCTTTTTTTTATTGGCGAGTACTAATACATTGCGATACCTTTGGTCAAATACTTACTGATACTGAAACAAACTTTGCAGTGTGATTTGCATCCATACAAAAACTAGTTGCATCATCCGGTGTTGGTTAATCAAGACAGGCAAAAGACCAGAACCTGGAAGAGGCCTGGGAGAAGATACCACCACCTGCGAGAGACTTCTCAAACATCTGTCCAAAGGAGCAGGATTGAAAAAAAAAATTGGAGCAAATTTCTTACTGTGAATGTGGTTTTTATGTCGAGAAATTACATTTAAAAAAAAAAATAATTGAAGGAGAAGTACAGCTTGTTTAGCTGTGGATCATAGGAGTGCAGTTTGCTCTGCCAAAGCCTGCTGTCGGCTGACATCACAGAGCTGGTCCAGGCTATGGCAAGATCACGACAATATGGTCAGGATCCGCCCACAACCCTGGACCAGCATCTGGCTCAGCCTCGGTGAGCCGCTCCCTCTGTAGCCCAACACTCCAGTGAGCGCAGGGGCAGAGCAGATAGACGGTACTTGACAGTCACCAGTAAGAATGGGCTTGGGTGTGTTCGGATCAAACCCACCAGGGAGCCGGTACTGCACACCGCCCATCATAGGCAGCGTATGTGCAGCTGCCGGTCGGGGAAATGCCTGACTGCCTATGATTGGCAGTGTGCAATGACAGCTGATCCAAACATGCCCGAGCCCATCACTAGTCACCAGCTCACGGAGCTCTGAGAACCAATCAGTGGTCTTTGATCGGTCGGTTCCAAGCCTTAGAGCCTGTGAGGGACAGATGCAGCATTGGACCGTTTAAAAATTTGGTATGAATATTCATTCAAAAATAAACCAGTTTATGGTCAGCTGGAGGAACTTAAAATTGTGTTTGCCAACTGCACAAAATTAAAGAGCGAGTGGACATTTCTGACAAGTCTCCAGTAGGGATGAGCTCAGGCGTATTCAGATACAGTTGAAACCTGCCTGAGCTATTCTGCCAGGAAGCTGTCACTGCAGAATGCCAATCATAAGCGGCCGAGACATTTCCCACCAACACATATACAATTGGCATGTATATGTGTGGCTGTTGAGATGGGGAATGCCTCGGCCATATATGATTGGTGGTGCACAGTGACAGCTTCGGGATAGCGCAGGCGGGTTTGAACACACCTGAGCTCATCCCTGGTCCCCAGGAGTCCTCATTGCTCCCTGGTCATAGCAACTTTGTAAAATCTAACACATATGTTGACACATTCCTCCAATACAAGCACCTAGACGGATCACAGAGGATGAGCACTGACAGCCACGATCAGTACAATTCATTATTTCAAAAGCAGACTAGGAACATCTGAGAATAGTAACTCTGCACCAGCCCTGCAGATACCTGGCATGTAATTCCATCTACTAAGTTAATACCCATGGAGGGAACCTTCTTTAGAATTAATGTTGCTAACAAAATTCCCCAATCAGCTCTGTATTATGTACCTCTGCACCCCATATACCACCGGAGAGTCTCAACCTGGCCGGTTCTGCAAGTCAGCAGTCGCCACTCACTCATACACAAGGCTCCAGCTACACACGTGCCAGCTACATACGTGCCTGCTACCCACTTCCTGCTTTACGGCGATGACGTCACATGAACGCGCCGAGCAGTGAGAGAGTGAGGGGGCGGCCATAGCGGCGTGGTTCATAACAGACTGGATTTTAGTTCCGCTTTGCCTGTGCTATACTCCACACCCAAAAACTTTACTCCAACATACAACAGCCTTTCCTAAAGTAGAGCAGAGAGCAATGCTGTCCTTTTGCACATAACTATTTTTCTTCAGATGTGAACCCACTGATATCTCGTGTGAGTTTCAAATTGTTAAAAAAGGTTGTAAACCTCCGAAAACAAAAAACCTGCAAGACAAAGGCAGAACGATGCCCTGCAGTGCCACCCACACTCCTCTCCCGCCAACATCCGGAGTTCTTTTAGGGTTTGCGGGCTCTGGCACTGTGATTGGGCGGAGCCACGATGACATCACTCCCACGCACGCACGAGCCATCTGTCACGGCACAGGCCCTGAAAAAACTGCACTAGCAGGACGTTTCTTTAGTGCGCATGCGCAGATGACATTGGTGCAAGCGTTAATGGTAAATATCTCCTAAACCGTGTAGGTTTAGGAGACATTTATGCCTCGTTTCCACTGCGCGGATCGGTTCGGTACGGTACGCTATTTTGGGTGTTTCCATTATGAAAGCGTGCCATTAAACCGTACCGCACCATTCAGGGTCCTGCTTCAGACGTGGGGCCATAGAAAATGGAACGGTACGGTTAGGGCGGAGCTACTGGCGTCACACGATACATTCCACTGATTGGTGGACAGAAAATCGTCAATGCTGACGTCAAAGCAAAGTGCCAAACAAGCACCTTGTCGCCCTCAATATAAAGGAGAAGGATGCCTGCAAACAACAGCAGGGTCTGGTCATCTGAGGAACTATCTACTTTCCTAAGGATTATTGGGGATAGCGTTATTCAGAGTGAGCTTGATGGATCAGTGAGAAACGAAAAGGTGTACAAAGATATTTCTCAACGAATGGCAGCCGAGGGATTTGAACGGACATCGGGGCAGTGCAGGGAAAAGCTTAAGAAGCTTAAAGGACAATATAAAAAAATTAAGGACGACAACAGCCGTAGTGGAAACAGTCGGAGTACTTGGAGGTGGTACGACGACATGGACGCCATTTACGGACATAGGCCGGCAAACCAAGGCAGGGAGGGTGGTCTGGACTCTGCAACTGCAATTCTCGAATCCATGGTAGACCCCTTTGGTAAGTTTTAATTTTTTTTGATGCCATAGGATTTCGCTATGCTAACCTGTAAAAAAAATATATATAACCAAATGTTTTTTTCAGAAACAGCTGATGGACTCTCCAATGATGCGTCAAACTTGTCAGATGATGGACCTTCAACGTCTTTCAGCAGCACCAGTAGTATCTCATCAAGCCAACCACAGAGTACCCAACCACAGATTAGCCTACAGAGTACCCAACCACAGAGTACGCCCAATGCACCCCGGCACAAATGGTAAGACATGTGAAATGTGTGCATTTTCTTAAAATAACTAATCAGTGGGGTAGAAGAGCAGTGGGTACAGAGGTGTAAGAGGTGAGAAGTGGGTTCAGCAGTGGGGCAGATGTGCAGGGGGTACAGAGGTGTAAGAGGTGAGAAGGGGGTTCAGCAGTGGGGCAGATGTGCAGGGGGTACAGAGGTGTAAGAGGTGAGAAGGGGGTTCAGCAGTGGGGCAGATGTGCAGGGGGTACAGAGGTGTAAGAGGTGAGAAGGGGGTTCAGCAGTGGGGCAGATGTGCAGGGGGTATAGAGGTGTAAGAGCTGAGAAGGGGGTTCAGCAGTGGGGCAGAAGAGCAGTAGGGCAGATGTGCAGGGGTTACAGTTGTGGGGCAGTAGATAAATGTGATGTAGTCTGGTGTGGCAGATGAGAAAGAGGGTTACAGTATTGTTTTGACAGATGTTACCAAAAACACTAGTTTGATATTTTGTATATTATAGGTCATAGGAGACGTTTGCAGTTGGATCTGCGCACAGTCATGGAGGATATGAGGGCAGCAGAAGAAAGGCAGCTGGAAAGAATTGAGAACGAATCTGAAAGGCGGTTTCAGGCACTGCGTCAGGATGCACAGGAAGCTATGCGCCAGGAGGCAGAAATCGCCCGTCAGCAGATGGAGCAGCTGTCTACCTTCAACCAGGCCTTCCTCGGTGTCCTAGGTCAGCTTGTTCAAGTCCTTTCAGCCAGTCGTGAACCCAGGTCACCACCCAGACCGTAGTGCCTTTCATGTAGCAAAGGACCTGTACCCATTTTTTTTTATTCTTTTTTTATAAAAAAAAAATATCTTAGTTTTCTTTAACAGAATATATGGAACGATGAGTTTTTTGTGAAATAAAAACCATGAGCGAATTTTTTGAGTATGTATTTTTTATTATAAAACATTATTAACAATATAGCAAAAAGGTATTACATTTTTTAATAAATCATGGTAAAAATTTAAACATTGAGGTGCAGCATCAGAGCCTGGCGTATTTCACTGCACTCTTCTTCCATATCATGGGATGCTATTACTGGTACTGGCTCTTCTGAAGATGTATTCCAATCCTGGTCAAAGTCTTCTCCATGACTTTCACAAAGATTGTGAAGAGCACAGCAGGTAAGCACCATGGATTTGGCAAGTTTAATGTCACTGTCATTCCTCTTCATAAGACACCTCCATCTACCCTTCAGTCTTCCAAAAGCATTTTCCACTACGACACGTGCCCTGGATGTTTTTTTGTTGTAGGTTTGCTGTTCTGTTGTCAGGCGGCCATTGTCAGGAAATGGTTTCAGGAGCCAAATTTGTAAAGGGTAGGCAGAGTCCCCAAGAACATAATACCCAACATTGACCCCACAAATATTCTTAGTGGAACCAGGGTACAGTCCTCCCTGGCCAACCCTGTCCCAAAATGTGGACAATCGTAGAACACGAGCATCATGCAAACTCCCAGGCTTTCCTACATTCACATTCCAGAATAGTCCCTTGCCATCCACTACTCCCTGGAGGATGATAGAATGCCAGCCTTTCCGGTTGAAATAGTCAGTGTGGTATTCTTGTGGTGCTATTATTGGTATGTGTGAGCCATCAATAGCACCAACACACTGTGGAAGGCCCCACCTGTTCTCAAAGTACTCAGCCATGTCTTTAAGCTTTTCCCTGTCCGGAAAATGCACAATTTCAGGAGCTAGCAATGTGCAGACAGCCTTACAGAAGTCCTGCACACACCGGCACACTGAAGATTTACTGACACCGAAAAGATGACCAATACTTCTATATTCACTGTTGGTAGCCAGCTTCCACAGTGCAATGGCAACTCTTTTCCTCACTGGCAAACTGGCTCTGAAGTTGGTGCTTTGCTTCTCCATCGCTGGACGTAGCTTGGTACAAAGGTATGAGAAGGTTTCCTCAGACATTCTAAAATTCTGCACCCACTGTGTGTGGGTGAATCCCGGGACGGTCACATCCCACCACTCATTGGCACGGGGGAAAGCCCAAATGACTGGTCGCCGGCGCTGATTTGCCAAAAGCAGAAGCATCTAAAAAAAAAAAAAAAAAAAAACACAGATGGTAACATATCACAAAAAAAAAAAAAAAACATTACACATATATAACATATGTGTCTGGTGGGTCATTGTGTGTGTGTGCATGTCAGGTAGGTGGGTCAGTGTGTATGTGTAAGTCAGGTAGGTGGGTCAGTGTGTGTATGTGTAAGTCAGGTAGGTGGGTCAGTGTGTGTTTGCATGTCAGGTAGGTGGGTCAGTGTATGTGTGCATTTAAGGTAGGTAGTGTGTATGTCAGGTAGGTCTGAGTTAAGTCGGTCAGTTGTGCTTACCCTATAGCGCTGCCGTCTTTGCCGCACAAAGGTGTACTTCTCCTCCCGGCTAAACATCCAAGCTAGCAAATTTCTTTTCTTCAATGCTGTTTTTCTCATTGCCGCTCGCAACCTTCTCTCATACAGTGTGGCATGTATTTGGACTACAAAGAACCAAAAGGCCAGTAGAAAAAACACAAGCTGCTGGATAACCTCCATTATTGTTTTTGTTGTGTAGCTGGCGCTGACTGACGCTGCGTCACGTTTCTCGTCGCACTAGTGTGACATCACGCAAGGCATTTTTTCTAAAATCTGTATGGCCCCTGGCGGTCCGACTTGCAGTGGAAACTCTCACGAGAATAGACCGGACCATTCTAACCGTTCCAAACCGTACCGACCCGAACCGTTCCGCTCAGTGGAAACGTAGCAAAACAGTACCTACAGGCAAGCCTTATAGGCTTACCTGTAGGTACAAGTGGTGTAGCAGAGTTTACAACCACTTCCATACCGGGCCTATTCTGGCACTCCTCTCCTACATGTAAAAATCATATTTTTTTTGCTAAAAAATTACTCAGAACCCCCTAACATTATATATGTTTTTGTCAGACACCCTATAACCCCCTAACATTATATATGTTTTTGGCAGACACCCTAGGGAATAAAATGGCGGTTGTTGCAACTTTTTATCTAGCATGGTATTTGCGCAAAATGTTTTCATGAATTTCATGAATTAAAAAATAACAAAACAGTAAAGTTAGCCCAATTTTTTTTGTATAATGTGAAAGATGATGTTACGCCCAATAAATAGATACCCAACATGTCACGCTTTAAAATTTGTGCACACTCATGGAATGGCGCCAAACTTCGGTACTTAAAAATTTCCATAGGCGCCGCTTAATTTTTTTTTTTTACAGGTTACCAGTTTAGAGTTACAGAGGAGGTCTAGTGCTAGAATTGTTGCTTGCGCTCTTATGCACACATATGTAAGCGGAACTTCATTCAGATCTTCCCACTGAAAGTCAAAGACGTCATATGACGTCCTTGGGCTGGAAGTGGTTAAAGTAGAACTAAAGGCAAAGGTTTTTTTTTGGTTACAGTAATAGAGATACCACCACTGTCAGTTTTTTTTTTTAACCATTAACTGAGAAGAAAATCCCTGTACAGTGATGGAATTCCTGGTTGTCACCAGAATTAGTGTCCCCACTGAAAGATTTCCCCTCTTCCTGTTCTGGTGACAATCCAAAATGTGTGATTTTCCTTCACTTTCATTCTCGTGGTAACTAAACAGGGCAAATAAAGAAGATGAATTTCCTCAATGGGGGCACAGACAAAACAAAAAGTTTTGCAATTAGTAAAATTTTATTGTGATTTCAGAAGCTGTTCTTGTGTGCAATATATTTTTTTCCAGCGCACTGGGTTGCGACATAAACAACAGCATCACAATGCCACTGTGTGAATAGAACTAAGGCTACATTCACATTCACC
The DNA here is from genome assembly GCA_029206835.1 of Rana muscosa. NCBI lineage: Eukaryota > Metazoa > Chordata > Amphibia > Anura > Ranidae > Rana > Rana muscosa. Next base: position 426,340,116 of record CM055120.1, on the reverse strand, counting down.
TGTGTGGTAAAATGCAGCGCTATACCACGCAGACTAAGGGCGTGCCAACACTGGCAGGGAGCAGTGCAATGTATGTCTTAGCAGACTGCGCTGCTTGTTCTTATTTCTTAACTTTATTTACAGTGTCACTTCATTCATGTCACTGCACAGCAGCACAGTGTGTTACGCTGCTATTTTGTGACATGCAAGGCAACTTGGTGCGGGAAAAATGCAGATGTGCTATATTTTTCTGCTTTGCAATGCACTTGCACATCATGCCAATGTTGTGGTGTCTGTGGAGCACATAGAAAACAGTTGTTATTTGTGCGCCCTACCCTTGAGCTGCATTTATGCAGTGCAGAGAAACACAGGTCAGCACACTGTGTATGAGCCCTTTAAAATGATTGTAAAGTTAACACCTTTTTTTTTTTCTTTAATAACAAACATGTTATACTTATCTGCTCTGTGCAGTGATTTTGCACAAAGTGGCCTCAAACCTCCTTATATTGGGTTCCCTGCCAGCACCCTTGGCTCCTCCTCTTCTCCGTGTGCTATCTAGAAAGCCACTTCCAATGGTAGCACATGTGCAGACTTGATACCAAGCAGGTAACTAATTGTTACCTGCAAGCAGCATCTTTGGGGTGGTGCGGGAGCGGTGTATACACTGCTCCCAAAATGCCTTGCCCATTGAAATGAAAAGGCAGCTCCACCGAAGCGCCTGCAAAGCGTTTCGGCAGCGTCGAAACACGGGCACTATTAAGACTTTCTTCGGCCGCTAGCGGGGGTTAAAAGCACCCTGCTAGCGGCCAAAGAAAGTGTTAATAGTGCCCATGTTGCGGCGCTGCCGAAGCGCTTTGCAGGCGCTTCCGCAGAGCTGCCCATTCATTTCAATGGGCAAGGTCCACACCATCCCAAAGATGCTGCATGCAGGACTTTTTTTCCAGTCCTGCAAGCATACCGCCCCAGTGTGAAAGTACTTTTTTAGCGCTAAAACACCTAAAAAACACCCCACTGTAAAAAGGTTTAAAATAATTTCGGACAAGTTGGGGCCTATGCCCCTCGAGCACCTTTGTTCCCAAGGTGGCTTCTGTTTTCATCTTACAAACAAAGTGGCGCTTCCATCTTTTCCGGCAGAGACTGTACCTAACCTACACTGGATGTACCAAGTGTCTAAAATGCTTACATGCAAGCCACTTCCTAGTTTAAAATCCTCTAAGGCTGTACTGTATGTGTTTCCATCAGGCAAATGCAGATGGGGAAGCTACAGCAAAACCTTGTCATCTCGAAGAGTCAAGGTCATCCAAAAAAACTTAGTGTAGCCAGGCAAGAGTATTCAGAAGTGATAGAGGCTCATTTAGCTAGGTCCGTTTTTACATCTTTAAATTTGGATATTTGCCTATATATGTCTGTCTATCTGTAAAGAAGCAGGCTGGTTGGTGCAGTGCAACTGCCTCAGGCGCTACAGGGAAAATCCAGGGGGCTCATAGATCAATGGACTTCAATGGGATGATGGTCCAGGCTTCCATGTCCATCGTAATAAAGTTTGATTATACATTTTAGCCCACCCTGTTTAGATAGTTATTTATCATATGTATGCTGCCATGTTAGCATCAGGAAAATGGAAAATTGTATCAAATACGTACCGTAATTTTCCTTTCCTGACGCCAATCCTGTGCAGATATTGTAATGATAAATTACCACAGGATCACTCTGTGGTAAACCTTTTTGTTACAGACAGCATGGATTCATGAAAGACAGCAGTTGTCAAACAAACCCAATTTCCTTTTATTAAGAGGTAAGTTAAACCTTTGTGGCGGTGGACGTGGTATACTTGGATTTTGCAAAAGCGTTCGATACAGTTCCCCACACACGGCTAATGTGCAAGTTAAAGTCTACAGGCTTGGAAATATCAGTTTGTAAATGGATAGAAAACTGGCTAAAAGACAGAATTCAGAGAGTAGTGGTTAATGATTCTTACTCATGGTCTAAGGCAGGGGTGTCCAAACTTTTTTTCAAAGAGGGCCAGATTTGATGAAGTGAACATGCGTGAGGGCCAACCATTTTGCCTGACATTCTTTGAACCATTAAAATTTGGTCTAAGTGTGTTCATCTGAGCACTAATACACTGCCCAACAAGAATTCTCTTGCCTTTTGTGGCTGTGTGTGAGTAAAGAGATGAGCTCGGGCGTATTATTTGCATATACCGTATTTATTGGCATATAACACGCACCTTCACTTTAAGAGGGAAGTTTCAGGAAAAAATAAATACATTTAAATAAAGAACTGTGAAGCAAAATAAGGGTCAGTGCCCATCTGCAGCCCCACACAATTGCCATGAATGCACTCACCATTGGAAGGAATGCAATCACCATTGCTAGGAATGCTGCACCATTGCCAGGAATGCACTCACCATTGCCAGGAATGCACTCACCATTGCCAGGAATGCATTCACCATTGCCAGGAATGCATTCACCATTGCCAGGAATGCAGCCACCATTGCCAGGAATGCAGCCACCATTGCCAGGAATGCAGCCACCATTGCCAGGAATGCACTCACCATTGCCAGGAATGCACTCACCATTGCCAGGAATGCAGCACCATTGCTAGGAATGCACTCACCATTGCCAGGAATGAACTCACCATTGCCAGGGATACAGCACCATTGCCAGGAATGCACTCACGAGCGCCAAAGATTAATTACAGGAGAATCTCCTGTTTACACAGTGGCCTCTTTAATAGAAAGTCTCGCCTCCTTTGATGGACAGAACAGTTGTCCAATGACAGCTCGGCACTTTCTATTACAGAGGCTGCCCATAAACAGGAAATTCTCCTGTGTGTGTACGGCGTTCGTCCCGCCTCCTCCCTGTCCCGTTCCAAGGCATATACATCTTTTGTGGCCCCGACCCTGGGAGATCGTCGGGGGCCACAAAAGATATATATGTCCAAGTAACCAGGCGGGCCGTTCAAAACCAGGACGCGGGCCGGACTTTGGACATGCCTGGTCTAAGGTTATCAGTGGTGTACCCCAAGATTCAGTGCTGGGACCCTTACTTTTTTAATTCCTTTATAAATGATATTGGGTCTGGGATCAAAAGTAACATTTCTGTCTTTGCAGATGACACTAAGCTATGCAGTGGAATAATGTCCTTACAGGATGTGTCCAATTTACAAGCCGACCTCAATGCACTGTCTAATTGGGCGACTATGTGGCAGATGAGGTTTAATGTTGATAAATGTAAAGTTATGCACATGGGGGCTAAGAATATGGATGCATCATACATACTAGGGGGAGTACAACTGGGGGGATCCATAGTGGAGAAGGATCTGGGGGTTTTGGTAGATCATAAGGTCAATAATTGCTCGCTTTGGAAACCGCAGCTTGGCATTGCATGCCAAGTCCTGGACTCCAGAGAGAGAGATATAATTTTTCCCCTGTTCAAATCATTAGTAAGACCTCATCTGGAATATGCAGTTCAGTTTTGGGCACCTGTTCTCAAAAAGGATATGAGGGAACTGGAGAAAGTGCAGAGAAGGGCAACCATACTGATAAGAGGCATGGAGGAACTCAGCAATGAGGAAAGATTACAGGAACTGAATTTATTCACTCTTGAGAAGAGCAGATTAAAGCGGAGTTCCACCCAAAAATGGAACTTCCGCTTTTCAGGACCCTCCCCCCCTCTGGTGTCACATTTGGCACCTTTCAGGGGTGAGGGGGGTGCAGATACCTGTATAATACAGGTATTTGCACCCACTTCCGGGAAGAGACTGGTCTCAGGAGACAGCGGGGGCCACTGGGATCGCGCTGTGCTACTCGCGCATGCGCAGTAGGGAACCGGGCAGTGAAGCCGTCACGCTTCACTTCCTGATTCCCTCACCGAGGATGGCGGCGGGGGCAGCCGAGAGATGAGCGATTGCTCGGCTTTGGCTGCTGACATCGCGGGCACCCTGGACAGGTAAGTGTCCATTTATTAAAAGTCAGCAGCTGCAGTATTTGTAGCTGCTGGCTTTCATTTTTTTTTTTTTTCGTGGGACCTCCGCTTTAGGGGGGATATGATCAACACTTACAAATATATAAGGGGTCCATATAGTGAACTTGGTGTTGAGTTATTCACTTTACGGTCAACACAGAGGACAAGGGGGCACTCTTTACGTCTAGAAGAAAAGAGATTTCATCTCCAAATACGGAAAGTTTTCTTCACAGTAAGAGCTGTGAAAATGTGGAATAGACTCCCTCCATAGGTGGTTCTGGCCAGCTCAGTAGATTTCTTTAAAAAAGGCCTGGATACTTTCCTAAATATACATAATATAACTTGTGTGACAGCAGGAAGGTAAAGTCACCTGGTTGCATCCAGGGGGGTAGATATATTTCGCCCAGATTCAGGCTTTACGCCGACTTATACAACTAGGTGGAGAGTTGTATAAGGCTAGTGGGCTCATGGATGACTCATACCTCTAGGGAGAGTGTGGGGCGTTGTGCAGACAGGGAGTTGATGAGACCAGCTGAAGCTTGTCAGCTCATTTAGGCCTCTATAAGAACTCCCAGCTTCATTAGATGTTAGCTCATGCCTGGAACCAGACCTGTGTGGACTGTCTAGGGAGAGTGAACCCCTGTGCGGTGAGACAAAGCCTGTGTGGCTATTTGCTTGGACATTTAAAACCAGGGTCTTAGGGACTAGGACAGCACTAGGCTGATCCCAGTTGTTAGTTAGGAAACCTGTATGTTTAGTCAGAGGTCAACTTGACCAGGATTTATTTTGGTTATGTTTCTTTTGCTTTGCTGTGTTTTGTCACTGTAAATAGAAAATAAACCGCACCTTTTTTGATTTTGAAAACCACAACCTCCGTTTGCTGGGCCTGTTTTGTGTGGGGAGCCCATCCCGGGGGTCACACACACCCGCTGCCGAGCTAACTCCCTCACAGTTGGTGGAGAATGCGGGCAGTTTTTTTTAAGCCAGCATGGAGGAGATACTGAAGCAGCTGGCTCTAGCAAATGCCAATCAACAGCAGACAAATGCAGGTTTGCAAAGGAGCCTTGCAGCCCAGCAGCAGACAAACGCAACTTTGCAACAGAGTCTGGAGGCTCAGCAACGAGCCCAGCAGCAATCTGAGGCCCGCTTCATAGACCTGTTGCAGAAGCAAGAGCAGAGACTACAACAACAGATGGAAGCAGTAATGCAGCAACGTCCGCAGACCAGTGAGGAAAGCCGTCCCACTAATACCGCGTCCTTTGGGGTGAGTCGTTTATTGACAAAAATGACTGGAGAGGATGATCCAGAGGTATTTTTGACCACATTTGAAAGGACCGCTGAAAGAGAAAAGTGGCCTGAGGAGCAGTGGGCTGGACTGGTGGCTCCTCTGTTAACTGGTGAATCGCAGAAAGCTTACTATGACCTAGAGCCTAACCAAGCAAAAGACTATGTGATGCTAAAAGCTGAAATATTGGCAAGGCTGGGTGTCACCCAGGCTGTCCGGGCTCAGCGTGTGCATAACTGGACTTTCCAGCTTGGAAAACCCCCCAGGTCTCAAATGTATGATCTCATTCACCTGAGCAGAAAGTGGCTACAGCCAGAGACTTTGTCCGCACCAAAGATTGTGGAACGTGTTGTAATGGATCGGTTTTTGAGAGCTCTTCCTACTGCCATCCAAAAGTGGGTAAGCCATGGAGACCCAGAGACGGCCGATGGTCTTGTGGATCGTGTGGAGAAATACTTGGCTACAGAGAACCTGACGGCCTCTTCCAGAGACACTCGGACTTTCCACCCTAAGACCAGACCATCCCCAGGGGCGGATAAGAGGATTCCAAGGGGTGAGGGTGGAGAGAGTGAGAGGGTGGGAGCTCTACCCCAAGTTTGGCGAGAACAGCCTGGGAAATCAGCGGCTCAAGAGGCGGCAAGAAGGATCGTTTGCTACCGCTGCCGGCAAGCGGGACATATTGCAGCCAATTGCCCGGTTGTGGAGGAACCCATGCAGTGTGACTTTCTGACGGGCAGACGTCAGTCGCTGTGTGCGACAGTCGCATGCACTGCCATTCGAGGAACTGAGAAACATTTATGCAAAATGTGTGTTAATGGTAGAAATGTTGTGGTATTGCTGGATTCAGGTAGCCTTGTGACCCTGATAAAGGCTGAGTTAGTTAAAACAGAGGTCTCTGGGAATAGCAAGGTAGCTGTTATTTGTGTGCATGGGGACACCCGAGAGTATCCAGTGACTACAGTGTGTTTCGAGACCCCCAAAGGTACCCTCTCTCATCCAGTGGGCTTAGTATCTCAGTTACCGCATGACGCCATTGTGGGAAGGGATTTTCCGAAGTTCTGGGAACTGTGGGATGATCCTGAGCCCCTCACTGTTGCCCCTATGTACCAGGAATGTGATAGCCAGAACTCCCCTGAGAGTGGTGAGGACTCTCCGGAATTTCCCTTATCAGTATTGGCAGGGGAGACTCAAGAAACTGGAGAGGAGCCCACCTCCTCAGACGAAAACCTACCGTCTGTGGAGTTTTCTGATCTTGAGGTTCACAGGGAAAACTTTGCCACAGAACAGTTGAAAGACCCCGCCCTAATAAAGGCACGGGAAAACGTAGTGAAAATAGATGGCGAGTTAGTGAACCCAGATAATACCTGCACTTACCCATACTTCAGCGTAGAGAAGGACCTACTGTATCGGGTGGCAAAAAGGGCAGAAGAAACCGTTGAGCAGCTTGTGGTGCCCAAACCTTACAGGAAGTTGGTGTTGGAGTTGGCCCATGGGCACATTCTTGGAGGTCATCTGGGGACAGAGAAAACCCGAGAGAGGGTATCACAGAGATTCTATTGGCCGGGGGTGATGAAGGACGTAGAAAATTATTGTTCCTCCTGCCCTGTGTGTCAGAGGTTGGCCCCGATGCCACATTTCCGTAGCCCGCTGGTCCCTCTACCCATCATTGAGGTCCCGTTTGAGAGGATCGCCATGGATTTGGTAGGTCCTATAATCAAGTCCGCTAGGGGGCACCAGTACATATTAGTTATAATGGACTATGCCACCCGTTATCCAGAAGCGATCCCTCTCCGAAATACCTCGGCCAAAACCATAGCCAAAGAGCTATCTCTTGTTTTTAGCCGGGTGGGTATTTGTAAAGAACTGCTTACGGACCAAGGTACACCCTTTATGTCCCGGGTTATGAAAGAGCTGTGTAAATTGTTCAAAGTGACGCAATTGCGTACGTCTGTGTATCACCCCCAAACCGATGGGCTGGTTGAAAGATTCAACAAAACCCTAAAACAAATGTTGAAGAAAGTGGTGGATAGAGATGGAAAGGATTGGGACTGTTTACTTCCTTATTTGATGTTTGCTATTAGGGAGGTGCCCCAATCCTCTACGGGATTCTCCCCCTTTGAGTTACTGTATGGGAGACACCCAAGAGGGCTGTTGGATATTGCCAAGGAAACTTGGGAAAGTGAGAGTTCTCCCCACAGGAGTGTGATTGAGCATGTCGCCCTGATGCAAGATCGAATTGCACAGGTAATGCCCATCGTGAAGGAACATTTGGCCCAAGCGCAGTTGGCACAGCAGAGAGTGTACAACCGTGGAGCCAAGACCCGTACCTTTTCCCCGGGGGATAGGATATTGGTACTTGTCCCTACGGTTGAAAGTAAATTCCTTGCCAAATGGCAAGGCCCCTACGAGATAATGGAAAAAGTGAGCGAAGTGAATTACAAGGTCAGACAACCAGGAAGGCGAAAGCCCGAACAGATCTATCACGTTAATCTGTTGAAAGCCTGGAGGGATAGAGAGTCCCTAGTCGCAGACACTTGGTCACCAGCTCAAACTGGTTGCGTGATTCCTGAGGTTGGAATAGCAGCCACCTTGTCACAACCCCAACAACAGGAGGTTAAGGAGTTTGTGCTTCGCAACAAGGAGGTATTCTCTGAGCTGCCGGGACAAACATCTGGGGTAGAGCATGACATCATTACCCCGCCCGGTGAAAGGGTGAAGTTAAAACCCTATCGGATCCCAGAGGCTCGACGGGAGGCAATACGGGAGGAAGTACAGAAAATGCTGAACTTAGGGGTGATAGAGGAGTCCCAAAGTGATTGGTCTAGTCCCATCGTGTTGGTGCCTAAACCGGATGGGAGCTGGCGATTTTGTAACGATTTTCGTCAGTTGAACAAAGTTACAAAATTTGACACCTACCCCATGCCACGTATAGATGAGTTGATCGACCGGCTGGGAACAGCCCGATACATGACGACTCTTGACCTCACAAAAGGGTATTGGCAAATCCCCCTGGCCAAGTCGGCCAAAGAGAAAACCGCATTTGTAACCCCAGACGGGGCGTTCCAATATAAAAGAATGCCGTTCGGGTTACAGAATGCGCCGGCCACATTCCAGCGGAAAATGGACCAGATGCTGAGGCCCCATCGGAAGTATGCTGCGGCCTACCTGGATGACGTAATTGTCCATAGCACAGATTGGGCCTCACATCTGCCAAAAGTGCAAGCAGTCCTGGACTCTGTTCGGGAAGCGGGGTTTACGGCTAACCCCAAGAAGTGTACCATTGGGCAGGAGGAGGCCAAATATCTTGGGTACACCATTGGGAGGGGAGTAATAAAACCCCAACTCAACAAAGTCGAGGCCATCCAGAGTTGGCCACGTCCCAACAGCAAGAAGCAGGTACGAGCCTTTCTGGGAATCGCTGGGTATTATCGGCGATTCATTCCCCACTTTGCTTCTAAGGCTGTGCCCCTAACCAACCTGACGAAGGGGAAAGGGTCGGTCATGATTAAATGGACCCCCGAGGCTGAGGCAGCATTCCAATTCTTGAAACAAGCCTTATGTAGCCAGCCAGTGTTGTACTCACCCGACTTCTCTAAAGACTTTGTCGTACAAAGTGATGCGTCAGATGTGGGGTTAGGAGCAGTATTGTCCCAGGTCTGGAACGGGGAAGAGCACCCAGTCATTTACCTCAGCAGGAAGTTGAAGTCCCATGAGGTAAATTACGCCACCGTTGAAAAGGAGTGTTTAGCGGTGAAGTGGGCTCTAGATTCCCTTCGGTACTACCTGCTAGGTAGGCACTTTGACATGGTTACGGATCACGCTCCGTTAAAGTGGATGGCTCAAAACAAGGAAACAAATAGAAGAGTGAATAGGTGGTTCCTGGCCCTCCAGGAATTCAACTTCACAGTAAAGCATCGCCCTGGCGTTCAAATGGGGAATGTGGATGCTTTGTCTCGAGTACATGAATGCCTGATTGCTGGTGTTCCAACCCCGAGGTTAAAACAAGAGGGGGGGGTATGTGACAGCAGGAAGGTAAAGTCACCTGGTTGCATCCAGGGGGGTAGATATATTTCGCCCAGATTCAGGCTTTACGCCGACTTATACAACTAGGTGGAGAGTTGTATAAGGCTAGTGGGCTCATGGATGACTCATACCTCTAGGGAGAGTGTGGGGCGTCGTGCAGACAGGGAGTTGATGAGACCAGCTGAAGCTTGTCAGCTCATTTAGGCCTCTATAAGAACTCCCAGCTTCATTAGATGTTAGCTCATGCCTGGAACCAGACCTGTGTGGACTGTCTAGGGAGAGTGAACCCCTGTGCGGTGACACAAAGCCTGTGTGGCTATTTGCTTGGACATTTAAAACCAGGGACTTAGGGACTAGGACAGCACTAGGCTGATCCCAGTTGTTAGTTAGGAAACCTGTATGTTTAGTCAGAGGTCAACTTGACCAGGATTTATTTTGGTTATGTTTCTTTTGCTTTGCTGTGTTTTGTCACTGTAAATAGAAAATAAACCGCACCTTTTTTGACTTTGAAAACCACAACCTCCGTTTGCTGGGCCTGTTTTGTGTGGGGAGCCCATCCTGGGGGTCACACACACCCGCTGCCGAGCTAACCCCCTCACACTTGGTACTTGGTAAGGATGGAATTTTTCCACTGCTGTAGCAAATTGGATCATGCTCTGCTGGGGTTTTTCTCCTTCCTCTGGATCAACTGTGGGTATAGAATTGGGTATATGGGATTATATGATATTTTGTATTTTATTTTATGGCTGAACTAGATGGACTTGTGTCTTTTTTCAACCTGACTAACTATGTAACTATGTTACAAGTGTATCCACAAGTTAGTGGGGAAAGAAACCCCTCATGTTATGAAAGACTTTCTCTCTGTTCAGTCTGAGATGCTGACTAGCCACTTAACGACCGCCCACTGTAATTATACGTCGGCAGAATGGCACCGACAGGCAGAATCACGTATATGTACGTGATCGCCTTTGTATAGTTGGGGGGTCCGATCGGACCCCCCTTCTGTACAGTGAGCGGTGGTTAAGTGTTCGGGAGCGATCCGGCATGAGGGGACGGCCGTTCGATTCCGGCCACCCCCTCTCGATCGCTCCCGGCGAATGAGAGAGCTTCCCCTGCCTGTAATGTAAACACAGGCAGGAGGAAGTGATGTCATCTCTCCTCGTGTCGGTCTTTTCGATCCGGCGCGAGGAGAGAAGACATCACATAGTAAGTGCACCAACAGCCCACTGACACCAGTACACGTAGGCACACAAATCACCCCCCAGTCACCCCCAGATCACCCCCCAGATCACCCCCAGTCACAGTGCACCGTTTGCAGTGATCATTTTTTTTTACTGATCACTGCAATCAGTGTCATTTGTGACTGTAAAAAGTTGCAGGGCAGTTAGGATTAGGCCCCTTTAGGTCCAAGGTAGCCCCCTAACCCCCCCTAATAAAGGTTTAACCCCTTGATCGCCCCCCAGGTAACCCTTTCACCCCCCTAACGCCAGCGTCACTAAGCGATCGTTTTTCCGATCGCTTTTTTCTTGTCGCTGGTGTCCTAGATAGCCAGTTAATTATTTTTAGGTTTGCCGCAGGTTTTTATTAGCGTCAGGTACCCCCATATATTATTTTAACCCCCTGATTGCCCTTAGAGTTAACCCTTTCACCAGTGATCACTGTATAAGCGTCACTGGTGACACTGGTTACCCAGTGAGTTATTTCGTTATTTAGGTAACCCGTCAGGTTTTTATATAGCGTCGGGTACCCCTATATTTAACCTAATAAAGGTTTTAACCCCCTGATTGCCCCTAGTTAACCCTTTCACCAGTGATCACCATATAAAGGTTACAGGTGACGCTGGTTGGTTAGTTTGCTTTTTATAGCATCAGGGCACCCGCCGTATATAACCAAATAAAGGTTTAACCCCCTGATCGCCCGGCGGGTGATATCAATTAGGTTTTAGCGCCAGAGAGGGTCTGCGTCGCCCCAGGCAGCTTTAGGTTAGTGCCAGTAACGCTAACACCCACGCGCAAAGCATACACCTCCCTTAGTGGTATAGTATCTGATCAGATCTATACTAGCGTCCCCAGCGGTTTAGGGTTCCCAAAAACGCAGTGTTAGCGGGATCAGCCCAGATACCTGCTAGTACCTGCGTTTAGCCCCTCCGCCCAGCCCAGCCCACCCAAGTGCAGTATCGATCGATCACTGTCACTTACCAAACACAACACACATAACTGCAGCGTTCGCAGAGACAGTCCTGATCCCTGCGATCGCTAATAGTTTTTTTGGTAGCGTTTGATACATTTGGTGACAGTCAGGTGCTTTTTTTACCTGTGAATCTTACTAGTGTACCCCTAAATTTAGAGCCCAAAATGGCAAGTCGAAGGTACACTAGTAAAGAGGCCTACGAGATTCTGAGCATGACAAATAGTGAAGAGGAGGTCACGTATCTGTCAGATTCAGGCTCAGAATATCTTCCCGTAGAAGACAGTGACGTCAGCAGCCCCACGTCAGATAGCTCTGACAACAAAGTTGAGGTCCCTGCTAAGGTCAGGCGTACCCGATCCAGATCTTCTGAGGTTGTTGAGGAGCAAGAACCGCAGGGCTCTCGTATCATGGAGCAGAGTAGTACAAGCGCCGCTATTCCTTCTGGTGAATTGGCAAGCACCAGCGGCCTAGTACAGCCTGGGCGTACATCCAGCACTGCAGTATCACGTGGTGACGTGGCGAGTCCCATAAGTGCAGTTCAAGCTGACGAGGTGGCAAGCACAAGTAGTGTCCCGCTGCCACCAAGAAGACAAAGGCAGGCCCGTCGTGCCCATAGTGCCCTTCCTGCAGAATTCGCCTATCCTGATTGGGTCCCCACCACTTCTGCAGAACCCGTACTTCCCCCATTCACTGCCCAACCCGGTATTCAGGTGGAAACAGCTGATTTTATGCCAATCGATTATTATTCGCTGTTTTTCACGGAAGATCTCTATAGATCTATTGTGGACCAGAGTAATTTGTATGCTGGTCAATTCATCGCCGCTAACCCCCAGTTGCCTAAAATTGCCAAAGATTGGAAACCAATTACGGTTTCCGAATTTAAGACCTTTCTGGGCCTTTCCCTCAACATGGGCACACATAAATTCCCGTCATTGCGTGCTTATTGGTCCACGCACCCAATTGACCACATGCCCGTGTTCTCTGCCTCCATGCCCAGGACACGATACGAGCAGATTTTGCGGTTCATGCACTTCAACGACAATGCTAAGCTTGTCGTGTTCCTCAAACCATTTTTTGCAGTGTGGCAGGGTGCATTATCCCGCTGAAAGAGACCACTGCCATCAGAGAATACAACGTCCATGAAGAAATGTACTTTTGTTAGGAACAACGTTTAGGTAGGTGGTACGCGTCAAGTAACAGCCACATGAATCACAGGACCCAAGGTTTACCAACAGAGAATTGCCTAAACCATCACATTGCCTTCTTCCTATAGGATGCACACAGCCATCAAAATTAAATAAAAGAAAATGTGATTCTTCAGACCAGGCCACCTTCTTCCATTGCTTTGTGGTCCAGCTCTGATGCTCACATGCCCATTGTAGGTGCTTTTGGCACAGGTAACCTGACCAGTCTGTGGCTACACAGCCCCATGCACAAGAACCTGCAATGCTCATTTCAACACATCAACTTTATGAGCAAAACGTTTACTTGCTCAAGCTATTTGAGGCTTTCCCCACCCCACTCCCCTTGCATAAGTGCGGCTGCTGGGCTGTCTCTGCAGCCAAGGATTGGCTGAGGAAACGCCTGTGCTGCTCTTCAGCTGTGGGGGAAAACACAGGGTCGGCAACATGGGGATGTGTGCGGATTGGCTACCATGCGCAGCTACACCAGAACTCCAGTTTTAGTAAATCAACCCCATAGATGCAAGTCTACTAGATAAGGGGACAAAGAAAGGAAGTGCCACCCAAGTGCAATATATGTCAGATAAAAATGTTTAATCTCAAAAGGAAATGCACTTACAGTGCATTTCCTTTGAGAATAAACATTTTTAGCTGACATATTGCACTTAGGTGGCACTTCTTTTCTTTGTCCCCTTATCTAGTAGACTTGCATCTATGGAGTTGATTTACTAAAACTGGAGTTCTGGTGTAGCAGAGACAGCCCAGCAGCCGCACTTATGCAAGGGGAGTGGGGTGGGGAAAGCCTCAAAATAGCTTGAGCAAGTAAACGTTTTGCTCATAAAGTTGATTTAGGGTTTAGGGTTCCCAAAAACGCAGTGTTAGCAGGATCAGCCCAGATACCTGCTAGCACCTGCGTTTAGCCCCTCCGCCCAGCACACCCCACCCAAGTGCAGTATCGATCGATCACTGTCACTTACCAAACACAACTGCAGCGTTCGCAGAGACAGTCCTGATCCCTGCAATCGCTAAAAAAATTTTTTTTAAGCGTTTGATACATTTGCTGACAGTCAGGTGCTTTTTTACCTGTGAATCTTACTAGTGTACCCCTAAATTTAGAGCCCAAAATGGCAAATCGAAGGTACACTAGTAAAGAGGCCTACGAGATTCTGAGCATGACAGATAGTGAAGAGGAGGTCACGGATCTGTCAGATTCAGGCTCCGAATATCTTCCCGTAGAAGACAGTGAAGTCAGCGGCTCCATGTCAGATAGCTCTGACGACGAAGGTGAGGTCCCTGCTAAGGTCAGGCGTACCCGATCCCGATCTTCTGAGGTTGTTGAGGAGCAAGAACCGCAGGGCTCTCGTATCATGGAGCAGAGTAGTACTAGCGCCGCTATTCCTTCTGGTGAATTGGCAAGCACCAGCGGCCTAGTACAGCTTGGGCGTACATCCAGCACTGCAGTATCACGTGGTGACATGGCGAGTCCCATAAGTGCAGTTCAAGCTGGCGAGGTGGCAAGTAGTGTCCCGCTGCCACCAAGAAGACAAAGGCAGGCCCGTCGTGCCCTTCCTGCAGAATTCGCCTATCCTGATTGGGTCCCCACCACTTCTGCAGAACCCGTACTTCCCCCATTCACTGCCCAACCCGGTATTCAGGTGGAAACAGCTGATTTTATGCCAATTGATTTTTATTCGCTGTTTTTTCACGGAAGATCTCTATAGATCTATTGTGGACCAGAGTAATTTATATGCTGGACAATTCATCACCGCTAATCCCCAGTTGCCTTCCATTGCCAAAGATTGGAAACCAATTACGGTTTCCGAATTTAAGACCTTTCTGGGCCTTTCCCTCAACACATAAATTCCCGTCATTGCGTGTTTATTGGTCCACACACCCAATTGACCACATGCCCGTGTTCTCTGCCTCCATGCCCAGGAAACGATACGAGCAGATCTTGCGGTTCATGCACTTCAACGACAATAAACTTTGTGTCGTCCACGTGGGGACCCTGAGTACGACCGGCTCTATAAAATTCGGCCCCTCATAAACCACTTCAACGAACGTTTTGCAGCCTTGTTTATTCCCGATCAAGCTGTCTGCGTTGTTGAGTCCCTGATTAAATTTTCTGGCCGCTTGGCTTTCAAGCAGTACCTTCCCAGCAAGCGTGCCAGATACGGGGTCAAGCTCTATAAGTGCTGTGACAGGGCAACAGGCTATGTATGGAGGTTTATGAGGGAAAAGATAGTCAGGTTGAGCCGGTCAACTGCCCGGATTACATAGGGAGCGCTGGCAAGATAGTGTGGAAATTGGTGTCACCCTTATTCGGAAAGGGGTACCACTTGTATGTGGACAATTATTACACGAGCGTGCCACTGTTTAGTCACTTGTTTGATCATCAGATTGGAGCATGTGGCACCGTGCGACCTAATCGCCGGGGCTTTCCCCAGCGGCTTGTAGATGCCCGTCTTAGGCTGGGGGAGAGAGCCTGCGTGAAGTGTAATAACTTGCTCGCTATGAAGTGGAGGGACAATAAGAATGTTTTCCTTCTTACCTCCCTTCATGCAGACACGACAGTCCAAATTCGTACAGCGACTGGTGTTGTGGAGAAACCCCTCTGTGTCCACGAATATAACAAAAATATGGGAGGGGTGGACCTCAACGACCAGTTGATGGCGCCGTATCTAATTGACCGTAAGGCGAGACGCTGGTACAAAAAAGTGTCTCTATCCTTATTCCAATTGGCTTTGCTGAATGCTCATGTGCTATACAGAGCTTCAGGCGGGACGTTATCTCTTCTAAAATTCCAGAATGAGATAGTCACAGAACTCCTGTATCCAGGCGGTTCTGCACCTCACCATCCCCTACCAAATGCAGTAAGCCGGCTGCATGAGAGACATTATCCGTATGCCCTCCCGAGTACCCCTACCCAACGAACCCCCCAAAAAAGATGTCGTGTCTGTAGCAAGCGCGGATTTAGGCGTGACACCCGTGTTTTTTGTCCACTCTGTCCTGACAAACCTGGTCTTTGCCTTGGTGAATGTTTTGATCGCTACCACTCAAAAGTGAAGTTTTAGCGTAGGGTACAGCATTTCACAGACTAGGACACACTTACACAGGGTCTCCCAAGATGCCATTACATTTTGAGAGACCCGAACCATTAAAGTTGTTAAAGTTACAAAAAAAAGTGTAAAAAAGAAAAAAAAAAAAAAAAACGTAAAAAATAAAAACACAAAAAATATATAAAATTAAAAAACCAAAAATAGTTGTCGTTTTATTGTTCTCTCTCTCTCTCTCTCTATTGTCTCTCTATTGTTCTGCTCTTTTTTACTGTATTCTATTCTGCAATGTTTTATCATGCTTGCTTTTCAGGTATGTAATTTTTTGTTTTCAGGTACGCCATTCAGTTGCAGCGCGGATCTATTTATCTTGACAGCAACAGCGTTTGCTCCCACGATACATAAAGCCGTGACTCCAACGCTGTAGGAGGTGATTTCACCACCACAGTTTCAAAAAAGAGCATATATGCCTAAGCATGGGGGCAGCAGGGGCGGAGGAGCGATTTTGCTCCTAATGCCGCGTATATACGGTCGAAATTCCGACGGAGGCTTGCCCGTGGAAAAGTCCGACCGTGTGTACGCGGCATAACTTTTTGCGGGAGGATGCCCCCATGCTTCGGCATATATATATTTTAGGCACAGGTTGCGTTAAAAAAAATGTTTTATTTTTTACTAAGTTTTGTTTTGGTATTTGCTTTGCAGGTATGGTATGGTCTTACTGTTGTACTGTAATGTTACTTTGTTTTAATGTTAACCATCATTTGCTTAGCAGGTACGCCATTCAGTTGCATCGCGGATTTATTTATCTTGATAGCAACAGCGTTTGCTCCCACGATACATAAAGCCGTGACTCCAACGCTGTAGGAGGTTATTTCACCACCACAGTTAAAAAAAGAGCATATATGCTGAAGCATGGGGGCAGCAGGGGCGGAGGAGCGATTTTGCTCCTAATGCCGCGTATATACGGTCGAAATTCCGACGGAGGCTTGCCCGTGGAAAAGTTTGACCGTGTGTACGCGGCATAACCTTTTATGCCGCGTACATACGGTCGAAATTCCGACGAAGGCTTGCCCGTGGAAAAGTCTGACCGTGTGTACGCGGCATAACTTTTTTGCGGGAGGATGCCCCCATGCTTCGGCATATATGCCCATCATTAGAAGTGGGTGGATGAAGGGAGGTACTCTAATGGTGGGCATACCCACCGATCAATCTCTTTTTTTCGTTCAGCCAACAGGCTGCATGAAAAAAAAGATTACAATACATGTCCAACAAGGACCAGCAACGTACTGGTATGTTGCTGGACTTTGAATGGTTATACCAGATTGATGCCTGCGGGTATCATTCTTTTCAGCCAGCGGCCGGCTTTCATGTAAAAGCAATCCTAGTGGCTAATTAGCCTCTGGACTGCTTTTACAAGCAGTGGGAGGGAATGCCCCCCCCGGATATAAACAGCGCCATTGGGAAATTGGGAAAGCATTTTATCACACCGATCTTGCTGTGGTCAGATGCTTTGAGGGCAGAGGAAAGATCTAGGGTCTAACCCCCCATTTTTTTTCAAAAAAAGAGTACCTGTCACTACCTATTGCTATCTTAGGGGATATTTACATTCCCTGAGATAACAATAAAAATGGTAAAAAAAAAAATATAGAAGGAACAGTTTAAAAATAAAATAAAAAAGCAAAATAAATAATAAAAAAGAAAAAAAAAAAAAAAAGCA
This sequence comes from Rana muscosa, assembly GCA_029206835.1. Classification (NCBI taxonomy): domain Eukaryota; kingdom Metazoa; phylum Chordata; class Amphibia; order Anura; family Ranidae; genus Rana; species Rana muscosa. The sequence continues at coordinate 426,322,717 of CM055120.1, read as the reverse complement.
CCGCTGTCCCCCCCCTGCTCTTGCGCAAAGGCGAACGCAAGCGTCGGTCTAGCGTCATATGTAAATAGCAATTGCATCATGAATGTGAGGTATCACCGCGAAGGTCAGATCGAGGGCAGTAATTTTAGCAGTAGACCTCCTCTGTAAATCTAACGTGGTAACCTGTAAAGGCTTTTAAATGCTTTTAAAAATGAATGTAGTTTCTCGCCGCTGCGCGTTTGTGTGCAATTTTAAAGCATGTCGTGTTTGGTATCCATGTACTCGGCCTAAGATCATCTTTTTTATTTCATCAAACATTTGGGCAATGTAGTGTTTTTTAGTGCATTAAAAATAAAAAAAGTGTGTTTTTCCCCCAAAAAATGCGTTTGAAAAATCGCTGCGCAAATACTGTGTGGAAAAAAAAAATGCAACACCCACTATTTTCATCTGTAGGGCCTTTGCTTTAAAAATATATATAATGTTTGGGGGTTCAACATAATTTTCTTGAAAAAAAAAATGTTTTCATGTAAACAAAAAGTGTCAGAAAGGGCTTTGTCTTCAAGTGGTTAGAAGAGTGGATGATGTGTGACATAAGCTTCCTAATGTTGTGCATAAAATGCCAGGACAGTTCAAAACCCCCCCAAATGACCCCATTTTGGAAAGTAGACACCTCAAGCTATTTGCTGAGAGGCATGTTGAGCCCATTGAATATTTTTTTTTTTTTTGTCCCAAGTGATTGAATAATGACAAAAAGAAAAAAAAAAAAAAATTACAAAAAAAGTTGTCACTAAATTATATATTGCTCAAACATGCCATGGTTATATGTGGAATTGCACCCCAAAATACATTCTGTTGCTTCTCCTGAGTACGGGGATACCACATGTGTGAGACATTTTGGGAGCCTAGCCGCGTACAGGACCCCGAAAACCAAGCACCGCCTTCAGAATTTCTATGGGTGTAAATTTTTGATTTCACTCCTCACTGCCTATCACAGTTTTGGAGGCCATGGAATGCCCAGATGGCACAAACCCCCCCCAAATGACCCCATTTTGGAAAGTAGACACCCCAAGCTATTTGCTGAGAGGTATGTTGAGTATTTTGCAGATCTCGCTTTTTGTCACAAAGTTTTAAAAATTGAAAAAAAAAAAAAAAAAATGTCTTTAATTTTGAAAAACAAATGAGAGCTGTAAAATACTCACCATGCCTCTCGGCAAATAGCTTGGGGTGTCTACTTTCCAAAATGGGGTCATTTGTGGGGGTTTTGGGCTATCTTGGCATTTTATGGCCTTCAAAACTGTGAGGCCTCGTACACACGACCGATTTTCTCTGCAAGAACCAGCAAGAAACTTGCTGGCAGAGAGGTCTTGCCCAGTAAATCGGTCGTGTGTACGCTGCTAGCGTGTTTCTCGTCGAGAAAACCGACAAGAAACCTCGACGAGAAAATAGAGAACCTGCTCTCTATTTTCTCGTCGAGATTCTCCTCGGCGTGTTTCTCGACGAGAAAAGTGAGTGTGTGTACACTTACCTGTCCGCCCGGAAGCCCGCGCATGTTCGAAATGAATTTGACGCATGCGCGGTAGCTTCCTAGGCATACGTAGGGTATACCAAGATGGCGGCGACGGCATCGAATGTGACGAGCGCATGCTCGACGTAGTCGATGACGTCACCGCGTACACTCCTTTCAAAGAACCGCGGGTTCTTTGAAACGAGCGTGTGTACACTCGGCCGGGACAAGTTTCTTGTCCAAGAATCTCGTCGAAAAAAACGACATGTTTTTCTCAACGAGAATCTCGGCCGTGTGTACGAGGCCTGAAATCAAAAATTTGTGCCCTTAGAAATCCTGAAGGCGGTGCTTGGTTTTCGGGGGCCCGTACGCGGCAAGGCTCTCAAAAAGTCCCACACATGTGGTATCCCCGTACTCAGGAGAAGCAACCAAATGTATTTTGGGGTGCAATTCCGCATATAACCATGGCATGTTTGAGCAATATATCATTTAGTGACAACTTTTTGTACATTTTTTTTTCTTTTTGTCATTATTCAATCACTTGGGACAAAAAAAAAAATATTCAATGGGCTCAACATGCCTCTCAGCAATTTCCTTGGGGTGTCTACTTTCCAAAATGGGGTCATTTTGGGGGGTTTTGTGCTATCTTGGCATTTTATGGCCTTCAAAACTGTGATAGGTAGTGAGGAGTGAAATCAAAAATTTATGCCCTTAGAAACCTTGAAGGCTGTGCTTGGTTTTTGGGGTCCCGTACGCGGCTAGGCTCCCAAAAAGTCCCACACATGTGGTATCCCCGTACTCAGGAGAAGCAGCAGAATGTATTTTGGGGTGTAATTTCACATATGCCCATGGCATGTGTGAGCAATATATCATTTAGTGACAACTTTGTGCAAAAAAAACAAAGTTTGTCATATTCCCGCAACTTGTGGCAAAATATAAAATATTCCATGGACTGAACATGCCTCTCAGTAAATAGCTTGGGGTGTCTACTTTCCAAAATGGGGTCATTTGGGGGGATTTTGTGCTATTTTGGCATTTTATAGCCTTCGAAACTGTGATAGGTAGTGAGGAGTGAAATCAAAAATTTACGCCCTTAGAAAGCCTGAAGGCGGTGCTTGGTTTTTGGGGCCCCGTACCCGGCTAGGCTCCCAAAAAGTCCCACACATGTGGTATCCCCGTACTCAGGAGAAGCAGCAGAATGTATTTTGGGGTGTAATTTCACATATAACCATGGCATGTGTGAGCAATATATCATTTAGTGACAACTTTTTGTAATTTTTTTTTTTTTTGTCATTATTCAATCACTTGGGACAAAAAAAAAAATATTCAATGGGCTCAACATGCCTCTCAGCAATTTCCCTGGGGTGTCTACTTTCCAAAATGGGGTCATTTGGGGGGGTTTTGTACTGCCCTGCCATTTTAGCACCTCAAGAAATGATAGGCAGTCATAAATTAAAAGCTGTGTAAATTCCAGAAAATGTACCCTAGTTTGTAGACGCTATAACTTTTGCGCAAACCAATAAATATACACTTATTGACATTTTTTTTACTAAAGACATGTGGCTGAATACATTTTGGCCTAAATGTATGACTACAATTGAGTTTATTCGATTTTTCTTATAACAAAAAGTAGAAAATATCATTTTTTTTCAAAATTTTCGGTCTTTTTCCATTTATATCGCAAAAAATAAAAATCGCAGAGGCAATCAAATACCATTAAAAGAAAGCTCTATTTGTGGGAAGAAAAGGACGCAAATTTAGTTTCAGTACAACATTGCATGTCCGCACAATTTACAGTTAAAGCAGCGCAAAATTCTGAATTCACCTCTGGTCCTTTAGCTACCAAATGGTCCGGGGCTTAAGTGGCTAGGGATAATGCCGCGTAGGGATGAGCCGAATACCCCCGGGTTCAGTTCGCACCAGAACCCGCGAACGGACCGAAAGTTCGCACGAACTTTAGAACCCTATTAAATACAATGGATGCGAACGTTCGAAATCTAAAGTGCTAATTATAACGACTGATATGCATGTTATTGTCCTAAAAAGGGTTTGGGGACCCGGGTTCTGCCCCAGGGAACATGTATCAATGCAAAACGAAGTTTTAAAAACTGCCGTTTTTCGGGAGCAGTCATTTTAATGATGCATAAAGTGAAAAAAAAAAGTCAAATATTCCTTTAAATATCGTACCTGGGGGGTGTCTAAAGCATGCCTGTGAAGTGGCACGTGTTTCCCGTGTTTAGAACTGTCCCTGCACAAAATTAAATTTTCTAAAGGAAAAAAAGCCATTTAAAACTGTTTGCGGCTTTAATGTAATGTCCCGGTAATATGGATGAAAATCTTTGAGAAAAATGGCATAGCTACCCCATCACCCCCCCCGCCCCCTACCCCAGCCCATTACCAGCCCCTTTGGGTCTTGTATGGATATTAAGGGGAACCCCGCACACAAAATAAAAAAAGGCCCTATATACTCTGAACAGCAGTATACAGGCGGTGCAAACAAGACAGGGACTGTAGGTTTGTTCTTAAGTAGAATCTGTTTGTAATTTTGAACAGGTAAATTTTTTAAGTGTAGCTCCAGCCAAAAAATCTATTTTTTAGCTTTTTGGAAAACATTGGGAAGGGTTATCACCCCTGTAACATTTGTTTTGCTGTCTGTGCCCCTGTTCAGAACATTTCACCTCACTTTCCGTCCCAATGACAACTGTTTTTGAAAAGTGGGGTTTTTATTGAAACAAGGATTGGTGATAAAGCATCAGTAGAGAGGAGACACCTTTTTCCCATATTAACTCTTACAGGAGAGAATTTCCCTTCCTAGGGGTAGATTTCCTCTCACTTCCTGTTGTCTCCTTCCGTTTGCAAGTAGGAGTCGTTTGTAAGTTGGATGTTTGAAAGTAGGGGCCTGCCGTATATACTCTGCAGAAATTTGCCCCTTAGGTGTCAGTGTTGCCACAACACTGTAAGCCCTCACAGTTACTCTTGGTGGGCGCTGGAACGCCCTGCTGTGAACTATTATATCAGGAATTGTATTTACATGCCATTGTTGAACAGTGGTAGGAAAAATTGGGCCTTTGGTGGTGGTGCTGGTGCCACAACACTGTAAGCCCTCACAGTTACTCTTGGTGGGCACATGAATGGGCCTTGCTGTGAATTATTAGATCAAGAATTGTAATTACATGCCCCTGTTGAACAGGGGCAGAAAAATTGGGCCTTAGGCACTGGTGCCACAACACTGAAACCCCTCACAGATACTGTACTTGGAGCACAGCAATAAGCCCTGTTGCAAAGTATTGCATCAAAAATTGTAATTACATGCCCCTGTTTAACAGGGGCAGAAAAATTGGGCCTTAGGCACTGGTGCCACGACACTGCAACCTCTCCCAGATACTCTAGTTGGAGTGCAGGAATGAGCCCTGCTGCAAAGCATTGCATAAAAAATTGTAATTACATGTCCCTGTTAAACAGGGGCTGAAAAATTGGGCCTTAGCCACTGGTGGCGGCACTCAGAAACAAAAATGTTCTTCCAAGCTATCATCAGGAATCGGATCATTGAGGAGGAGGAGGATAGTCAGTCAACATAACAGGACAGTCACTCAGCATCAGCATCAGTCTTGAAGGGATGTGACATTTGAAAATAAATTATTCTGTTATATCAGCTTCAGGTGCTTGGTAGCTGGTGGTGATCCAAGACTGGTTCATCTTTATGAAGGTCAGTCGATCAACCGAGTCGGTGGACAGGCGCAACCTGTGATCCGTGACAAATCCTCCAGCAGCACTGAATGTGCGTTCTGAAAGAACGCTGGATGCAGGACAGGCCAGTAGCTCAATTGCATACTGTGCAAGCTCTGGCCAGTGATCCATCCTCAACACCCAGTAAGCCAGAGGATTTTCGGTGGGGAAGGTGTCCAAGTCTGACCTTGCCCCTAGGTATTCCTGCACCATGTATATCAGACGCTGGCGATGGTTGCTGGAACCGATCATACCTTGGGGCTGCGGACTAAAGAATTGTCTGAACGCATTGGTCAGACGTCCACCTTCCCCACCGCTCCTTCTTTGACTGACCGAAGCCTCAGCAACTCGTTGTCCAGGACCAGGAGTTTGTAACCTCCCAGTCTCTGGGAACGCATTGCACAGACCTTTCTACAAGGCCTCTCATCCTCTGCGATGGTAAGATAAGGTCCGCAACCTTACCCTTGTACCGTGGATCAAGGAGAGTGGCCAGCCAGTAATGGTCCCTTTCTTTGATCCGAAGAATACGAGGATCCTACCGCAGACTTTGCAGGATCAGGGAGGCCATGCAGCGTAGGTTAGCTGAGGCATTTGGTCCGGAGTCCTCTGGGTCACTAAGGACGACATGATCCGCAGCCACCTCCTCCCAGCCACATACAAGTCCACGGGTGTCTTGGGACTGTAAATCATCCCTAAAAGACTGCTGCTGATGATGCTGAGTGCCAGGCTCCACTCCCATGCTGACACAATCCTCCTACTCCTCCTCCTCCTCTTCCTGTGTGATGGGTGGGACAGAAGGAACACTGTCTGGGTGAAGGGGGCCTTGAGAGGCAAGGAAGTCCTCCTCTTCCTGCCTCTGTTCTGCCTCAAGTGCCCTGTCCATTATTCCACGCAGCGTATGTTCCAACAGGTGGACAAGAGGTACAGTGTCACTGATGCATGCACTGTCACTGCTCACCATCCTCGTGGCCTCCTCAAATGGTGCCAGGACAGTGCACGCATCCCTGATCATGCCCCACTGGCGTGGTGAAAAAAACCCGAGCTCCCCTGACCCTGTCCTGGTGCCGTAGTCGCACAGGTACTCATTGATGGCCCTCTGCTGCGTGTGCAGCCGCTGCAGCATGGCCAACGTTGAGTTCCACCTGGTGGGCATGTCACATATAAGGCGGTTCTTGGGCAGGTTCAACTCCTTTTGCAGCTTAGCCAGCCGAGCACTGGCATTATATGATCTGCGGAAATGCACACAGACTTTCCTGGCCTGCCTCAGGACATCCTGTAAGTCCGGGTACCTGCCCAAGAACCGCTGCACCACCAGGTTAAGGACGTGAGTCACACAGGGCACATGGGTCAGTTGTCCCTGTCGGAGGGCGGAGAAGAGGTTGGTGCCATTGTCGCAAACCACCATTCCTGGCTTAAGATGGCGTGGCGTCAACCACCTCTCGGCCTGCCCCTGCAGAGCTGACAGAACCTCTGCCCCAGTGTGGCTCCTGTCCCCCAAACACACCAGCGCAAGCACGGCATGGCATCATTTTGCCTGCGTACTTGCGTAGCCCCTTGAACGCCTACGGAGCACCGCTGGTTCCGAGGACAAAGCACAGGAAGAGGCCATGGAGGAAGAAGAAGAGGGGGTGGAGGAGAGAGGTGTGTCACAACCAGTAGTAGCATTTTGGAGGCGTGGCGGCGGAACAACCTCCAACACTACTGCACCTTGTCCTGCATCCTTCCCAGCTGCCAAAAGAGTGACCCAATGGGCCGTGAAAGAAAGGTAACGTCCCTGTCCATGCCTGCTGGACCATGAGTCAGTGGTACAATGCACCTTACCGCTGACCGCCCTGTCCAGCGAGGCATGGACATTTCCTTCCACATGCCAGTAGAGAGCCGGAATCGCCTGGCGTTTGGGAACCTGCCACTGAGGAACCGCACATTGCACAAACTCACGGAAGGGGGCCGAGTCTACCAACTGAAAAGGCAGCAGTTGAAGTGCTAGCAATTTAGCCAAGCTAGCATTCAACCGCTGGGCATGTGGATGGCTGGGAGTGAACTTCTTTCGACGGTCCAGCAGCTGGGGCAGGGAAATTTGCCTGCTAGAATCGGACATCGTTGTACTGCTAGCAGAGTGCCCGCAAGTACTTGGCTGTGACACACCTAATTCTTAGGCTTGTGCAATTCGTTTCGTAACGAATTGAAATTCGTCCGAATTTTGCAACTTTCGGACATTCGGAAGCATTCGAATTTCCGAACAAAGCAATTACGAATAAGACCGAATCCGAAATAAATTATACCGCAAATAGCGAATGCCCGAATGTCTTCGGCATAATTCGTTATGAAAAAGTTACGAATGTACGAATCCATACGAAGCACAATAACACTCACTCTGCTCTGCTCTCTGCTTCTCCCACACCGTGCTGAACTCCCTCTCAAAATGGTGTACAGGGGCGGAGGTTATAGCCGCATGTAAAAAACGAAAGTAAAATACGAGATTTCGAATCCATTCGAAGCACAATAACACTCACTCTGCTCTGCTCTCTGCTTCTCCCTCACCGTGCTGAACCCTCTGAAAATGGTGTACAGGGGCGGAGCCTATAGCCGCATGTTAAAAACGAAAGTAAAATACAAGATTTCGAATCGTTACAAATAACCGCAATGTATTTAGAAAAGTACAAATCCATTCGAAGCACATTAGGCATAATAGGCAGCGTCGTTGTGAGAGAGACACGGAAAATTACGAATCAACGAACCCAAAAAAAGTTACGAAAGTAGGAGTTGTGTCCAGAATCAACGAAAAACAACGTACTCTACCGAAAGTACGAACCCAAAAAAAGTTACGAAAGTAGGAGTTGTGTCCAGAATCAACGAAAAACAACGTACTCTACCGAAAGTACGAATTATAAAGCAACAAAAAATTCAACGAAAAATGTCGCTTGCAAAAATACGAATGAGTCCGAACACGAAAAATCCCGTCTAGCAAAATTACGAATGATTACGAATCAACAGGACCGGAAAGAAACGAACCGAAACGGAACAAATTTTTCCGTTGTGCACAAGTCTACTAATTCTACACCTTCATTCCTCTCAGAGCAGGTTTCAGAGAGGACAGAAGGTATAGTGGGGTTGGAGATCCCAGCTGATGCGGAGCAAGGAGAGGTCCACTTTGTTCTTTGGTGTGGGTCTTTAAGATAGGCTTGCCAACGAGCTGCATGGCAGGTCAACATGTCTGGTCAAGCATGTGGTGCCCAAGCGGCTGATGTTTTGGCCACGCGAGATACGCTTGAGACATATGTTGCAAACAGCAGCGTTGCGATCTGATGCACTCGACTCAAAAAAGGCCCACACCAAAGAACTTTTGGAATAACGGGCAGAGGCAGCGCCCTGCACAGGTGGAGCTCTGCGGTGTGATTCAGTCGTTGTGCTGTCCTTACGCTGGCCCCACGAGGGCATCCTGCCTCGTTGGAGATGTGCCTTCTCCTCATCCTCCTCCTCCACCTCCTCTCTCCTATCAGGCTCCCACGTGGAGTCAGTGACCTCATCATCCCCTCCCTCCTCATCACTGGAGCCAATCTGGCAGTATGCTGCAGCTGCTGGAACATGACTGCCAGATTTCTGTCCTTCTTGAGCATCCCCTCTCTCTGCTCTCACGCTACTGCCTTCCTCTAGCTGGGTATTATCATCAGACCCTTCGAAACACTGGGCATCCTCCTGGAGCATGTACCCAACACTGTGCTCAAACAGTTCGGGGGACTCCTCAGGAGGACACGGTGGGTCAAGGGAAGGAGTGACTGATGATGACATAGATACAAAGGAAGAGGACGCTTTGGCAGCTGCTTTGCCAGTACCCTGTGCCTGGGTGAGAGAGGATGAGGAGGGCTTGGTCATCCACTCTACCAAGTCTTCGGCATGATGCGGCTCAACACGTCCAGCTGCCGAAAATAAGGACAAGCGTGTCCCATGGCCACGTGCTGATGACGATGCACCGCGTCCACGACCAGCACTGTTGTCTCTAGAAACAGAGCCTGCTTGCCCTCTTTTATTGGCTCCTGGCTGTCTGCCTCTCCTTGTTTGCCTTCCAGACATTCTAAAGGCCTGCAGGGAGATGGGAAAACCAGCAATAAGGGGTAGCTTCAGGTGTATAATGTGCAGGAGGCACACTATGCCCGCTGTAAGTGCTGCAGATGCCTGCCTGTGTTACTGTCATGGACCTGCCAGAAACAGAAGACAATTCTTGCTTCCCTCGGTACCTGTGCGTCGGCGCGCGCCAATTTCGCATGCGCATATTGCGCGCGCACGTGCGCGATGTGTGTGTGCGCGCGTGCACGCTAACGATATGGCACCATTAGGCCTTTAAAAGGCTAGCAGTTACAACAGTGCATTGCTGTCTGATCTGCAGCTTTGTAACCCGAATACCTGCATACCTGCTACCTGTTACCAGTACCGACCCGGCTTGCTCGACCACCCGATACATCTCCAACCCTGACCTCGGCTCGCCTTGACCCTGCTCTGTCTCTCACCTGCCTACCTGCTGCCAAACCTTGCCTGTGTTCCCGACTACGTCTAAGCCTGCTGATCCATACATCTGACTACCTGCTCTGACCCGGCTTGTCTGACCCTCCTGCTGTCTGCTGTTGTGTGCAACCTAACCAGGTTTATCTCCGGTGATGCGGCCCCTGCACCCTCTGCCAGGCCTTCGTCAACCGCCTCTGCTCCTTCAGTGGTGATGCTTCCACCTGAACCCAGAGTTCCTGTCCCAGAGAGGTTTTCAGGAGACCGAACAAAATTCCAAGCCTTCCGTAATGCCTGTCAGCTTTATTTTGCCCTACAACCCCGGACTTTCTCCTTAGAAGTCACTAAGGTGGGATTTGTGATTTCGTTACTCCAGGGTGAACCCCAGACCTGGGCCCATCGGCTACTAGGAGAAAATAATGTTCAGACTCAATCCCTGCTATCCTTCTTCCAAGCCATGGCCCAGCTTTATGATGATCACCAACGGACTGCCACCGCTGAGTCTGCTCTGCTTGCGCTCCAGCAAGGTCACCGAGCGGCCGAGGACTATGTTACGGACTTTAGACGCTGGAGCGCAGACACTCAGTGGAACGACGCAGCCCTGCGTCACCAATTCCGCTTGGGCCTTTCCGAGGGTCTGAAGGACGAACTCGCCCGAGTGGGGGTACCAGAGACCCTTGAAGCCTTGATTACCACAGCCATCCAGATTGACCGCAGACTTCGTGAACGCCGGGCAGAGCGTTCCTCCCAACAAAGTCGCCCAGTATGGATGACCACAAGAGCTCCCATGCCTGCTTCTCGTTACCTGCTGCCCACCTGTTTAAATCCTGCCAATCCCAGTCCGGACACCTCTGAACCCATGCAACTTGGGATAATGCGACCAGCCCTGCTACCTGAAGAACGGGCACGCCGTTGCCAACTGAACCTATGCCTCTATTGCGGTGAAGCCGGTCACTACGTGCGCAACTGTCCTGCCAAGATGCGTAAGTGCCCTTCTTCCCTTCCTGCTAATCTTGCATCTTTATCTGCCAATGCAACCCACCTTGCCCTCTCTCTCTCGTTGCAGCTCCAGGGAAGGACAGTCCCAGTCAACGCTATCATTGACTCTGGCGCATGTAGCTGTTTCATCGACTCCACCTTTGCCAATCAACATAACATCCCTCTTCAGGAAAAGACTCATGGACTTTCTGTTTACTTGGCCGATGGCTCCCGTATAAAATCAGGACAGGTAACCCAGGAGACCCTTCCTCTGCCTGTCACCTCTACCGCTCAACATAAGGAGTGGCTGACTCTTGATGTTATCTCTTCTCCCCTGTTTCCCGTGATCCTGGGGATACCCTGGCTCCAGGCTCACAACCCCCAGATCAACTGGGTGTCTGGAGAAGTGTCCTTCCTGTCCCCTTACTGCCAGAAGTACTGTCTACCTGGATCCCTCAGCCCATCCACCACTCTGTTATGTATAGACTCTGACCAGAACCTGCTTCAGTCTGTCCCAGGACCTTACCATGAATTTATTGATGTCTTCAGTAAACGGGGGGCTGACTCCCTTCCGCCTCACCGCCCCTATGACTGCCCCATCGAGCTCCTCCCTGGGGCCGAGATTCCCTTTGGGCGCATCTTCCCCTTATCAGAAAACGAACAAGAGGCTCTGAAGGTCTACATCAATGAAAATCTGGGCAAAGGGTTCATCCGCCCATCTACCTCACCAGCGGGCGCCAGAATATGCTTTGTCACCAAGAAGGATCAGACCCTCCGCCCATGTGTGGACTACCGTGAGTTGAACAACATCACGGTCAAGAACCGTTATCCGCTTCCCCTGATACCTGAACTCTTCCAAAAATTAAGGGCTGCTGTCATCTTCACCAAGTTAGACCTAAGGGGGGCCTACAATCTGGTCCGCATCCGGTCCGGGGATGAGTGGAAGACAGCTTTTCGTACCCGATTCGGCCACTACGAATATTTGGTCATGCCTTTCGGCCTGTGCAACGCTCCTGCCACCTTCCAGCACTTTATCAATGATGTGTTCAGAGACTTTCTTGATATCTTTGTCATTGTCTACCTTGATGACATTTTAGTCTTCTCCGGATCACTTGACAGACATCGGGAACATGTCCGCAGGGTACTGGACCGCCTCCGCCAACACGGACTATATGCCAAGGCGGAGAAATGCAAATTTGAGCAGCAGACTATTCAATTCCTAGGGTTGGTAATCTCCCCCACAGGGATCAGGATGGATCCTCAAAAAGTGTCCGCTATACTGGACTGGCCTGTACCTTTGGATAAGAAAGGAGTGCAACGCTTTGTGGGTTTTTCAAATTTTTACAGGAGATTCATCAAGGGATTTTCTGCAACAATCACACCCATCACACAGCTGACCAAGCAGAACTTACGTTTCCATTGGAACCCTGAAACCCAAAGAGCCTTTGACACACTTAAAGGACTTTTCACATCAGCTCCAATTCTCAGCCATCCTGATCCTGCACTACCTTACATTCTTGAAGTGGATGCATCTGAAGTTGCAGTCGGGGCCGTCATCTCCCAACGCCAAGGTAACAAGGACTTAATGCACCCTGTGGGGTTCTTCTCTCGAAAACTCTCCCCTGCAGAGAGAAATTATGATGTTGGTGACCGGGAATTACTTGCCATCAAAGCCGCCTTAGAGGAATGGAGGTACCTGTTGGAGGGCGCTGCCCACCCAGTATTAATTTACACCGATCACAAGAACTTAGAGTATTTAAGGTCCGCTAAACGGTTGAAGCCTCGGCAGGCCCGTTGGGCTTTATTCTTCTCACGCTTCTGCTTCCACATCACCTACCGGCCAGGTTCAAAAAATATCAAACCAGACACACTATCACGCATGCATGACAACCCCAAGGATTTATCTGTTCCGGACACCATCCTACCAGCAGGTAATTTTTTACTTTTACAGACTGATCTGCTCTCTCAAATCAGACAAGCATCCACGGACTCTTCCAAACCCCCTGGTACCACCTTGACTTCCAGAGATGGATTATTTTGGAGGGGGAGCCAAATTTTTGTTCCAGGAAGCACTCGGGTTGAGGTACTGAAGCTCCTCCACGACCATCCGCTAGCAGGACATTTTGGAGTCCGCAAGACTCTTGGGCTGGTACGGCGCACATTCTGGTGGCCGGGTCTGGAGGAGTTCTGTAAATCATACGTCAGTGCATGTCCCGTCTGTAACCAAAACATCAAGGAACCGAGCCTGGGGACTACTGAAACCCCTACCTGTACCTGATAGACCATGGAAAATGATTGCTATGGATTTTATAGTGGAGCTTCCATGTTCCGAGGGGTGTACAGCAATCTTTGTGGTCGTAGACCGCCTGACTAAAATGGCCCATTTCTTGCCACTAAAGGGCACCCCATCCGCTGCTGAGACTGCCCGTGTTTTCATTAAGGAAATCGTCAGATTACATGGAGTCCCTTCTAACATCGTGTCAGACAGGGGGGTCCAGTTCACTTCACGTTTTTGGAGAGCTCTGTGCGAAGTCTTGGAAATTGAACTTGTCATGTCCTCAGCTTACCACCCCCAAACCAACGGGCAAACTGAGAGGACAAATCAGACTCTTGAACAGTATATCAGATGTTTCTCGTCCTTTGCACAAGATAATTGGGTGTCCCTATTGCCCTTAGCAGAGTTTGCCTACAATAATGCCAACCATTCGGCCACTGGACAATCCCCCTTCTTTGCTAATTACGGCTTTCATTTAACATTTTTACCTGATTTTCTTCCAGAATCTCCAGTCCCGGCAGTGCGGAGCACGGTGGATTTCCTCAGCCGTAACAACCGGGTGTTGCAGGAAGCAGTAACCAAGGCCCAAGCGGACAGCAAGAAAGTCTATGACAGGAAGAGGAGAGGGGAGCTGGACCTTCAACCAGGTGATCAGGTATGGCTCTCCACGAACAACCTCAAGTTGGCCTGCCCATCCAAGAAGCTGGCACCCAAGTTCATGGGACCCTTCCCGGTAAGAAGGAAAATCAATGATGTATCTTACGAATTATCCTTACCTGACTCTCTAAAAGTTCACCCAGTGTTTCATGTTTCATTGTTGAAGCCTGCAGTACCTGACCCCTTTCCTGACAGAGGAGCCAGACCACCAGAAACAGTTTTGGTTGACGGTCTCGAGGAATACGTGGTGGAGGCCATCCTTGATTGTAGGAAACGGCAAGGGCTAACCCAATTCTTAGTCAAATGGAAGGGGTATGGTCCGGAGGACAACTCCTGGGAACCTGAAGGCAACATCCATGCCCAGAGGTTAATCCGTGCCTTTTTTCTTGCCCATCCTGAGAAAGAAGCCCGGTTAGGCATCCGGAGGCTGCCCCTTGGGGGGGGGGCAATGTCAGGGACCTGCCAGAAACAGAAGACAATTCTTGCTTCCCTCGGTACCTGTGCGTCGGTGCGCGCCAATTGCGCATGCGCATGCGCCAATTGTGCGCGATGTGTGCGCGCGCGTGCACGCTAACGATATGGCACCATTAGGCCTTTAAAAGGCCAGCAGTTACAACAGTGCATTGCTGTCTGATCTGCAGCTTTGTAACCCGAATACCTGCATACCTGCTACCTGTTACCAGTACCGACCCGGCTTGCTCGACCACCCGATACATCTCCAACCCTGACCTCGGCTCGCCTTGACCCTGCTCTGTCTCTCACCTGCCTACCTGCTGCCAAACCTTGCCTGTGTTCCCGACTACGTCTAAGCCTGCTGATCCATACATCTGACTACCTGCTCTGACCCGGCTTGTCTGACCCTCCTGCTGTCTGCTGTTGTGTGCAACCTAACCAGGTTTATCTCACCTTGCTCCAGCCTCCGCTGTTCCGGTATCCGCTAGCTTCCGGGTCGCTGACCTGCAACCACCTGCTCTGCTGCCTACAGATCCAGCCATCCCTGGAGGATCACCACCTTTCTACGGTGCCTACCACTCCACCTACCACAGGCACTCCTACCTCACTGCGCTCTCGAGTTCACTGTTCCAACTCCAGTGGCTCCTGAGCCAGGGCTGTAAGAGAGGTCTCCTCCTACAAAGTCAGGCTCTACGACCAGGTACGTTCTGTACATAACAGTTACTCAAACAGGAAATCACAGCAATAAGGGCTAGCTTCAGGTGTATATTTTGCAAGAAGCACAATACGCCTGCTGTAAGTGCTGCAGATGCCTGTTAGTGTAACACAAAAGAAAAAAAACTATGAGCAATAAGGGGTAGCTTCAGGTGTATAATGTGCAGGAGGCACACTACGCCTGCTGTAAGTGCTGCAGATGCCTGCCTGTGTTACTCAAACAGAAAATCACAGCAATAAGGGCTAGCTTCAGGTGTATATTTTGCAAGAAGCACAATACGCCTGCTGTAAGTGCTGCAGATGCCTGCCTGTGTTACTCAAACAGGAAATCACAGCAATAAGGGCTAGCTTCAGGTGTATATTTTGCAAGAAGCACAATACGCCTGCTGTAAGTGCTGCAGATGCCTGCCTGTGTTACTCAAACAGGAAATCACAGCAATAAGGGCTAGCTTCAGGTGTATATTTTGCAGGAAGCACACTACGCCTGCTGTAAGTGCTGCAGATGCCTGTTAGTGTGACACACACGGAAAACACAGCAATAAGGGCTAGCTTCAGGGCTTAGCAAAAATATCACTGACACTGTCCCTGCCTATCCTTCTCTCTCCCTACACACAAGGTTTAGCAGAATATCACACTGACACTGTCCCTACCTATCCTTCTCTCTCCCTACACACAATTTCACTAACACTGTCCCTGCCTATCCTCTCTCCCTGCACGCCGGAACACACTACACAAGGCCGCCACGCTGGCGGCCTTTTATAGTGTGGGGCGTGTACTAAACCCCCCGAGCTATAATTGGCCACAGGCATCATGCCTGTGGCCAATTATGGCTCTCCTCGCTGCCGGCGCTGTGATTGGCCAAGCATGCGGGGTCACAGTGCATGCTTGGCCAATCACAGCGCCGGGATTTTGGGCCGTTCGCGTCACTCGAATTTGGCGCGAACGACCTAAAACGTTCGATCTTCGTCGAACGATCGAACACACGATGTTCGAGTCGAACGTATGTTCGACTCGAACGCGGAGCTCATCCCTAATGCCGCGTACACACGATCGTTTTTCACATCGTTAAAAATGCCATTTTTTAACTTGGGCATTAAAAACGATCGTGTGAGGAGGGGTGTGGTTTTGGAATGGCAGAGTGAGGAGGAACACGCTGTAGCTCTCTGACTCCCCACCCAGACACCCAGCGAGGATAATGGCTGCACAGCTCCATGTATAGCTCCATGTGCATACAGCCCAGTAACTCAGCCTACCTGGGATGAAGAGGAGGGAGAGAGCAGCGAAAAAAACGGGGACGCAGCCGGAGATTGAATCCTTTTTCTCCCGCACTCGAGCCGCGCTGACCAGGCTACAAGTGGTGGAGTCACGTGGGGCAGCGAGCGGTGAGAAGGAACAGTGTAGGTGCTCAGGGGAGCGGCGGAACGAGGAGACATACAGACCTGAAGCACTGGAGGAGTCGGCAGCACCCATCCCACAGGTGCAGGTACGGGGGACAATGGAAGGGGTGAAGCAGAGTGAGCGAGGGGGGCAGGAGTATAGCCTCCAAGATGGGAAGGTACAGGGAACTGCAGACCTTGGTGACCTGGATCTTAGAGCTCTGCTACAAGCCCTGCCAACTCGCGCAGACATAGAATCCCTCCCGACCCGCGCTGATATAGAATCAATGATGTCACGTTTAGAAGAAATGCACCGAAAGGAGTGGAATCAGGTACATACTGAGGTGAAGCATCTCTCAGAGAGACTGTCGGGGGAGGAAGGCTGGGTAACTATCCTAGAGAAACGGGTACAGTAGCTGGAGCTGGTACAGGGTTTTCACTCTGCTCATGTTACCTCAATACAGCTGCGGTTGGAGGAAATTGTGGACCGTGGCCGTCGTTTGAACCTACGGTTCAGGGGGATCCCCGAGACAGTAGGGAGAGAGGCATTACAGGCAACAGTCCTAGCAATATGCCAGCAGTTGGCTACTCCAGCGCCACCTCAAACACTGGAATTTGAGAGGTTGCACAGAGCCCTGGGACCCCCTTCAGTAAACATAGACAGACCAAGGGATGTTATAGGCCGTTTCCATCGATACGCACATAAGGAACTTATGGCCTGGGAAAAAGGTGAAATAGAACAAGGAGGATTTAGGGTAAAAATCCTGCCAGATCTTTCACGGGCTACATTGCAGCGTAGGGCTATGCTACGCCCGCTCCTGGATAAAATGAAATTACTGGGGGGATCATATCGATGGGGGTATCCCATTGCACTGATAGTGAAAAAGAACTCCCATACATTTACTTTGCAGCACCCGGGGGAATTACTAGACTTGTTTTCCTTCATGGAGATGGAAGCTATAGAGATCCCAAACTGGCTGCAGGAAATTCCAGGAACTGGGAGAAAAATGGAGACAATGGGGGATAGGGAGAAGGAAGCAATAAAGATCCCACCCCCCTCCCCCCCTAAATAAAAGAAGGCAGAAATAACGTTTTTTTTCCCTCTATTTTCTTTCTATTAGTAGCAATAGGGCTAGATTCAGAGGAACCCCTCTGTAGGAGACTTGCCCATGCCAAACCCCCCCCCCCGGGAGAGGGAAAGGGGGAACTCCTCTTTCATTTGGTTTCCCCTTTTTGTCCCCCTTATCCGGGAGAATTCTATTTTTGATTTTTTGGTGGGGCTTGCTTCCTGAAGGATTTTTCCCCCCCCCCCCTCTTGGATGATGTCCCCGTTTTTTTTAGGGAGGGGTTAGAAGGGGTTCAGAGGATATAATGTATAAATGTATAAATAAGGTATAAATAATGCATGATGGAGGGATGGGGGAGAAGGACGTGATTTGATTTGGTTTGATTTTGGAAAAGAGGGAGTATGGGAGGGAGATAATAATAATAATAATAATAATAAGAAGAAGAAGAAGAAGGGTGGTTTAGAAATGAGAAGATAGGAGAAGAAATCAATAGGAGTACTAGGAAAAATTAACTAGATAGGGGTTCCTATAATTGAATGGAATATTTCAGTGAAGGCAGAGGCCTGAATAGAAAGAGGGAAGAAATCTCCAAGTGTGTGGGGGATGAATGTCATAGGTACCATACAAGCGCCACACATTTATTCACAGCAGATTTAGGGATACACACATAGACACGTACACATTCAATAGGGGAAATAGGTTGGAGGTAATGGGTAAGAAAGGAGCAGTTAGGAGTTAAACACAGAGATACAAGGGGGTTAATTAGGATAACAGGTGGGCAGACTGAGGGTAGACTGGGATAACACAGGAGGGAGGGGGGATAATATGTAAGGGATGGGGGGTAGAAAATAGGGGGTCTATGAGAAGAAGAGATGTCTAGAGTGTAGGAGGAGGGGGGGCACATACACATAACACTACACTTGTACACAATAGGATAGAATAGGAGGCACACACACTTGGATACAACTGAGGAGGCTAATGGTTAGTAAGAGGAAGGAACCCCAGGCAGGAAATAGAAGTAAGTTAGTACCCGGAAGATCCACCACCAGGGAAAGAAAAGGAGAAGGGGGGGTTGAGGGATTAGGGTAGATTAGGGTAGAGGAAGCTAAGGAAAACAGAACAGAGGGAATGGGGAGAACGGGGAGAAAGGAGGGAAAATTAGTCATACCAAATTTTTTAAAGTAAGAATGTAATTTAGGCAAGTGAATACAAATTCTACATAAACACTGCCTGTTCATTTATCTGGTTGATAATAGGAAAAAACCAGGATAAATTAGGATAAAACTAAAGGATGGATGTCCCCCCGAAGTCAAGGCTTTATAAAGTAAGAGGAGAGAAGGAGAGGGGAGGAGTGAAGAGAGAGAGGAAGAAAGGGAAAAATGGAGAGATGAGCTGGAGAGAGGTAGATGAAAGGGGTGTCCGGGGTGGAGGGTTGGGGGTGCACCTCTGCTGCACCAACCCAACACCCCAATTAGGCCTGCACCCACGTGAACCGCAAGGTTAAAGGTTCAGAAGTGGGTGCCTCCCTTTGGGGCGGGGGTAAGGGGGGAGGGGTTAGTTGAATATTAGTTGAATATTTTAGGGGGGGGGATTGGAAAGGGGTGTTTGGATCTGGGGGGTTTTGGTTTTGGGTGTTTTTTTTTCTTTTCTTCTCTCTCTCTCCACACTTTATCCTCCGAAATAAGGATAACTACCATCAATGCCAAAGGACTTAATGTCCCAGAAAAAAGGAGAATGCTCCTGAGCGAGTTAAAACGAACCCGCTCAGATGTAGCATTCGTGCAGGAGACACATTTTAAGATGGGCGGACTCCCATACCTACAAAATAGGTTCTATCCATGTACATACCATGCATGTAGTCAGATATCAAAGTCAAAAGGGGTGTCAATCCTAATTTCCAATAGAATACCCTGGTCTCTGTTGGACAAACGAGTAGACGTAGAAGGCCGTTTTTTATTTTTAAAGGGACAGATTGGAAGTACAAAGGTGACACTGGCAACTGTTTACGTACCAAATACACATCAAGACGCCTTTTTGAGCAAAACCTTGAATAAGCTGGCGGGGTTTGCAGAAGGGAAGCTGATCTTAGGGGGAGACCTTAATATAACATTGGACCCTAAGGTTGACACATCAACGGGGGTCTCCTCCATATCAGGGGGGACCAGGAGGAACATTTTGCAGGATCTGCAGATGGTAGACGTGTGGAGATTACTACATGTAGGGGAAAGAGATTACACATTCTTCTCCAACCCTCACCAACTGTACTCCCGTATAGACCTCTTCCTGGTACCACACTATCTGCTGACGGCGGTGAAGGATGTAAAAATTGGGAATATAACATGGTCAGACCACGCGCCAGTGACGCTACACATTGCGCTGTCCGATTCATCTACTGCACCGGAGTGGCGTTGGCGTTTGAATGAGAGTTTACTGCAGATCCCCGAAATTCGGGAAGATGTAGTAAAAGAAATGGAGGCATATTTCCGGATGAATGACACCCCGGGGAGTGACCCGGAAATGGTATGGGAGGCGCATAAGGTAGTAATGAGAGGGGTATTGATAAAACATGGTTCCCGATTAAAAAGAGCACGAGAAAGACAGATAGCTAATTTGTTAAGAGAAATCCAGGCACTAGAGGTACAACACAAGAAAGTACAGATGCCTTTAGTGGGGATAGAATTGGCACACCTGAGGAGACAACTGACAGAGTTACTTAGATACAAAGCAGAAGCGGCAATACAAGTAGGGAAAAAAGTAACCTATGAACTTGGGGAAAAATGTAGTAAAATACTAGCAGGGAAACTTAGAGAGAAAGGGAAGACAGTATATGTACCCCATATAAAGGGAGAAAATGGGCAGCTGATTTCAATCCCTAAAAATATTGCTCAGAGATTTAGAGAATACTACTCATCCCTCTATAATTTGACCCCAATTCAGATGCCCCAGGCCACGATGGAAGAATACCTTCTTTCAGCACATCTGCCTTGTTTGTCTTCAGCGGACCGTAATAAATAGGAGATACCTATTTCAGTGGGGGAACTAGAGACAGTGATAAAGACAGTTAAACGAGGGAAGGCACCGGGCCCGGATGGCTTCACTGTCCAATACTACAAATATTTTCTCCCAATACTAGGGGTTTATATGACAAAGGCATTCAATGAGATCGGCCGGGCTCCCGCACTACCGCCGGATGCCCTTATGGTATATATCTCGGTTATTCCGAAAGAAGGGAAAGACCCGGCGGAGTGCGGGAGCTACCGCCCGATCTCATTGTTAAACACAGATTTAAAACTTTTCACTAAACTACTTGCTTCCCGCCTCCAGCCGTTTCTGAATCAAATGGTACACCAAGACCAGGTTGGGTTTATCCCAACCCGTGAGGCCAGGGATAATACCGTAAAGGTCCTCAACCTGGTACACCATGCTAATATATCAAAAACGCCCAGTATTTTTTTGAGTACCGACGCGGAGAAAGCGTTTGACAGAGTTAGCTGGCAATTCATGTTTGAAGTATTGAGGCAAATGGGACTGGGAGAACATATGCGGAGTTGGATAGCGGGGGTGTATGCTACACCCCAGGCCTCTGTAAAAGTGAATGGAGTTTATTCGGAGACATTTAAAATCTCAAATGGAACGCGCCAAGGGTGCCCACTCTCTCCGATGCTGTTTTCCCTCTCCCTGGAACCCCTACTGAATAGGATTCGGCAAAATTCATATATTCAGGGTCTCCAAATAGGTGCTCAAGAATATAAAGTCTCTGCTTATGCAGATGATTTGATGTTCTCCTTATCACGACCTCACATTTCACTGCCAAATCTGATAAAGGAAATAGAAGGATATGGGAGATTAGCAAATCTAAAAATTAATTACGCGAAATCAGAAGCGATGGGGGTAGCCCTTCCCTCAGAAGTCCAGCAAAACATCCAACCCAATTTCAACTTTAAATGGGTAGGGTCGTCATTAAAATATCTAGGGATAAATATACCATCAAGATTATAGAAGGATTTTGCTATAAATTTCCCCTCACTATATAAAGCAGTTAGTTCTCTATTAGATAAATGGCAACATGGATTTCATTCATGGTTCGGCCGATGTAACGCAATCAAAATGAATATTCTGCCCAAATTTTTGTATTCATTTCAAGCTGTACCAATAGGAATTGATAGGGCCTACTTTCGGCAAGTAAATGCACTTTTTACTAAGTTCATATGGGCCAATAGGCGACCAAGGATTAGCAGAAGTCAAATGACGCTCCCCAAATGTTATGGGGGCTTAGCAGTCCCAGACGTGTCTAAATACCACCAAGCAGCCCATTTGGGGAGGGTCATAGACTGGTGCAGACATATAGAATTCAAATTATGGATAAAATTGGAGCAAGAAATTAGTCAGGTACCACTGGGTAGAGCACCCTGGTGCTATACAAAGTTACCGGACTCACTCAAAAAACACTCTCTGATAGGACCAACACTGTCGATAGGTGCTAAAATATGTCTGAACCCTAAATATTCGTCAAGACACTCTCCATTATACCCGGTACTGGGAAACCCAAGTTTCGAGCCGGGGATGGAGATAAGGGCATTTCGGAGACTTCGAGAGAAGGGCTATACCCAGGTATCGCATTTTATGCAATCAGAAACATGGCCCACAATGGCGGATTTGACGAAATCGGGAGGTCAATTTGAAGTAGAACATTGGCAGGCGATACAACTTCGATACTATCTGGAGACATTGGGCCCAATGAGTAATTTTAAACGGGAACTAACTAGGTTCGAAACATACTGTGAGGAGAAGGAACCCATCAACCGAATAATATCAAAGATATATACGATGCTAATGACCCCACCAGAGAACTATGAGCTGCCAGCAATTAGAAAGTGGGAAAGGGACCTTAATAAGACTTTCACACCAGCTCAATATCAGAAGATAATATATCTTGCGCTAAATTCATCAATATGCACTAAAACGCAAGAATCAAATTTATAAATTATTGATGAGGTGGTATTATACGCCATCAAAATTAGGTAGGTTCTATCCTGATGCCTCAGTTCAGTGCTGGCGATGCAATGGGGAGCGGGGAACTTTGTTCCATATATATTGGACATGCCCTCGGATCAGACAATACTGGCTAGAGGTACGAAGGATTGCTCAAAAAATTGAGCCCTACCTTGTGCCGGACGATCCGGGTTTTTTCTTATTGCACATAACGCAAATACCCACACAGACTTATAAAAACTCAGTACTATGCCACCTGGTCAATGAGGCTAAGTCGTGCATTGCGAGATGCTGGAAAAGCTCCAGCCCTCCAACAATCGCAGAATGGCTTAACAGGGTCAGAAAAGTGGGGGCTATAGAGGAGTTGGTGTTTTCGGCCCAAGATAGAAAAGAGCAACATATTAAAATCTGGTCAACATGGAATAAATTTACGCAGACAGAAGAAGGGAAAAGATTAATGGGGAAGTGAGTCCGCCCGCCTGGCCAGAGAAGTATTTAGGAGGTTGTGGTTCACCTAACGGGGGAGGAGGATGGAGTGGGGAAGGGAGGGAGAAATTTAGTTATTTATTTAATAATTATTATTTTTTATTTTTTTTGCTTAGGTTTACTTTGATAAAAATGTAAGGGAGAACAAAGTAAGGCAGTGAGAATCAAAGACATTTAATAGAGGAAAGCGACTTTATGTGTCTCTCCCTCTATGGAGAGACATGTGAAGGACATAAGGGAAGGGAACCCATTGACATTTAGGTTTAGAGGTGAGAGGATCTAATTAATGGAATGGGACGAGGAAAATATTATGAATAGAAATGTAATGGAAAATGTATAAACAATGTATTGTATGTATCCCTTTTTGAAATATAAATAAAGAATATTTAAAAAGAAAAAACGATCGTGTGTAGGCTCTAGAGCATTTTTAACGACGTGAAAAACGGGCTAAAATTTTTTAGAACCTGCTCTATTTTTTCCCGTCGTGAAAATTGGTAGTGTGTATGCTTTTACGAGGGGAAAAAAAAACGCGCATGCTCAGAATCAAGTATGAGACGGGAGCGCTCGTTCTAATAAAACTAGCGTTCGTAATGGAGATAGCACATTCGTCACGCTGTAACGGACTGAAAAGCACGAGTCTAAAAAGCGCGAATTGACGCTCAACAAACTTTACTAACATGAAGGGTGGCGCCATTCGAACGGAACTTCCCCTTTATAGTGCCGTTGTACGTGTTGTACGTCACTGCGCTTTGCTCAAGCATTTTTTTTTAATGAACGTGTGTATGCAAGACAGGCTTGAGAGGAAACAAGAAAAATCACGTCGAGAAAAACGTTGTTTTTGAAAATGACATTAAAAACGATCGTGTGTACGCGGCATCAGCCGAACACCCCCCTGTTCAGTTTGCAGCAGAACATGCGAACAGGCAAAAAATTTGTTCGAACACGCGAACACCGTTATATGGGACGCGAACATGAAAAAACAAAAGTGCTCATTTTAACCACCTGCCTACCGGGCACGAAAACCCCCTTCCTGCCCAAGCCATTTTTCAGCTTTCAGCGCTGTCACAATTTGAATGACAATTGCGCGGTCATGCGACGTGGCTCCCAAACTAAATTTGCGTCCTTTTTTTCCCACAAATAGAGCTTTCTTTTGGTGGTATTTGATCACCTCTGCGGTTTTTATTTTTTGTGCTATAAACAAAGGAAGAGCGTCAAGTTTGAAAAAACACAATATTTTTTACTTTTTGCTATAATAAATATCCATTTTAAAAAAAAAATTTTTTAAATTTTGCGCTGTTTAGGCCGATACGTATTCTACATATTTTTGGTAAAAAAATTGCAATAAGCGTATATTGATTGGTTTGCGCAAAAGTTATAGCAGATACAAAATAGGGGATAGATTTATAGCATTTTTTAATTTATTTTTTTACTAGTAATGGCAGCGATTTGCAATTTTTATCGTGACTGCGATATTGCGGCGGACACATCAGACAATTTTGACACATTTTTGGGACCATGCACATTTATACAGCGATCCCTGCTATAAAAATGCATTGATTACTGTATAAATGTGACTGGCAGGGAAGGGGTTAACACTAGAGGGCAAGGAAGGGGTTAAATGTGTTTCCTAGATGTGTTCTAACTGTGGGGGGAGGGGACTGACTGGGGGAGGTGACCGATGGTTGTCCCTATGTACAAGGGACACACCATCGGTCTCCTCTCCCTGACAGGACGTGGATCTGTGTGTTTACACACACAGATCCACGGTCCTGCTCGGTTACTGGGCACGCGCATCGGGTGCCCAGCGGCGGGCTCGCTCGCGCCCCCCTAGTGGATTTTAAAGGCGCGACGTCATAGGACGTCCGCCCAGGATAACAGTGTCTTCCTGCCACCGTCAATTGACGGCGGCCGGCTGACAACTGGTTAAAGGTTAATATGCAAGTTATTGTCATAAAAAGTGTTTGGGGACCCGGGTCCTGCCCCAGGGGAAATGTATCATTGCAAAAAAAAGTTTTAAAAACTGCAATTTTTTCGGGAGCAGTGATTTTAATAATGCTTAAAGTGAAACAATAAAAGTTTGATATTCCTTTAAATTTCGTACCTGGGGGGTGTCTATTAGAGGTGCACATCTTCACTGGCCTCACGATTCGATTAGATTACGATTATGATGTCAACGATTTGATTCGACTCGATTCCGCAATGCATCACGATGCATAATGATTACAGCGCAAGTGCGCATGATTTTCAAAGAAATTCAAACAGTCAGGAGAACTTTTTTTATTCTATCTGTTCTTTAAAACGAAAAAAAAAAAAAACACTCCCTGCATGTAGCAGTCTAAACACAGCATACAACAACTTAAAGGAGCTCCAGGCTCTTCCCCAAAATACGGAGGAGATGAATGGAGACTGCAGACATGATACAAGAGATGATCAGAGACTGCACACATGATACAGATGATCAGAGACTGCAGACATGGTCAGAGAGACTGTGGACATGCTACAGGAGATGGTCAGAGACACTGTGGACATGCTACTGGAGATGGTCAGAGACTGTGTGCATGCTACAGGAGATGGTCAGAGATTGCGTGCATGCTACAGGAGATGGTCAGAGACTGCGTGCATGCTACAGGAGATGGTCAGAGACTGCGTGCATGCTACAGGAGATGGTCAGAGACTGCGTGCATGCTACAGGAGATGGTCAGAGACTGCGTGCATGCTACAGGAGATGGTCAGAGACTGCGTGCATGCTACAGGAGATGGTCAGAGACTGCGTGCATGCTACAGGAGATGGTCAGAGACTGCGTGCATGCTACAGGAGATGGTCAGAGACTGCGTGCATGCTACAGGAGATGGTCAGAGGCTGCGTGCATGCTACAGGAGATGGTCAGAGGCTGCGTGCATGCTACAGGAGATGGTCAGAGGCTGCGTGCATGCTACAGGAGATGGTCAGAGGCTGCAGACATGCTACAGGAGATGATCAGAGACTGCGGACATAATACAGGAGGTGGTCAGAGACTGCAGACATAATACAGGAGGTGGTCAGAGACTGCGGAAATCATACAGAAGATCAGCAGGTGAGTATGATTTTTTTTATTTTAAAGAAAAAATACCCTTTAGTATCACTTTAACAAATCCATTAAGTCTTTTGGCAGCAACTTAGATAGTAAACAGGTCAACATCACTGAAAAAAAAAAAAAAAAAAAGGATGACATTCCAATCAGCAAGAAATATATTGCTTGCAGATCAGTAGATGGTTCCAGAGGGGAGAGATGATAGGGAAATCACAGGAAGAAATTAGACAATAAAAGAGTTTGTGCAGCCCCCAATGTGTTAGGCACACAGTACACACACACTGGATAGGTGCAGCAGGTGGGGGGGGGGGGGGTGGTGTGCCACTTCTATACACTCACCCATATTTCAAGCATGACAGGCTTATCTCTCACCTCCGGAGCACTCCCATCCCCCCTCCTCTCCTCGCAGATCGTTTTCTGAAGCCAGCTCTATGCCTCATCCCACGGATGTTAAAATAGCTGCAGTGATCTGTGTGTCAGCTCCCCGTGCGGCTCAGCGCCGCCCATCGCCAATCGGGGAGATAACCAGTGTCACTGTCCAGAGCTACAAATCCCAGAGGAGTGGGAGAGCGTGGGTGGAGGCAGCACTCTGAGGCTACGTTGTCCCATTGTCAGTTGAGGAGGGAACAGCTCCAGACGCAGCCAGCCGATCGGTGGCTTGTCATTCCAGCGAAGACACTGCTGTGCGGGGGGGGGGGGGGGGGAGCGGGAGGAGCCGGAATGACGTCATACATAATCGATTATTACTGAATACCGCATCGATGCCGAATCAAGAAGGCTATAATCGGGATGCACCATTTTCAACACCCCTAGTGTCTTTAGTATGCCTGTAAGGTAGCGCATGTTTCCCCATGTTTAGAACAGTCCCTGCACAAAATGACATTTCTAAAGGAAAAAAAGTAATTTAAAACTACTCACGGCTATAACGAATTGTCGGGCCCCGGCAATACAGATAAAAGTCATTGAAAAAAACGGCATGGGTCCCCCCCCAGTCCATTACCAGGCCCTTTGGGTCTGGAATGAATATTAGGGGAACACCGAACCAAAATTAAAAAAAAAATGCGTGTGGGTCCCCCCAATTTTCATACCAGGCCCTTCAGGTCTGGTATGGATATTAAGGGAAACCCTGCGCCCAAATTTTAAAAAAATGGCGTGGGGTTCCCCCCAAAAATCCATACCAGACCCTTATCCGAGCACGCAACCTGGCAGGCCGCAGGAAAAGAGGGGGGACGAGAGAGCGCCCCCCTCCAGAACCGTACCTGGCCACATGCCCTCAACATGGGGAGGATGTCCCCATGTTGATGGGGACAAGGGCCTCATCCCCTCATCCCCACAACCCTCGTCCGGTGGTTGTAGGGGTCTGGTATGAAATTTGGGGGGACCCCCACGCATTTTTTTTTCAAATTTTGGTTCGGTGTTCCCCTTAATATTCATATCAGACCCAAAGGGCCTGGTAATGGACTGGGGGGGGGGGGAACCCATGCTGTTTTTTTCAATGACTTTTATTTGTATTGCCGAGACCCGATAATTCATTATAGCCGCGAGTAGTTTTAAATTTAAAGGAATATTTCACTTTTATTGTTTCACTTTAAGCATTATTAAAATCACTGCTCCCGAAAAAACGGCCATTTTTAAAACTTTTTTTTTCATTGATACATGTCCCCTGGGGCAGGACCCGGGTCCCCAAACACTTTTTATCACAATAACTTGCATATTAACCTTTAAAATTAGCACTTTTGATTTCTCCCATAGACTTTTAAAGGGCTATCTCCATTACGAACGCTAGTTTTACCAGACCGAGCGCTTCCGTCTCGTACTTGATTCAGAGCATGCGTGAAATTTTGTGCGTCGGAATTGTCTAAACATGCTTGGAATTTCCGAGAATGGATTTTGTTGTCGGAAAATTTGAGAACCAGCTCTCAAATTTTTGTTGTCGGAAATTCCAACAGAAAATGTCCGATGGGGCCTACACACGGTCGAAATTTCTGACCAAAAGCTCCCATCGAACATTTTATGACGCAAATTCCGAGCGTGTGTTTGCGGCATAAGACTCGGCTATGTGATCTTTCATTTGAGGGTTTCCTGCTCTTTGTCACTGGGTTGGATCAGGCCCTTTCTAGGTCTACAGAGAAAGGCAAGAAATTTCCCATAAAACCTAAGAAGGAGAGGGGAATTTTTTTTCGAGGCCCCCAGGCTAAAAACCGGTTTAGAGATAAAAATGAAGGTACCGTTACCAGTCGCTGCGGGTCGGTAAAGGCAAGCAGAAGGGAGGTCTTCTCTTCCCCAGCCAGAAGTCTGCCGACAAGGATACCAAGTGACGTAAGGGTGGGGGGAAGACTTTCCCACTTTCTCTCTCAGTGGGAAAGGATTACTCAGAGTCCCCACATCCTTCAGATAGTAAGAGAGGGCTACAGATTGCAGTTACTCTCCTCACCTCCCCCAAGTTTCCTTTTAACCCACTTACTCAGGGACCCTTAGAAACCAGTGGGTCTCTTACACAGTGTCAGAGCAGGGGGTCATAGTGCGGGCAGGGATTGTATTCCCACATCTTCATAGTCCCAAAGGTTAAACAGGTTCCTGCAGTACAAAAGGTTCCGCATGGAAAGCGTCTATACTCTAAAGCCCTGTACACACAATCGGATTTCCTATGGATTCTAATCCGATGGATTTATCCATCGGAAATCCGATGAAGCTGACTTCCATCAGTCTTGCCTACACACCATCAGTCAAAAATCCGACCATCCCAAACGCCGTGACGTAAAACACTCCGACAAGCCGAGAACAATTCAATGCTTCTGAGCATGCATCGACTTGATTCTGAGCATGCGTGGGTTTTTTGTCCGATGGCGTTCCACACAGACGATCGGAATTTGCTATCGTTTTTTTTCCCATCGGATAAATTTAAAACATGTTCTATTTTTTCTCACCGATGGAAAAAAGACCGATGGGGCCCATACACGATCGGTTTGTCCGATGAGAAAAGTCCATCGGACTGTTTTCATCGGTAAAACCGATCGTGTGTACACGGCATCAGAAAGCACCTTCTGAAGGACATATTTATGGTAACAATAGACTCGAAGGATGCTTATCTTCACGTCCCTATTTTTCCAGAGCACCAGGCCTTTCTAAGGTTTGCAATCCCCACGAAGCAGGGAGTGCAGCACTGGCAGTTCTCTGCCCTACCCTTTGGACTGGCAGCCAGTGCGAGAGTGTTTACAAAGATCCTGGCAGAGGTGGTTGCATTCCTCCATCTCTGAGGGTTAACGCTGATCCCCTATCTCGACGACATACTGGTTTACAACCAGAGTCAAGATGTCCTTCTCTCCGACCTGGCCAAGTTACCTTGGAGTCCCTGGGGTGGATTATCAGCCAGGAAAAGTCTGAGCTGGTTCCTGCCCAGACCAAAGTCTATCTAGGATTCCTGGTGGAATCAACAGCACAGAAGCTTGTTTTGTCCCAGGGGAAGGTAGAGGGCCTCATTGCAGCAGTAGCATCCCTTCTAGAATTAGAAGAGGTCTCTTACAGAAAGCTCATCAGAGTGCTCGGGTTGATGACATCCTGTATCCCCGTGGTCCCATGGGCTCAGGTCCATTCGAGGACTCTCCAGCAATTCCTCCTGGGATGGGAAAAGAGGAACGCTGGACAACAGGGTTCCCATTCCAGGAAGGGTGAAGGAGACTCTGCAGTGGTGGCTCAATCCTCAGAGGTTGCGGGAGGGCCACCTTTGGGCCCAGCTCCAACCCCTCAGGGTAACAACAGATGATTGGGGTTGGGGGGGCAATTTAGAGAAATCTTTGAAAACCAGGGCGCCTGGAACCAGAGTCAGAGGAGCGCTTCCTCCAACTTTCGGGAACTCTTGGCTGTCACAGAGGCCTTAAAGGCCTTCGAGGAAAGAATCAAGGGCAGGGAGGTCCAGATCCTTTCCGACACGCAACCACAGTGGCCTTTCTGAATCAGGGAGGCACCAGATCTCGCCCTCTTCTGACCTTGGCTCTGGAACTCCTGGAGTGAGCAGAGAGTCCCCTCTCTCTCTCAGCAGTGCATATAAAGGGGGCATACAATGGCGAAGCGGACTACCTCAGTCGGCAACCGATTTACCAGGGGGAGTGGGAATTGAACCCCAAAGTGTTCTCCCTCGTATGCCGAAGAAGGGGTTCAGAGGGAGTAAACGCGCTCACCCAAGTTTGGGACTTGGCCTATGCCTTTCCCCCCTTAGTTCTGAAGCTGAGGATTCTGCAGAAGCTAAATCTTTCAGAGGGCAGACTGATTCTGATCACCCCATGATGGCCCAAGAGGACCTGGTTCTCTTCCCTGGGAAATTGGTCAGTAGCTCCCCCCAGCGCCTTCCAGAGCGGCAGGACCTTCTCCTTCAGGGCCCAGTCTGCCACCCAGATCCCGGCTTCTTCAGTCTGATGGCTTGGCTCTTAAAAGGGAGACCCTGCGAAAAAGGGGGTGTTCTGAGAGAGTAATGGACACCCTTTTGAGTAGAAAGCTGGTTACCAGGCGTATTTACGCCAAAGTCTGGGGAGTCTCGTACTGGTGCCAGGCAAAGGGGACTTCCCAACAAGAGATCTCTGCCATCTTGGATTTTCTCCAGGATAGGGTGGATCAGGGGTTGGCGACTAAGACCCTTAAGGTTCAGGTCGCAGCCTTGTCCAGTTTTTTGGACAGGAGGTTGGCTCTGGACCCCCTGATTAACCACTTCCCTACCCGCCCATAGTCAAATGACGTCCACAGATGGGATCTTCCATCCTGGGTGGACGTCATATGACGTCCTGGGCTTTGTGGGGGGATAGCTGAATGATGCCTGCAGCTAGAGGCATCATTCAGATATCCTTCTCTTCTGCCGGCGATTCTGCGCACAATAAGAATGATCATAGTGCCAGTTCTGCCGCTTGATCGTTCTTATAGGCGGCGGGAGGGGACACCCCCCCCCCTCCCGCCACTATCTGGTGCTTCTCCGGGCCCTCCCATGCCATCGGGGGCCCGGAGAATGAATCGTCCGGCGCCGGATAGGAAGCATAGAGAGGACTGGTGACCAGATGGTCACCAGTCCTCTCTATGACCGTCTGAGGCTCAGGCGCGATGTGATGACATCACGCCCGGGTTCTCAGAAGTAAACAAAGCCGCGATTGCGGCTAGTAAGCATGAGATCGGTGAATTTTTTTTCACGATCTCATGCTTTCCAGCTGACCCCGCATCTCTCCATAAAGAGGACCTGTCACACACCATTCCTATTGCAAGGGATGTTTACACCGTTTGAGCCGTTAGCTGTTATCCCTCTTAAGTTACTTACCCTAAAGGCAGCCTTCCTGCTTGCCGTTACAACGGCCAGGAGGATAGGCAACATCCAGGCTTTGTCACTAAAAGAGCCCTTTTTTTCTATTATTTGACGACAGGGTTGTACTCAGGCAAGACCCCCTGTAGCTCCCAAAGGTAGCCTGAAGGTTCCACAGGACTCAAGAGATTGTCCTTCCTTCATTTTGTACCAATCCTCAGAATGAGAGAGAGCATTCCTTTCATTGTTTAGATCAGGGGTGTCCAAACTTTTTTCAAAGAGGGCCAAATTTGATGAAGTGAACATGCTTGAGGGCCAACCATTTTGCCTGACATTCCTAA
Organism: Rana muscosa; assembly: GCA_029206835.1. NCBI lineage: Eukaryota > Metazoa > Chordata > Amphibia > Anura > Ranidae > Rana > Rana muscosa. Next base: position 426,291,323 of record CM055120.1, on the reverse strand, counting down.
ACCATTAAAATTTGGTCTAAGTGTGTTCGTCTGAGCACTAATACACTGCCCAACAAGAATTATCTTGCCTTTGTGGCTGTGTGTGGTGAAGAGATGAGTTTGGCCGTGTTATTTGGATATATTAAAAAGTGTTTTTGCGCTAAAAGCTAAACATGCAAACCAACATCTAGTGGATAAAAGACATATGTAAACCAAGTATAAAAACTCAATATGGTCCAATGCAGTAAAAACGTGATTAGTTCTAAAGTGCAAATGCAAAATAACAAGGTCCAATGAGAAATAAATTAAGTGCTAATCAATGCTCCAAAGTGCTGATGCAAAGTAAATATATACATTAATAAATATACATCAATATCAATAAACCAAGTCCGATTTTACTACTACACTATTGGAGGCTTTCCTCTTCCCATCCCTGATCTGGTATCCCAATCGGAGACGTTCCCCCCCCCCTCTCCCCCTCCGGGTTTACAGATACTGTTGAAGTGAGTGGAGATGTGGTGGAGATCTGTTGGAACATCCTTTTGAGCAGAACCAGCATAGAAGAAGGCATTTATACTGATTATGACCTACTATATCCATCTAAAGGTGAGAGTCCTGTGAGACTACATTTGGATACATCAGTATTTATTTATTAACTAGTGGAACTACATCTACATGATTTTAGTTTGATCACCTTCATCAAGATTGACAGAGAGACTATTATCATTAATATTTTGTATCATCTTATTTCACGTTTACAGCAGGACCTTTTTCACATATATCCCTTCTGGACTACACAGCAATTTTTGCACTTTATCTGCAGTCTAGCACTTGTGCACCACTGTGCAGATATATGCCATATTGCACTACCACTTTGGAGTATTGATTATTACTTTATTTACCTTCCTACTGGACTATTTTTATCGAGAAATTTTTATTTATAGTATTTTATTTCACGTTTAATCCAGGATTCCTTTACCCATTTTCCTTTTGGATTGCACAGTAGTTTTTTTGTATTTATTTGCAGTTTTAGCACTTGTGCACTACTGTATATATTTACTTTGCATCAGCACTTTGGAGCATTGATTAGCACTCTTAATTTATTTCTCATTGGACCTTGTTATTTTGCATTTGCACTTTAGAACTAATCACGTTTTCACTGCATTGGACCATATTGAGTTTTTATACTTGGTTTACATATGTCTTTTATCCACCAGATGTAGGTTTGTATGTTTAGCTTTTAGCGCGAAAACACTTTTTAATATATTTACTATAGTGTAAGGTGAACACATCCAGTTTTTGCAGCTTTTTGCACATATATCACCCCATTTCCATTTCCCCCCGTGTTATTTGGATATACCGTATTTATCGGCTTATAACACGCACCTTCACTTTAAAAAGGACGTTTCAGGAAAAAAAAATCGTAAATTTTAAATAAAGAAATGTGAAGCAAAATAAAGGTCAGTGCCCATCAATGCAGCCTAATCAGTGCCCATCTGCAGCCTCACCGTTGCCATGAATGCAGCACCCTCCGTATTGCCATGAATGCAGCACCCTCCGTATTGCCATGAATGCAGCACCCACCGTATTGCAATGAATGCAGCACCCACCGTATTGCAATGAATGCAGCACCCACCGTATTGCCGTGAATGCAGCACCCACTCCATTGCCATGAATGCAGCACCCACCCCATTGCCATGAATGCAGCACCCACCCCATTGCCATGAATGCAGCACCCACCGTATTGCCATGAATGCAGCACCCACCGTATTGCCATGAATGCAGCACCCACCGTATTGCCATGAATGCAGCACCCACTCCATTGCCATGAATGCAGCACCCACTCCATTGCCATGAATGCAGCACCCACTCCATTGCCATGAATGCAGCACCCACTCCATTGCCATGAATGCAGCACCCACTCCATTGCCATGAATGCAGCACCCACTCCATTGCCATGAATGCAGCATCCACTCCATTGCCATGAATGCAGAACCCACATTGACATGAATGCAGACTCACCATTGCTGTCAGTGTAGCCTGCAGAGGAGACAGGGAGGGGGCGGGACGAGCGCCAATAGACATACAGGAGAAACTCCTGTTTTCTCAACGGGCCTCTTTAAGTGAAAGTCCCGCCTCCTGTGATGGACAGAACAGTTGTCCAATGGCAGCGCAGGAGACGGGACTTCCTTTTACTCAGGACGCTGTGTAAACAGGAAATACTCTCCTGTATGCACGGCACTCGTCCCGTCCCCTCCAAGGCAGCCAACATACCTATCTTTTGTGGCCCCCGGCGCTCTGGGATTCAATGGGGGCCACAAAAGATATATATGTCAAGATTACCAGGTAGGCCATCCGAAACAGGAACGCAGGCCGTGATTGGCCCACGGGCCGGACTTTGGACATGGCTGGTTTAAATGTTAGACATTGTCTGTTGGCTTATTTAGATAGATTTAAAGAGTTTAGAAGGTCCAGCCACTTAGTTAGTTTTTCTTGCCATAAGAAGGGTCAGCAAGCGTCTAAAGCATCCATAGCAAGATGGATCAAGCAGACTATTACCATAGCCTATGATCAGGTTGGTAGGACAGCCCCGAATAACCTTAAGGCAGATTCCACTTGGTCTCTGGCGACCTCTTGGGCAGAAAGGGCTGGAGCATCGGTGGAGCAGATATGTAAAGCAGCTACATGAACAAGCCAGAGCACCTTCATGAGACACTACATGGTGGAGTTAGAGAAAGGGAGTCACCGCTCAAGGTAGAAGGTGTAACTGATGAACCTCCTAACCAGATCCGAAGCCACGGGGGTGCTGGCAATGCATATGATAATGCAAAATGAAGGGAAATGCTTTGACAGCCACACTCCAAAAAATATTTATTTTATTGTAAAAATAAAATCACAGAATACATGCCACAGCTACAGGCTGATGCGTTTCACACTAAAACTTAGTGCTTAATCATCGCTAACCAACCATTTGGGGAAAAAAACTAAACTTTTTCATAGAGTGTTAGGTAATTTTCTCCTTCACTGATGTGCGCTGATGAGTCTCCACTGGTGGGCTCTGATAGGCTGCACTGATGAGGCTGCACGGATGGGGGGCACTGGTTGGCACTGATAGGCCGCGCTGATGGGCAATGGTAGGCAGCACTGATAGGTGACACTAATGAGGAGGCACTGATTGGCAGCACTGTTGGGACAGCACTGATAATCAGGACCCTGATTATCAGTGTACATGTCCCTTTTACAGAAGCCAGTTATTGGCTCTTTGCTTCATTCCTCACGCTGTTAACGTGAGGAAAGGAAAGACAATAACCGGCTTCTATTTACATTGTTATCAGCTGTGATTGGATACAGTTGATCACATAGTAAAGAGCCACTGATTGACTCTTTACCTCAATCTGTGATCACAGAATGCGCCACAGCGGGCACGATCACAGGAGGCCGTAATATGATGGCCTCCCAGAACTGGCCGTCCGTGCTGTAGCCTTCATTTTGCTATAGCACGGTTGTCAAGTGGTTAAAAATAACAAACATGATATACTTACCTGCTCTGTGCGGTGGTTTTGCACAGAGCAGCCAAGATCCTCCTCTTCTTGGGTCCCTCGCCTGCGCTCCTGGCCCCTCTCTCCTGCCAAGTCCGCCCACACCAAGCAGCTTGCTTTGGGGGCACCTGAACTGAGCCGCTGCTCTGTGTTTCCATTCAGACACGGAACTGCTGCTCGGCCCCCCCCTCGGTCTCCTCATTGGCTCACTGACTTTGATTGCCTTTAGAACTTGGTTTTAAGGTCATCACAAAGAACAAAGGAGGCATTATTTATTCTTTATGGAGGAAAAGAGATTTAACCTTTTCAATCAGAAAGGCTTTTTCATAGTAAGAACTGTGAATATGGGGAATACAATCCCAATAGTAGATTGCTAAAAATAAAAAAAATTAGCTGGATGCAATTTTCAATGCACAAAATATAACTGTAGTCATAAGAAAAAAGGAAAAGCTCACTTATGCCCCATACACACGATCGGATTTTACGTTGGGAAAACCTTGGATGGTTTTTCCGACGGAATTCCGCTCAAGCTTGGCTTGCATACACACGGTCACACAAAAGTTCTCTGAACTTTCGACTGTCAAGAACGCGGTAATGTACAACACTACGACGAGCCGAGAAAATGAAGTTCAATGCTTCCGAGCATGCGTCGAATTGTTTCCGAGCATGCTTCGGAATTTTGCACGTCGGAATTGCTACAGACGATCGGAATTCCCAATCAGAATTTTTCCCGTCTGAAAGATTGAGAACCTGCTCAATCTTTTGCTGGCGGAAATTCCGCCAGCAAAAGTCCGATGGAGCATACACGGTCGGAATTTCTGACCAAAAGCCACATCCGACTTTTGCTGGCAGAATTTCCGACCGTGTGTACGCGGCATTAGAGCGACTAGAACATACATCACTGGCTCACCCAAATAATGGGTGTGGTTTCTGGCGTCAAAGAACATGGAATTGCAAACAGGGGAAGGAAAGGGGCTGCATAAAGAAAAATAGCGCATACCAGTGGCGGCTGGTGCTCAAATTTTTTTGGGGGGCGCAAACAATCTGAAAAAAAAAAAAAAAACACACATCAATTGCCGCCACTGTGCCCATTAAACGCAGCCACTGTGTCCAAACGCCACTAGTTTGTCCCCAAATGCAGCCAGTTTCCCCCCCATATACAACCAGTTTCCCCCCAAAATACAGCCAGTTTCCCCCCAAAATACAGCCAGTTTCTCCCCCATATGCAGCCAGTTTGTCCCCAAATAATACAACCAGTTTGTCCCCAAATAATACAACCAGTTTGTCCCCCAATATACAGCCAGTTTGTCCCCCAATATACAGCCAGTTTGTCCCCCAATATACAGCCAGTTTGGGCCCCAAATGCAGCCAGTTTGTCCCCCAATATACAGACAGTTTGTCCCCCAATATACAGACAGTTTGTCCCCCAATATACAGACAGTTTGTCCCCCCCAGCCCTGCACTTACCTTCTTCGAGTCAGCGCCGTCCTTCTTCCGTCCTCGATGTCTTCTCCTGCCCTCGATGTCGCTTCAGCCAATCAGGTTACCGGTAACCAGACCCAGTGAACCTGATTGGCCAGGGAAAGCACCCCCGTGCGTCCTCTCATTAGGTATTTAGAAGCCGATTACAGCCCTCAGGCTGTAGTCGGGAAGCCTATCAGAGCCTGCTGGCTCTGATAGGCACTTCTAAAGACCAACCAGACGCTGTGATTCATATGGCCGGCGCTCAAGGGGCCGGCCATCTGAATAGTGGGCGGCAGCAATACATAGGTTCATGCAATGCATGAACCTATGTATTGTTGTGGTGAGTGACGGCTGGGCGCAGAAGCGAGCGGTAGCGGCGCTTCTGCGCCCACTATGGTCGCGCCGCCATGTGTGAAAAAAAGACATTTAAAAAAAAAAAAAAAAAAAAAAACTCTTAAAGGGCCCGTTTTTTTTTTTTGTTTGGTGACCACAGGAGGGGGGGGGCGCCCGGGCGCCCCCTATGGACGGGCCGCCACTGGCGCATACTCTTCACTGCATGTCAAGAACATAGTAGATGACAATTGGTTATCTGACACTCCCCAGTTTGGGTTTCTGCCGTAGCCAAAAATGCTGCATATAAAGGGGTTTTCCCCTATTGGGATCAAAGACACTGATTCCCTCTAGAGAAAATAAAGACGGCTACTATTGGCATTGTTTGGGCAATAATAAACCAAAAATATTAATAAAATTACTAATAGTTTTAATAAGATATCAAAAAGTTAAATACAATCACATACAAAAATACATTTCCTGCTCTAAAAAAGAGCTAATAGAGACCAGTCCAGTACAATTGCAAGTAACATCCCACCAAGTAAGTTTGTTAAAGAAATGGGTATAACAACAGACATATACAAGGACAAATACAAACAATAAACAAATAACAAAAAGGTCCGGACGCCTAATATGTCATGTGTGTTTGGATAGTTCTGCGGAAAATACCGCTATATATCCTTTAAACAAAAAAAGTTTATTATAAAGTGGACATATCAAAACACATATGGCCCCCCGGGGGTGATAGATGGAAATAGCAGGTGTGGAAATAAAATCCTATCGTGTTTCCCCGAAAATAAGCCCAGGTCTTATATTAATTTTGTCAACAAAAGACCCAGTAGGGCCTATTTTCGGGGTAGGTCTTAATATATTCTCTCTCTCTCCCTGCCAGGAATCCCCAGTTTGAACAAACTTAAAATGCCCAAATCCTTTCTTTTACAGTAGCACACAATACAGAATGTGTGTGCCCCTGCAATCCAACAGTGCCAAACACCCGGCCCCCCTCCCTCTGCAATGCTCGAAGCAGGGAAGAGAGCACACCAGCATGTGAAGAAAAATAATCTGTGAATACCTTGTGGAGACAGGAGTATCCATGCTGCATACCTAACACATGTTGATTGCAGAGGCTCTGCACCATACTTTCCGTGACCCGCCGAGATCCCCCCCAGACAGGCGGGAGAAGAGGAGACCAGCGGGGAGATCAGCTGAGCACTGCTCTGTATGAAAGTCACCTGACAGCGCTAGACACACAGCACACTGCCGTAACAGGATCTGACACTAGAAACACACACACACACAAAACACTGCACACCGCTGTAACAGGATCTGACACTATTAGAGACACACACAGCACACCGCCGGCGCTATAACAGGATTATACCGCGTTTCCTCGAAAAGCACACAATCACCCCTGTGAAGGACTAGCATCAAGTGTAGAGCTTGAAGGACACCGCCACTCGCTGGTTCTTCTTTTTAAGGGTTGTTTGCCCATTTTTATTAAAAGAAGTTCAAAACAAAATCAAAAGGTTTTCCCTCGCAGGGGTTTCAGTACTCCTTTTCAACAACAAAATGACATTCAGCCTCCTGGCTTATACATACAGCAGTGCTGCTCAGGCCTTCCACTTCAGGCTCTTGTCTGTCTCCTATAGACTATTCCATCTGCAACACTATCCATTTGGATAGCAGCCCCTTGCTGCTCTGACCCTCAGACCTGGGTCTCTGGCTTCCACTGTGCACACAAGCACTCTCTGACTTCTCCAGTGCACACAAGCACTCTCTGACTTCTCCAGTGCACACTTGCACTCTATGGCTTCCCCAGTGCACACTTGCACTCGTCGGGAGGGTGGGGCCCAGAATGCTGGTCCTGATTCTACTATCAGGCCCACACACACCTGAACAATCAGTGTGCAGTTGAGTCTCAAAACCCGGATCCAGGACTGGGGATTTCATCCCACCCGGATCTCTAAGAAATCCCCAAGCTCCGGGTCCCAAAGTGGATTTTAGTAAATCATGAGGAAACTGAAAAGCCAGTTTCCTCCCAAACAAGCAAATACCCTGGAGCCCCTCAACCTGCCTGGTTGAGAATCCTGCATCCATACACTGGTGGGGTACCACACTACCACATACCCTCCCCCTTTGTTTCGATCCGGAGGGAGGAACACCAGCACCCATCATTATGGTTAGGACACCTCTGTGCTGGCTGTCAGCCACGTAGGCCTAACCTTTTCCCGGGTGCGCTTCCAGGTACGTCCAACCCTGGATCTTAACAAGGTCCTATATTTCCCTATACTCAACCTTCTCCCTCTTCTTTTGGGGTTCCATAAGCACTGCCTCTCCTGAAATTTTAACAGGGCACCCCTGGTCTTTCCAATACCTTTGGACACCACACTGTCATGTACCTTTAACAAACTATTTGGTTCATCATTGACAGACATATTCAAACCAACATTACACCTCTCTACGTTGCACAGATCACCAATGCCTTTTTTTTTTTCATTTGCTAGGGCAGCGTCTGCAGAGGGCACACATACTGGAGGGCTGCCATCACCCACGGGAACCTCACAAGACATCATCACCTCCCCGGGGTTCACCCACTCTGCAGGCAGCTGTCCTACCACTTGACCTGTTCTGATGCCATCTGTATTTTTATCCACCTGCACAGACAAGCTCTTGTCTGATCCACATACAATTTTTACCGCATTTTTTATTAGTTTCCCTGTCTCGGGGACCTTATTAGGTTTGTCACCTAAACCAAACATTGGACTGAGGACCCCAGTCTTTTTAACCACCTTTGGTTGGGCCCCGGTCAGGATTTCTGCTGCTTTCTGGTCCACACTTGGCCCTTCCATCTCATGCGATTCTTCCACTGGTACAGCACACACGCCCTTCACCGACAGCTGACCAGTACTACCTTGGACCATAGCAGCAGAAATGCCTTCTACCTGGCTGTTAGGTGGTGAAACCTCAGACACTTTGTTTTCGCCAAAGCCTCTCCCATATATCTCTTGTACAGGAAGTAACCCATCAGCATACCTAGAGGCGATTTTTAACACTAGTAATACAGTCATAAATAAACCATTTCTGTCTGGTCTTCCTTTGTGCTGTACCACCTGCCACTCAGGAGTCCACCTAATGGTACTCCGCAGTACCAGACTGTCTAACTGTGGTGGAGACACCCCAGTATAGACTGGCTGTACATCCCAAAGTTTAAGCATCTCCTTGAATACTTTTGTTAGAAACCATACCCTTGGCTCCAGACCCAAGTCCTTCCTGGGGACTTTCCTGACACTGGGGATGCAGACAGATTCACTTGCTGAGACGTGAGAGGTTGCAAGGTTTAATGGAACTTTCTCCCAGCTGGAGACAACCACAGCCTGGTGCTCTACCAGAGCGCTGCCAGGTGCTTGACTCATACCCAACTTCTCAGGTTCAGCACCAATGAACTGCTTCACATTACCAGTGACAACGTCACTTTGACACGCCATGTCAGCATCATTTTTGTAGGTTACGGACAAAGTGTCTGCTGTGTGCTCGCCCTTATATGGTCCATATTTCTCACGAGGGTTAACCCCTGCAGCAGCCACCACGCCGTCAGGTATAAGCTGTTCTGCCGTCCCTCCTGCTGGCACAGCAGAAACTTTGTCCACCTTATTTTTGTGCATGAAAGCCTCATCTATCAGGGACATTAGATTTTTACCCCAACTATCCCAATCTGTTGTAGCTGGGCTCCATTCACTGGCGCTCCTCAGCCCTGATCCATCAGCCCAAGGAGACACATTAGAACAGACAGGTTTAGTTGCAGATTCATCACCCAAATTACTAATCATGGCAGACTTCAGTAACACATGTTTTAGCACCACAGGTTGCAATACAACACAACCACCACCTTGCTCGGGCGGCGCTTCATAAGCCTCACACACCTTTGCATTTTTCACAGGTTGTGTTAACCCATTATTTACCGGCACATTTTTAGTACTAGCAGCTTGCACTAACACATTACCATTACACGGTGTAGTTCCACTCTGTCCCAGCAGAGTGACATCGCAGTTGTCCATGGCAACCTCCGACTCCAATACATGAAGTTCCCTGGAGATTTCTGGGGACAACTGTGCTGTCTTACCACCAATTGCTACAGGCAATGACCCATTTGTGACAACAGCTTTTGCTCTGGAAGAACCTGGGGTTTTCCCAACAGCAGCAAACTTTTCATTAACAGTAATACTTATAGCATTTTTAGTCATCAACACAGGTTCTGTTTGGACTTTAACCCCTGCATTCCCACTGGGTATGAAAAAGTCATTCTCAAGCGCACATTCTGTGGCCCCACTAACTGGGGTCACTCTCACATCATCATGGACAGTCTCGTAGCCAGTTCTTTTATACCTGAAATCAGCAGTTCCAGGCATCATTTCATTAAAGATAGTCTTACCCACCACAGTAGTTGGGGTTTCCATCTTCATTTGAGTACGTTGTCTTAAGATCCAGTCCTCAGCCGCACATTTACTGGCCAACTCCCCCTGGTGGCCATGGGATGAAATCTCAGCAGGCATCTCCCATTGTTTAGCACCCCCTGCAGACACCACAGAAAACTCCTCCTTGTTGCCAGGGGTGACTGCAAACATATTTGCAAAGGGATCTTGGCCCACAGATAAAGAGTTCTGTTTAGCAACATTACCTCTAGGTGCACCCCAGAATATAGGGCAAGACAATATTTCGTGCCCCAGCTGGCCACATTCCAGGCATGGTACTGGATGACTTTTCCCCAGTGCATTTCTCTCCTGATGATTCCCTCCAGGCACAACTTCCACTCTCGTTGCCATGGGAGATCGCAGTCTCCCAGCAGAGCTTTGCTGGCTCACTCCAACATGCTGTATTGGCTCCTCCGGAAGCCACTTGTCACGACCCATGGGAGGCACACCCCTTGGTCCACAGACAGCCCGACTGGCCTCCTCTGTGTTGCTATGGGCAACCACTCTCTGTCCTGGCCTTTGATCAGCCTCTCTTCTGGCATATAACACAGGCTTCTCAGACCTTTGTTTTGCTAGGTAGCTTTGCACTGGAGCCAGGGACAAAAGGCACTTGGAGACTGCATGCCCCCACTCACTGCACCGCAAACAGCGCACTTGGTTCCATGTCTTGTCAGGGTTTCCCACCCTGTATCTGCTGGACCCTGTCTCAAGCTGTGTCACTTTCACACTTTTCACAACAGCTGCTGGTTTAACTGCAGCAGTGTTGCCAGGGACAACAACACCCCTCTCCCAGGCATGGACATTCGGCAGCTCTCTTTTTGTATGGAAGGTTGGCTTGCCTTCCACTTTAGCTTGGTCCAATCCTGCCAGGTGTCGCTTGCACCAATCCACTGCAGATTCAAACGCTGGTGGACTCTCCACACTAGCAGTCATCTGTGCATTCATTGCACCAGGGTTGCTAGGGACAACAGCAGCCCTCTTTTCCCTTGGAAAACTCTGTTTAGGCATGTATGGGGTTCGATCAGGCGGTAACAACCCCTCCAGCCACAGAGTTCTATCTATCATCTCAGCCATCCTTGCTTCTTTTAGGCGTTTTGATCGCCCCATCCTTGCGGTCTTGCACACAGCAACTTGTAACAGTTCTTGGCGGAGAAAAGGAAAAAAAAAATCTGTTTGTTTCTCCTTTCACAGGTACACAACCTGCATGCAACAGTCCATCAAATAAACTTCTGCGCAATGCAGTTTGCCTGGCTGCCACACACAGCTAGCAGCAGTTCACTGCAGAGAAAAAAAAAATTGACTTTTTGTTCACAGGTACACCACCTGCAACAAATTGGAGCACTGTCTCTTCAAGGCTAGTTACCTTTCGCTTGCAGGTTCTCCTCACCTGCACACACACAGATTATGCAGTCTCATGCACCAAAAAAATAGGATTTTTATAACAGCTTACCTGTAAAATCCTTTTCTTGGAGTACATCACGGGACACAGAGCGACATAGTCATTACTAATGGGTTATATAGTTACCGTCAGGTGCTGGCACTGGCAACTTCCAAAACCGGAAGTACCCTCCCCTATATAAGCCCCTCCCATCCGGGAGCACCTCAGTTTTGTAGCAAAGCAATAAGTGTCCCCAAAGAGGGGCGGGAGCTCTGTGTCCCGTGATGTACTCCAAGAAAAGTATTTTACAGGTAAGCTGTTATAAAAATCCTATTTTCTTTCTCGTACATCACGGGACACAGAGCGACATAGTCATTACTAATGGGATGTCCTAAAGCAATGCCAAATGAGGGGGGGGATACACCATATATAAGCTGAGCGCTATCAGACATGAGGATCTTTTGCGGCCTGCAACACACTGCGCCCAAAGGCGACATCCTCCTGACTTCTAACGTCCACCTGGTAGGACCTAGTAAACGTGTGTACCGAAGACCATGTTGCGGCCTTACAGATTTGAGCCAGGGAGGCCTGGTGATGCACTGCCCATGAAGTTCCAACTGCTCTCGTGGAGTGCGCCCTAACTTTGAACGGAGGCGGTCTACTTCTCAAGCTATAGGCTTGTATTATGACCTGTCGAATCCACTTGGCTAAAGTAGATTTTGACGCTGCCTGACCCTTTCTGGGGCCTTCCGGCAGAATAAACAAAGTATCCGTTCTGCGAATCTGAGCAGTGGCTTTTAGATAAGCTTTAACTGCTCTTACTACATCCAAAGAATGCAATAACTTTTCCTCTACCGAAGTAGGTTTGGGGAAAAAAGAAGGAAGAACCACATCTTGGTTCAAATGAAACCTCGATACCACCTTAGGAAGAAAGGCTGGATGAGGACGTAACACTACTCTGTCCTTATGGATAACCAGATATGGCTCCTTACAGGACAAGGCGGCTAATTCCGATACTCTTTTAGCCGAACAAATGGCTACTAGAAAAATCAATTTCCTGGTGAGAAGCACCAAGGAAATATGCTGTAATGGTTCAAATGGTTGTTTCTGTAGAACCGACAGAACCAAGTTTAGATCCCATGGACATATGGGAATATTAACCGGAGGCCTAATACGCATCACTCCTTGTATAAAGGCTTTGACTAGTGAATGCGAAGCCAAGGGCCTTTGAAAAAATATTGACAAGGCCGAAATCTGACCCTTGATAGTACTCAAGGCAAGCTTCCTATCTACAGCCCACTGTAGGAAGTCCAGAATCCTACCTATTACGTACTTATGTGGATGCCATTTCTTGGCCTCACACCACGCGATGTACGCCTTCCAGATTCTATAGTAGATCTGCCTGGATACCGGCTTCCTGGCATTGATCATGGTAGATACCACAGCATTAGAGAGCCCTCTCTTTTTTAGAATGTGGGCTTCAATAGCCAGGCCGTCAAACCTAGGGCTGGTAAGGAAGGGTGGTATATCGGTCCTTGCGAAAGCCGGACGACGTGGGAGAGTCCAAGGACTCCCCACTGAAATTTTACAATCTCCGCGTACCACGCTCTTCGGGGCCACGCTGGAGCCACCGGAATCACTGGTTTCTTTTCTACCCTGATTCTGCGGAGTAATCGAGGTAACCATTGTGGCGGTGTGAATGCATATATCAGCTTGAACTGATCCCCAGGGAACACTAGGGCATCCGAGCCGCAAGCTAGGGGATCCCTTGTCCGAGAGACAAACCTATCCCCCTTTGCGTTGAATCTGGATGCTAGAAGATCTACATCCGATGTTCCCCACCGCTGACATATTGTCCAGAAAACCTCGGGGTGAAGGGACCCTTCCTCTGGGCCTAATTGCTGGCGACTTAGAAAGTCCGCCTTCCAATTCTCCACTCCTGGAATGAATACCGCAGATATGGCTGGGACATATTTTTCTGCCCATCTCAGGATGTAATTTACTTCCCTTTGGGCTGCACGACTCCTGGTGCCCCCCCGATTGATATATGCCACTGCTGTGGCATTGTCTGATTGAATTCTGACAGGGGACCCTTGGAGTTTGGATGTCCATGCTACTAGGGCATACCGGGCTGCTCGTATCTCTAAGAGATTGATGGGCAGGGCCTTTTCTGCATCCGACCATCTGCCCTGGAGAGACTATTGCTCCAGTACTGCTCCCCAGCCTATAAGGCTGGCATCTGTAGTGACCACCTTCCAAGAAATCGGACTGAAGGATTTCCTTTTTTCCAGATTCTGGGGAACCAACCACCAACGGAGGCTCTTGCGAACGGAAGGGGATAAGGACATTGTAAGTCTAGGGCCTGAACTTTTTTGTTCCAGGCTGACAGTATGGCCCCTTGCAAATTCCTTGAATGGAATTGACCGTAGGGTACTGCTTCGAATGATGCCACCATTTTTCCCAGCAGCCTCATATACAGGCGTATGGACGGCTGTCTTTTTTGTACCCACTAAGTGGATCAAATCTTTCAAAGACAACACCTTTCCTCGAGGCAAGAATATTTTTCTCTGGCCTGAATCCAACCTTAGCCCCAAGTATTCCAGACTTTTGACTGGTTTTTAGGGCTGACTTGTCTCGGTTGATAATCCAACCGTGAGATTCCAGATACTTGATCGTCTTGTGAACGACCACGTCTAGTTTTTTCACTGAGTGGTCTATCAGCAACAAGTCATCCAGATATGCCATTATCATTACACCTTGTGTTCTTAGATTGGCCAATAAAGGGCCAGAATTTTTGTAAACACTCGTGGTGCTGTGGCCAAACCGAAGGGTAAGGCTCTGAACTGAAAATGGCGCCCTTCTACTGCAAAGCGTAGAAATTTTTGGTGGACTGGAAAGATGGGAATGTGCAAATAAGCATCTTTGATGTCGATCGTGGCTAACCAATCCTCCCCTTGTAGGGCAGTGGCCACCGATCGGATCGACTCCATCGGAAAGTCCTGATATACAGGAATTTGTATAGCCCTTTTAGAATTAATATGGGCCTCCCGTCCGCGTTTGCTTCGGGACTGTAAAGAGGTTTGAGTAAAACCCGAACCCTCATTCTTCCAGGGGAACCTCCATAATTACTCCTTGGAGCAATAGTTGTTCTAGTGCCAACAGGAGGGACTCTCTCTTCCGGGGATCCCTTGGCACGTTTGACCTCAAAAATGGGAAGGAGGAGAGTCTTTTAACTCCAAACTGTATCCCAAACCTACTGCGGAGAGCACCTATCTGTCTTGATCGTGTCCCGCCAGGTCTCTTGCGAACAACTGGAGTCCTCCCCCCACCCGACTGAGTGGGGGCTTCAATGAATTTAACTTTGGGGGAGGTTTTGTACCTCCCCTGACCCAGGGTTTCTCATTACCCTGCTACTGTCCCTGTTTTTTACCCCCGGGATTTGACCGAGGAGGCCGTCGGAACTGTTACACAGCCGATGCCCCAGGGACTGGAGAAGCAGGCCTCTTAAAGAGGGACCTCTAACTCTGCTTTTAACCGGCAAGAGCGTATTTTTACCGCTGGAAATTTTCTGGATATATTTGTCCAGGTTTTCCCTGAATAAGCGTTTACCATGAAATGGGACGCTAACCAGCCATTCTTTACAGGGAGCTTCAGCAGACCAGTTTTTGAGCCATAGGAGCCTACGCATATGTACTATAGACAGCGTAAGGCGGGAGGCCTGATGGACTGAATCCTCTATGGCGTCAACCGCAAAGCCTAAGGCTCTAGGTAGATCAGCTAGGGCAAAGCCTGCTGATCTGTCAAGTCCCTCAAGACCTGTTTCAACTGATCCTTCACTGCTTAGCAGACCCCAATAGCTGCTACTGCTGGTTGTATCACCAAGCAGATTTTCATAAGGACTCCAATCTTTTATCTATTGGGTTCTTGAACATTTGGACATTATCCACTGGACATGTCAGTGATTTATACATACAAGAGATGGCTGCGTCCACTGTAGGGACCTTCCATTTTTTTTTTTTTTGATGAACTTATCCTCCATGGGATAGACCACCGGAAATCTCTTGGGGGAATAAATATTTTCTCAGGACGTTCCCAATCCTGGTAAATGAGCCCTTTCAGTAAAGGGTGAAGTGGAAAAGAACAAACAGTCTGGGGGCTTCTAGCGACCCCAACGAGGATACAGTAGTGGTTGATGGTTCCGCAAGGTGCATTTTTAAATGCTGATCGGACCATGTTAGTCAGAGACTGAACCCATAATCTTTCAGCTTAAGATGCTGAGAAAAGGTTCCCCCACTGTTGATTCCTCTATAACAGAATCAACCTCATCCTGATCCCCTTCAGGCAGGTCGATCCCTGTATGGGACTGTTGCTCTGCTAACAGGCACTCTGAAGGAGGAGACGGAGATCGGACGTGCTTTCCCTGACAGGGAGGCAGCGATAAATGTTGACAATCTCTCTCTAATCCTCCCAGAGCTGAGGAAAAAACCTCCTCTGTTACATACACAGGAGCAGGTGACTGAGGACAGCCACAGTACCAAGTACCCCTGCGGGGTCTCTACGGTCACTTACCTCTGAACTTCAGTGGAGACTGGTGCAGCAGGAGTATGCCCAAGATCCTCAGAGCCCGATGAGACCCCCTTCGCTTCCTGGAAGATTCAGTTCCGGAGCTACTGGACGGCATATTCCTAAGCCTAAAGCTGAGGTATTCCAGCCGTAATACACCACTTTTACTGAGAATAGTCTAGCACAATTGCTGCTATATCACAGTTGGTGTCTACTAATGTGCCTTTCTAGGGGATGCCTGTATCAACCGCTTGCTGTATGCCTTTAAATGTTGCCAGCTCTGTCTCTGTACTTCATAGCCAGCTTACTGCAATAATGTGGCTTTTTAAAAACCTGCTGGGACGCCCGCACATGCGCAGAAGCGCTGCGGCGCGCACAGAGCGTCATCCCCCAGGCCCCGCCCCTTTTTCCGGCCACCTCTATATATAGAGGCGCGTGCACGCGCACGCGCGCGGCCACGTGCGCCTCGGCGCTAATTTTCAAACATGGAAACCAGGGACAGGAGCCAGGGCCCCCTTTGACGCAGGCCGGGGGATAGACGAACACTGCAACATGGCAGAGGAAACAGTTTCCTGTAGGAGAACTCACCAGCTGCCTGGACTTTGCTCTCTGAGAAGAAACTAGTCCATATGACAAGAAAAACATTCCACAGCGGCCTCTAGTGGACAAACACAGGTACCGCAGTTTAATATACTAAACATATATAAAAAAACATTCTCTTTTTTTTTTTTTTTTTTTCTTGACCACCATTAAAAATTATTACATTTTTTTAGTAGTTACAGGCATGCACAGATATTAGCGGGAATACCGTTAGGTAACAGACAGAAAGACAAATTAGGCTTGGGGGTCCCCCAATAGAACCAAGTTCCTGGGGGCCCCCACTTACCTGTTCCCCGCCGCAGGACTTTGTTTGGTCCACAAAAGCCCAAACTTCACCTATCACGGCAGGCATTGTAATCAAACCTTCAGGGACCGGGTTCCCAAGGATTCCACTCCCCTGGACCTGTATAGCACCCTGCACAGAAAACATCTTGGTCGTGGGTATGACCAGAGCTCTGGATCCCAGGGTCCAGCTCTCCTAAGAGAAGCATTACAGGCAGAACCTTGCTCTTCTCTGCAAGGCCCGGGTACCGACCGTTTAGCTATGAAGCTTTTTTGGTCGGATCCGGAATAGCTTACTGAGGCCCAAAAGAACCTGTACGCAAGCTCAGTGAAAAACACATGTTTCTTCTTGGCCAACACCTTAGACACTGGCAAAAAACTGAGGTGCTCCCGGATGGGAGGGGCTTATATAGGGGAGGGTACTTCCGGTTTTGGAAGTTGCCAGTGCCAGCACCTGACGGTAACTATATAACCCATTAGTAATGACTATGTCGCTCTGTGTCCCGTGATGTACGAGAAAGAAACACAGTTCATATAACAGATGAACTTACTTGATTGTAGGGATCTCAGATTGTGCCAAAATTCTCCACCACTTGTGAAGGACTAGCATCAAGTGTAGAGCTTGAAGGACACCGCCACTCACTGGTTCTTCTTTTTAAGGGTTGTTTGCCCTCTATGGCTTCCCCAGTGCACACCTGCACTCGTCGGGAGGGTGGGGCCCAGAATGCTGGTCCTGATTCTACTATCAGGCCCACACACACCTGAACAATCAGTGTGCAGTTGAGTCTCAAAACCCGGATCCAGGACTGGGGATTTCATCCCACCCGGATCTCTAAGAAATCCCCAAGCTCCGGGTCCCAAAGTGGATTTTAGTAAATCATGAGGAAACTGAAAAGCCAGTTTCCTCCCAAACAAGCAAATACCCTGGAGCCCCTCAACCTGCCTGGTTGAGAATCCTGCATCCATACACTGGTGGGGTACCACACTACCACACCCCGAACTAGGGCTTATTTTCGGGGTAGGGCTTATATTGCAGCCCTCCTGGGAAAATAGCGCTAGGTCTTATTTTCAGGGTAGGTCTTATTTTTGGGGAAAGACAGTAGCAGTGGAACTGAAGTAGATGCCGGCATCTGTATTAGAAATGCAGGTAGAAAAAGTTGCTGGAGAAAATAAACTTTTATGCCCCATACACACGATCGTTTTTCATGCCGTTAAAAATGCCATTTTAAAAAATGGCCATTAAAAATGATCGTGTGTATGCTCCAGAGCATTTTTAACGACGTGAAAAACGGCCATTAAAAATTTCGAACATGCTCTCTTTTTTCACGTCGTTTTTCATGTCGTTTTTTTTTAACGACGTGAAAAACGATAGTGTGTATGCTTTCTGTATGCTCAGAAGCAACTATGAGACGGGAGCGCTCGTTTTGGTAAAGCTAGCGTTGGAAATGGAGATGGCACATTCGTCACGGTGGAATTAATAGCATCGTTTTAATGCTGCGCATTCCGTTCTGCTTTTGATAATGCTTATACAATTACGTTCTTTTGCTAATGACATTGAGAGTTATGCCAAACTTGTTTCTAAAGTAATTCCTAATTGATTTAATGATAGCAAAATTTTATTTTTAAGCCGCATCTCCCTCATAAATTCATGAATAAATGTAAATATCCCTTTTTTTTTTTAAAGTCTATATTTATAATTTTTTGTTTTTTTGTGGCCTTTTTTTTTTTTTTTGGGCTTAAATTATTCTTGTGTAAAGTTACCACACTGTAACGGCACCCCAATCTCAAGGGGTATTAACGCCGTTTACGATGTTCCCTCTCCTAGACACACATCCACTCGCTACCGATATCCACAGCTAAACGACCCTTTCCTATAGGAGCCGACCCCTCTGGAAGAAGACGAGACGCACTCTGTCTCTTCTGTAGTAGGAATGCATTTATTATTGACAAACATTGTAACTTTATACACAATTCAGGGCACATGATTTAACATGAACAAGGGCCCAGCTCCACCCACACATCCCAAAACTCAACACCTCATCCTGACGTCTGCTAGGCTTCAAAAGATCCCAACACAATAGAATATACGATCTCCAATACACATCTTCCCACAAAGGGTTGGCAGCCAGTCTGTCTGGCGACAACAGGTTCTAAACCCTTTACATCTTAAATCCCTTTGTATTGTAAATCCCAGTCTGCCTTTACAATACACACAAGTATAGGGTTAATTACTTCTATTCACACCAGACCTTCCCAAGTCATACTGAACAATAGAATGCAAATTACCTTAATTCCTCACAGCCATGATTACACAAAGTCAGGGCTGTCGGTGATGATATTAGCATCTAAGAGTATGTGTCTAAACATCATGAAGGCGTCACTTTCCAATTAACCTGTTGAGGTCATAATCAAACAGTAGAGAGTTCTTTGCAGGTATCCTGGGGAATATGGTGGATGAATATTACAGACCCAATCTAGATAAAATGTATGTACAGCATTGAATATGGCCATCATAGACCATATTGGGGTTTTCATTCACCCTGTGCCCCTAATAGAGACACAGGGTGATTGACACATAAGAGCCATTGGGGAAGCTGGCGCAAGGGTATTTCATACTTCCTAAGCGATTCTGAGTTCCCCGGGCCTTCCCGTTACATCTCTCCCCTTTCGGCAGGAGACTAACAGAGGGGGGAACCCCAGACGGGTTGACTCCGAAGTTAGTCCATAGGTCCCTTCTTCTAATGCCGGTATCCACACAGTACCCCAAATAAATTTCTCCAAACAAAGAATCACTTACCCAGCCAACCTCTGCCTCTCTCAGAGAACACACCCGCCGCTGGGGAGAGGCCTGGACTGGCCCTTCTCCCTGGAGTCCTTTCTGCCGCTGGAGAGAAGACAGGGTGACTGGGCTCAGTCCGTCATGCTGTTGGGGATCTGGGTCGACTGCCCGGCATCCCTGTGGTATACAAGTGGAGACTGAAGTCCCATCCACTTGTGGTAGGTGAAAATCTCCCAGTGCTTGCAAAGCAAGGCTGACATCCTCCTGTCTCATTGTCACACCATTTTCTGGGGTTGTGTCAGTGAGGACTGAAGTCCCATCCAATACCACAGGAACTCCCTCTTCTGTTAGTTGGGAGCCGAGGCCCGTGGCGCTCGGCTCTGTTGCCAGCTCTTCTGCTGGGTTGCTGTGAGTGGAGACCGCAGTCCCATCCACCGATATCCGCTCAAGTGGCAGTTGTGTGCAGCGGCTAGTAGCATTCTGCCCTGCTGCCAGTGATTCAGCTGGGAGTAAAAGCTTTACTGCCTCAGCTTGTTGCTGGGGAGAGGGGCCAACTGCCCCGGCTCCCTGAAACTCCACAGTGGTTTCCGGTGCTGGGCAGAGGTGGGTATCACTCTGCCCTGTTGCCAGCACTTCTGCTGGGGACTCCACACCATCTGCTCTGGTTAACTGTTGGGGGGGGAGATGGCCTGCTTCTCCTCCCTGCATCTCTCGCAACCTCCTTCCGAATTCCTCTTCCATGGCGGCTGGTTCTTTAGGCGTTGTCCCCGATTGCCGTATTTGCGCCATTCTCTGCTCATGTTGCCACTCATCCTGCCGCTCGATGTCTCTAATGGCTTCCCGTATGGCGGTCTCTGATGGGTTAGCACCATACAATGCCAACCGCTGTCGCACTCGTTGCTGAAACAAATCTTCAACTGACCGGGGTCCTGCATCACCCTCCTTCGGGTGCATCGCTGGCCAGTCACTGTGGTGGTTTGGAGTGTCCCAGGAACTGGAGGGAAAATCCCGCTGCTGCCAACCAATGTAACGGCACCCCAATCTCAAGGGGTATTAACGCCGTTTACGATGTTCCCTCTCCTTCGGCTGCCCCGGCTCCCTTCCACACCAACCTTCAAAATTTGTCTCATTTTGCCTCATGGAGGTTTGTGTCCCTTGTTAATAACAATAATATTATTTGAGATGTCCCTGCCTGCTCCCTAGCAAACTGTCTTTTGAAATACAAATCACATAGTCAAGTATTTTAAGGCAAAATCAAAAAACCTTTATTTAGGAACATAACAAATTAAAGGGAAAGGCAGCACTGGAGAGCCTGCTTGCATTTGTGCATCCTTTTGACCCCACAACAACCATCCAAGATGTGAAAACCAAACTATAGATTAGATCAAAAACAAAAAGGAGCCCAATCTTGGCTTGAACTCCCAGAGGTCAGGAGCCACAGCAGATAAGTCATATATGTCCCCAGTCTGTGGTACTACAGCAGGCATTATTTTTTCCTCTTCCTGGAAAGCCTTCTCTCCAGCCTTCTCTGCAGCCTTGGTTGGTTTCTTCCTCGGAGGCTGGGGATCAGGAGGAGAGGTTGTGGCAGGAGGAGTAGTAGGAGGAGGAGGTGGAGGAGTAGGGACAACCTCTGTGATGTCAGTGTACTTGGTGAGCTCCCCCAGCAATCCCTTGTTGATGACTTTTAAAAGAAGGCTCTCGCTGTAGAGCTTTTGCCGCAAGTCCATTTGGCCTAGCTTCTGCGCGAGGACTGCGGCAAAGCCCTCCTCAGCAGAGGGTGCCTCCCTGAGGGCCGCTGTTGCCTCTCTGATGAAGTCACTTGTTTCCTCCTCCACCTGCCTACCTCTCCTTGGCCCTCGTGGTTTAACTATCAGGGGAGGCATCTGGGCTCTTGTGCTGGGCCCAGCCTCCTCCTGGGTGCCACTGGGCCCTGCCTCCTCCTGATCCCCAACATCACCCTCTTCCTGGCTCTGCTCTGGCTGTAAAAAAAGAAAGGCACATTATGTATTTTTTCACACCATCAATCACACACATTGTTCACCTCTAGACATTGTTGAATTGAATGTGAAAATTTATGTCATTTTCCTTGATTCCGCATCCTGATTTTGTTGCCTTGTCCACATTAAATTAGACCACTACTGTATCTTGCTCTTTAACTATTTATTTTGTAGTACATTAAATACCTAACAATACTAACATCAATTTTAATTCATCAATTTTGTAAGATATAAATGTAGATATCAATACTTTACCTGGCTCCATATATCCAAATCTGCCTCCTCAAGGACCTCATCTTGATCCTCAGAGGAAGCCAGAGCAGGGCTGCAGGGAAGGCTGGAGGGTTGGCTACAAGGAAGGCTGGATTGACCTCTGGGGGGAAGGGTGGACAGAGATTCCCTCACTTCCAGCTGGTCATCCAGGAAAGATAACTTGCTGTAGTACCACAGACTGGGTTTATAAACCTTATCTGCTTCAGCACCTGACCTCTGGGACCTCAGGACCATAGTTCTCTGGGTCCTGTATGTCCCTCTGATGGTCGCAATTTTGGTTTTCACATCTTGGAGAGTTGTTGTGGGTATCTTGGTTTGCACAAATGCAAGCAGGCTCTCCAGTGCTGCTGTCCTGGCAACTTTATTTTTATTTCCGCCACTTTTTGTTTGCCATAGGATAGGTAGTTCTTTCCATTTATCATGGAACTCCCCCATGAACTCCAGGTTCTTAAATTAATTCATTCTCTCTGTAAAATCAAGAAACAACAAAATACATATGTTTCAGGCAACATTCATCAAATCTGCATTTTTGACATATTTAGAAGCCCCAAATCTCCTCTGATGAAACTCAAATCCTAAATTGTTATGTACCTTCGTCAACACGTTCGTTGCTAACTCCCTCTCCCGCCAAATGAACGTTTTTGCGACACATGGTTCTTCACTTGATATACACTGCGCATGCGTGAAACTACGCACGCTTTGCCCGCCCCTGACGTTCAATATTGTACTTTCCCTGCCCCTTCTCACTCGTCGTAGTGCTTATCAACATGGCGGAGCCACAGGTGACAGAGATTACCTCGACAGAGGATGAAATTCCTGAGGAGCCCAAATCCCGACCCAGGAGATATAAGGCATCCAACATGTCATTCGAGGAAATGGTGGAGATGGTCGCCATTTTGAAGAGGGAGGATTATGATGCCAAGCATGGTCCTTATGAAAGGCCTAATCTGGTCAAGACAAAAATTATGGGCAAAGTGGTCCAAACTCTTCGCAAGAAATTCGGGGTGTGCAGAACGAAGGAACAGCTCAGAAAACGTTGGTCTGATCTGAAGTTGCGGGAGCCCGACCAATACAAAAGAATCAAGAAAGTTTTAGGAAAAAGTAAAGTATTTATTTTCTATTTTCCCTGCTAAGGATTATTACTTTTTTTTTTAAGTATTATGTTGTGTATTTTTGTCTTTGATATAGTACAGTGAAAGATACCATCTTTCTGGTTCGTCTGCACAGTAAACGGATGTATTAAACCTCTTTCTCCGTACAGTTCATAAAACGATGTTTTGGGTTCATCCAGTGTGAGCACACATGTATTTAATTTTATTTGGGGGAGCAAATTTGGTAACCATTTATTTTTTTGGATAAAATCCAAAGGACAATTTTTTGGAAAAAATAAGGATATGCATGGTAATGTTTAGGGGTGTGAATGCTCAGCAGCTGATTAAACAACAGAACGCAGTAGTACAAGTGTGGGCCAAAAGCCAAAAACCTTGAGGGTGTCACACACAGGTGATCGTGTGTATATACTTTGGGGTGTTACAATGTGTCAATTTTTTTTTTAAAAGGATATGCTATGTTTTTGGCTATGTATCCAATCATGTGTTCCGGTTGTCACTGGGGGTACATTTAAAAATGGAACACACTTCAAAATTATGTTTACCAATTATTTTATCATGCTTTAAATTTCACTCAAATATATTCACTACTAATGAAACTATACCTTTTCGTGCAATCTCCATAGGGATTCAAAAAGCTACGTCAGATGTGTCCAAAATGCCAACACCTTCAACAATACCCCCAGAACCACATGATGGAGAGGAACGTGAGGTTGTGGAAGTGGAAAGTGGCACCACAATAGGTCAGTGTCAAACCAGACAGATGCAGGTTAATAGATGTAGGCCTACATATTCTATACTACATGTTTTTTAAAAACTTTAGAAGCAGTTCTGGCCGAAGACCCCGATAAGTTGACACATCATAGTGCCCAGATCCTGATCCAATACCTCATGGTCTGCTGTCGTGACCTCGAAAAAATAAAGGGAGACTTGACAGAGATCAGGCAAAATACAAAGCGGGTGGAGGAAAGGCTACAAAAGATCATGGCTGTGCTTGGGCGTGTTTAATTTTTTTTAACAAAAGAAGGTTGAAGTTGCTGTGTTTTGGCAGGTTTGTTTCTGTTTTCACCTTTAACCCCTTCCTTACTGGGCACATATACCCCCTTCCTGCCCAGGCGAAATTTCAGCTTTCAGCACTGTCACGCTTTGAATGACAATTGCGCGGTCGTGCGACGTGGCTCCCAAACAAAATTGACGTCCTTTTTTTCGCACAAATAGAGCTTTCTTTTGGTGGTATTTGATCACCTCGGCGGTTTTTATTTTTTGCGCTATAAACAAAAATAGAGCGACAATTTTGAAAAAAAAGCAATATTTTTTGATTTTTGCTATAATAAATATCCCAATTTTTTTTATTTTTATATTTTTTTCCTCAGTTTAGGCCGATACGTATTCTTCTACATATTTTTGGTAAAAAAAAATCGCAATCAGCGTTTATTGATTGGTTTGCGCAAAAGTTATAGCGTTTACAAAATAGGGGGATAGTTTTATGGCATTTTTATATATTTTTTTTTTTATTAGTAATGGCGGCGATCAGTGATTTTTTTTGTGACTGCGACATTATGGCGGACACATCGGACACTTTTGACACTAATTTGGGACCATTCACATTTATACAGCGAACAGTGCTATAAATATGCACTGATTACTGTATAAATGTGACTGGCAGGGAAGGGGTTAACACTAGGGGGCGAGGAAGGGGTTAAATGTGTTCCCTGGGAGTGATTGTTACTGTGGGGGGAGGGGACTGACTGGGGGAGGTGACCGATCTGTGTCCCTATGTACAAGGGACACAGCATCGGTCTCCTCTCCCTGACAGGACATGGATCTCTGTGTTTACACACACAGATCCATGTCCTTGTCTCTGTAACCGCCGATCGGGGGTGCCTGGCGGACATCGCGGCCGCCAGGCACGCGCATCGGCATTGCAGTGAAGCGCCGGGCACGTGCGCGCGCCGCCGGCGGCGCTCGCGCGCCCCCCAGTGGCCAAATAGCGGAGGCCGTATAATAACGGCCTCCCGGCATTTGACAACCACCTTGCGGCCGTATATTCTCGTACGGCGGGCGCGAGGTGGTTAAAGGACTAGTGTATGTTTATTTTTAACCAATATTTGTTAAGATATTTTGTTTATGCATGGCTGGTCATGCGTTTTAAAAACCCAAAAATTAAGGGGACATCTACATTTCAAAGGAAGTTTCCCCCAAAAATAAACAATAAAGGTATTTTGATCCTCAAAAAATGTGGCTTCATTATGTAAATGTTGTGCTAAGTGAACTACTCGATGTTTTGTGTTTACACTGACAATGAAGGCAAATTAAGAATGCTAAATACACATGGCAATACAAGTGCACTAGGTAAACCTACGAGAAACATAAAACATTAGTAAATTAAAACACCAAACCAATCTTTAATTCAAACAAATATTTATTTTTCTAAATGATAAGGTTAAAATTGTTCAGGCATTTCAATGGCCCCCCTACCCACAAAATAATCGACATATTTGTCACGGACCTCACGTCCGGTTTGGGGGGCCAAGCCTGGATGGCCAGGTTCCAGGGCCACTAAAGTTTCATTATTCAATAAAGAGGCCTCAGGCCCACTCAAAGCCAGATAACTGGTGGAATGCACCTGTAGGAAATTATGGAGCACACAACAAGTCATTACCACATGGTTCCATTTGTATGGGGCAAGGTGGATGGAGGTCAGGAAGAGGCGGAATCGGCTGGCCATGATGCCAAAGGCATTTTCCACCACCCTTCTGGCTCTGGCCAGCCCATAGTTGAACACCCTCCTCTCAGGGTTGAGGGTGCGTTGCGGGAATGGCCTCATCAAATGGGGTCCCAGGCCAAACGCCTCATCCGCCACAAACACAAACGGAAGTCCCTCCACATTCTGCTCCGCTGGTGGCAAGGCCAGCAGATCCAAAAGGAGCCGTTCCCCAAACTCCGTCTGGGCAAATACTCCTCCATCAGACATCCTGCCATTCTTGCCAACGTCCACATAGAGGAACTCGTAGGTGGCCGACACCACTGCCATCATCACGATGCTGTGGAACCCCTTATAGGTATAATAAAAGGATCCCGAATGGGGTGGTGGGACGACCCGAACATGTTTGCCGTCGATGGCTCCTCCACAGTTCGGAAAGTTCCATCGGTGGGCAAACTCGGAAGCCACATTCTGCCATTCATGTGGCGAAGAAGGGAACTGTGGAATAAAAGCAAAAATAAATTAATAATTTGAGAAAGAAACATTGAAAGCAGATTTCATTAAAACATTCAGGGCCAACTTTGGTAGAAAAAGAAAAAACAAAATATTAGTAAGCAACAACAAACCAAGAACAAACCCTTAAAAAAAAGAGGGGGGGTTGAAGATGAGTTGGGGATATCACAAATGAAGGCTGTAGCACTCTGTATGAAGTAAACCCCAAAAAATGGAGCATAGAATAAAATACATGGAAATGACTAGGCAAGGTAGGTATGGCTCCGGGATAGCATGCTGGAGAGGTTAAGTAAGGCACATTTAAAAGGTAGGCCTCAAACCACACACTTTTACAATAAATACATGGGGAGAAAGGGGACATTCCCTGCAGCTAAGAATCATGTGAATTAGGGACTGATAATTAAGCCAAAAATAAAGTATACAACACCCAAAAAAAAAAGTGAGCTTTTTAAGAAGAAAACTTACCTTAATATAGTCCTCCTGCAAAACTTGAAGGATGGCAGAAAAAGTCTCTGGTATAATGATACCCAGAGCCTGGGGGGATATGCCTGTGGAGAACTTAAGGTCCTGCAGGCTTCTCCCAGTCGCCAGGTATCGCAACGTGGCGATGAACCTCTGCTCAGCACTGATGGCTTCCCGCATAACGGTGTCCTGCCTGGTAATGTAGGGGGACACCAAAGCCAACAGATGCTGAAATACGGGGTCAGACATCCTGAGAAAATTCCTGAAATCATCAGGATTATTCTCCCTGATCTCCCGCAACAAAGGCATGTGACAGAATTGGTGCCGCTGGAGCAACCAATTCTTGGTCCATGAACTCCTCCTGACCCTGCTCATGGCATGGAGTCGGGATACAGCATGAACCCCTGCACCAACTACAGCACGAACTCTACGACGAGTACGTAGCCGCAACATGGCTAGATAACGGTCGGCTGAACAGAACGAACTAGAAGAACGCACGGAAGAACAGCAAGGCCAATGAAGAACAAGCTGAAAAACAGGAACGAGCAGAGCAGACCGCACTGAATAAACAGATATGAACTGACTACAAGCACTGCAAAACAGATACGAACCCACAGGCACAAACTGAACTCCACAAAAGATCTTCAAAGCACGAAGACTGAAAAGCGCGAATCGTCTCTCACCAAACTTTTACTAACACGCGGTAACACGGAATTAGCAAAAGCGTCCCAAAGGGTGGCGTCATTAGAACGGAACTTCCCCTTTATAGTGCCGTCGTACGTGTTGTACGTCACTGCGCTTTGCTTCATCGTTTTTTAAAATGATCGTGTGTACGCAAGACAGGCTTGAGAGGAAACATGAAAAAAAACGACGTGAAAAACGGCAAGAAAAAAAATGGCAAGAAAATCGATCGTGTGTACGCGGCATAAGGCATAAAGTAAAAGGTCACAACTGTCTTGCTGGTATGTCTTCCTTATTTGTTGACTGAAGTTCCCAGAAATCGTTAAGATCAACACATGAAAAACAATGAGGTCCTTGCCACTTCCCTGTGGGAGTCAAAGTATATCCCATAGGGAACAGTCTTACAGATCGAGTTTACTAGGAAGACAGCCTAATGTTATCTTTCATTGCTGTGAGGCAGACCTTTTTCTCCCTATATTGTACATTCAAGCACATAAATACGGTTCAGATCTCATCTCTTTAGTGCTTTCAAATGAAAAATATGAGATATGTAATATTTGCTATCTCCCATATATGCGGGTAGATTTAAAGAACAAAAATATAGTCCACTTTCACAGATATGAACAAGAGAATGGAGCGTTGATATATAGGTAAATTGAAAAAGGCTTTTACCTTTTTCAATTTACCTATATATCAGCGCTCCATTCTCTTGTTCATATCTCTGAAAGTGGACTATATTTTTGTTCTTTAAATCTACTAAGGCTTTTACGGCGGGGGGTGTGGTCACAAGATGGCGGAGTAGAGCAACACACATTCGGAGCTCCCTCCACCTACTCAGCCAGTAGATTTGAAGTAGATCTGAAGCCGAGTTGATTATATGATTCTATGACCCTATACAGACTATACTATCCTATACAGACTTATACAGACTCATACAGATACAGTTAAAGATACTTTGGATTCTTTAGATGGCGGATTCTTACAAATAATATGGGACTTCGTTTTAAAGCTTCCCCGTACACCCTTTTGCACGTCTTCTGCTACCTCTCCTACCTTGCTTGTGTAGCTTGAGAGCTGTGAGCCTCTCTTTCTCTGTTAGTTTACAGCTTAGTTAATAGTTTCATCTGGCGGGCTGTAGTGTGTGGAAGTTTGTGGAAGTTGCCTGCAACAGCTGGAGAAGTCTGTTGGTCTCGGGTAACGGGCAGTTTCTCTCCTGGAATGAAGAGGAGGAATATGAGGGCCAAAGCAGGTAACAAACTTCCGAAGCCACTTAATACCTCCGTCCAGGCTCAGCAGCTCCCACAGCCGGAGATCCGGAGATTTTTCCCCCACACTCGTGCAGTCACAGCTGCGCAGACCCGCGAGGTGGAGACCCGCGAGGCGGAGAGCGGGTCAGGTGATACCGGCACAGATATGGAAGCGCAGCTAGAGCAGTTCACGCAGATTGAGAGGGGGGAGCGAAGTGAATACGCAGAGCCCGGCTCAGTACAAATGGAGAAGAGTGAGAAAGGGGAGCAAAAGGACCTTACAGAGCCGTCTCCTTCTGAAATAATAGAGGTACCAACTTTGACCAAGATGGATCCGCATGCAGCACAGGTGAGCCCGAAAACAATATCCCCATGCCATGGAGAGCAGGAATTGGATATTAGGACTTTAATTCAAGCACTCCCAACTAGGGAAGACTTGCAAGCACTTCCATCTAGGGCAGATATGGAGATGTTTGTAATAAGAGTTGAGGAAGGTATGGAGGCAATGATAAATCGTGTAGAGGACTTACACCGTAAAGAGATGGAAGTAATGAGAGGAGATATACTGTCATTAACAGAAAAAATAAATAAAGATGAAACACGATTAAATTCGTTAGAGGAGCGTATTATACATTTAGAACAAAAGCAGATGCACCAGTTGGTTCAAACTAATGCTGTGCAGTTGAAGCTTGAGGAAATTGAGGATCGTAGCCGCCGTAAGAACCTGAGGTTTAGGGGGGTCCCTGAGACTATCGAGAGAGAGAAGTTACAAGAGACTATCCATGCGATTTGTATGCAGTTGTCTACCCCCCCTCTCCCTCAGACCTTTGAGTTTGAAAGACTTCATAGATCCTTGGGGCCTCGTCCAACAGAATCAAATAGACCTAGGGATGTGATATGCTGCTTCCACCGATATGCTCACAAAGAGATGATAAACCGTCAAGCATGGGAGTCCGGGGAAATTTTGTATGAGGGAGCCCAGATAAAGATAATGCCTGATCTCTCATGGGCTACTTTGCAACGCAGGGCGATGTTGCGTCCTCTTTTAGAAGGAATTAAAAAGTCGGGAGGTTCCTATCGCTGGGGATACCCATTCTCTCTTATAGTAAAGAAAAACACGCGGTCATTTTCTTTGCGATATTTTACAGACTTACCTGACCTGTTTGAATTTATGGAGATAGTGGCGTTTGAAGTTCCCGACTGGCTGCAATATATTCCAGGATCATCGAAACGTAAAATAAACTTATATGAGACTAAGGTCCTGCCAATACAGAAGTCCGGAGATGGGCAGAGAATGGAGGCCCTTTTAAATGGTTAAAAGGATAAGCAGGCATTTGTCTAAATACAGGAATAAGGACATAAGACAGGTTTATGATTCCAGAGCCGTGTCCCTTTTTTCCATCAGGGGTTCTTTGGCCACCCCTTTCCTTTCCTCCCACCTGTTGTTTAGTCACCACCCCTTTTATGTTTTACTCCCTGTCCCTTGCCCCTTCCCTGGCTCTCTAACTTCTCCTTTACGTCTTATGGCTGTGGAGATACCTTCTGTCTAGGAAGTTAAAATTTGGAATTTCTTTTTTTCTTGGGGGGACAGTCGGTTTCTCAATTAGATGACTGCGCTAACTCCTCCCCCCCCCTGTTTCCCCCCACCTTGAATTGGCCTTCTAGCTTAAGTTTACCTCTTTTTTTTTTTGGACAAAGTACTCTGTAATACATTGATGTTTGGGTTTGAGGGGGAGAAAGGGGGGACTTAGTAGTATGTAGTTAGGAGTATGATATATCTATTGTATATTGAATGGAGTTGATAGACTTGTATTGCTTTCTGCTCTTATATAATTTTTATTTTTATTTTTCTCTCCCCTTTTTTTTTTTGGAATAGGGGTGAAGGGAGGGGAAGGAGGGAGGGAGGGAGGAAGAGAGAAAGGGAAATTATTATTTTTTTTATTTATTTACTTTATTTTTATTTTTATTTTTTTCTCTCCCCTCTTCCCCCTAAATAAATTATAAGTCACTAGTTAAATAACTTATAAATGATTTCCTACTAATGACAGAAGGGCAGAGTTTAACCCTCTTGGGTATATATGTGGGGTATGGGGGAGAGGAAATGGGAAATCGGGGAGGAAGTTGGGGTGTGGAGGGGGAAATCTGGGATTGAATCTTCCTTTTTTTTTTTCTCCCTATGGACACAAAGGGCTTTTGGGATAATTAGGATAAAACAGATAAAATAGATTCTGTACGTTTCTGTATGTTTAATGGCAAATTAGAATTTTGCGCTGGGGGGAGGGGAGGGTAATCCGAAGATCCTCAGCCCTCTTGGACCAAACCCCCAACTAGGTTTACACCCACTGAGCCTTTTTTTTTTTTTTGGCAAGGTTCAGTAAAGGGTGTGTCCCCGGTGGGGCTCAAAGGGTATAGTGGGAGTATAGTGGGAGGGAAACAGGTGGGGCATTATTAGGGTGGGTTTTTTATTTTATTTTTTATTATTTTATTTTATTTTATTTATTTTTTTGGAAGGGGAGATGGAGAAAATTAAGTTAACTTCTTTGAATGTTAAAGGACTTAATATCCCTGAGAAAAGAAAGATACTCTTGAATGATCTGAAGCGATCGGAAACGGACGTAGCATACATTCAAGAAACACATTTCAGGGAAGGGGGGCTCCCACTTCTTCAAAATAGATTTTTTCCATGCGTTTATCATGCACCAAACCAACAAGCAAAATCAAAGGGGGTCTCTATACTTATTTCTAACTGGATTCCTTGGACATTGGTAGATAAATGGGTTGACCCCAATGGGAGATTTCTCTTCCTTAAGGGTTGCATTGGTAGTACGAAAGTGACGTTCGCTACACTTTATGCTCCGAATACACACCAAGATATTTTTGTTAAGAAAACTCTTTCGGATTTAGAGAAATTTGCAGAGGGTAAATTGATCCTTGGAGGCGATTTTAACATCGCCCTAGAACCTAGAATAGATACCTCCTCAGGGATATCGTCAATCCCAGGAAGTATCAGAAGAAGTATATTACGAAAGATGCATGAATTACAATTAATAGATACCTGGAGGATTTTTCATACAGAAGAAAGAGACTATACCTTTTTTTCCAACCCTCACCAAGTATATTCCCGTATAGATATGTTTTGGATGCCACACTTTTTATTACCATCTATTTTAGAAACTACTATCGGAAATATAACTTGGTCCGACCATGCCCCGATTTCCATGTGTCTCTCTCTCTCCAATACAGCTAACCTCCGGGAAAGAAACTGGCGATTGAATGAAAGTCTACTTCAGAATTTGGAAGTAAGAGAAGATGTAATTAAAGAAATTATATCATACTTTCAAATAAATGATACCCCGGAGAGCGACCAGTGTATGGTGTGGGAGGCACATAAGACAGTAATTAGAGGGATTTTGATCAAACATGGATCAATTCTGAAAAATAAACGAGAGAATCAGACTAGGGTCTTACTTGAGCAAATTCAAGTCCTGGAAATGCAACATAAAAATAACCAAACCTCCTCAGTAGGAAGGGAATTAGGTCACCTAAGAAGACAGTTAACTGACATCTTACGGTTTAAAGCTAAAGTTTTAATTCAACGAGGTAAGAAAATAAACTATGAACTGGGAGACAAATGTGGCAAGTTGCTAGCAGGGAAACTTAAAGAAAAAAGTAGTTCAACGTATATACCACAAATAAAAGGAAGAGAGGAACAATTAATACAAATACCAGGAGATATTGCCCAGACTTTTGGAGAATACTATTCTACCCTTTATAATCTGGTACAAATCCCTACCCCAATTCCTTTAATAGAAGAATATCTTTCATCATCCGGCCTTACTAGGCTACCTTCCCCAACTCGTCGAAATTTAGAAAAACCTATTACTGTTGAAGAATTGAATGATACTTTAAAAAGAGTTAAATATGGAAAATCACCTGGCTCTGATGGTTTTAGCATAAACTACTATAAAGAATTCTCTGAGATACTGAATAACCAGTTGATAAAGGTTTTTAATGCGGTGGGCCTGACTTCCGCTTTCCCCCGGGATACGCTTAGTGCCCATATTACGGTTGTCCCCAAAGAGGGGAAAGACCCGGCGGAGTGTGGGAGTTACAGGCCCATCTCATTACTCAATGTGGATTTAAAACTTTTTACCAAAATACTGGCGACCAGACTTCAACCATTGCTCTCCTATTTAATAGACCTGGATCAAGTAGGTTTTGTACCTACTAGGGAGGGGAGGGACAATACAACGAAGGTACTTAATTTGGTTCATTATGCTAATAAGACAAATACACCTTGTGTGTTTTTGAACACCGATGCAGAGAAAGCATTTGATACGGTGAGTTGGCGGTTCCTTTTTGAGGTGTTGAAACAGGTTGGTCTGGGGGAGCATATGATTGGCTGGATCTCAAGTGTTTATACGGTCCCCCAAGCTAAGGTAAGGGTCAATGGGGTCTTTTCGAGACCTTTCAGGGTCTCGAATGGAACCCGCCAGGGATGCCCTCTATCTCCCCTTCTTTTTGCCCTTTCATTAGAACCTTTATTAAATAAAATCCGTCAAAATTCAGATATACGGGGATTACAGGTAGGAAAGGGCCAGTATAAGATTTCTGCTTACGCGGATGATCTAATGTTTTCTATATCACATCCACACACCTCTCTACCTAACTTAGTACGAGAAATTGAGGAATACGGCTTTCTATCTAACTTAAAAATAAATCATAGTAAATCAGAAGCTATGAGTGTGGCTATGTCGCCTCAGTTACGAAATACTATCCAGTTAAACTTTGGTTTTAAATGGGGAAAGTCACTTAAGTATCTGGGGATAAACATACCTGCAAAGGAAGAAGATATCTTTAAGGTAAACTTCCCTCCGGTATATAATTCAATTAGATCGCTTTTGGATAAATGGCAACATGGTCTACACTCATGGTTTGGCCGTATCAATATTATAAAAATGTCCATTCTCCCAAAAATTCTATATCTATTCCAGGCACTGCCAATTACGATTCCTAAAGCTTTCTTACATCAGGTACATGCACTTTTTATGAAATTTATTTGGGCAGGAAAACATCCTAGGATTAAGCGTGATCTTTTGACCTTGCCTAAGAGTCTTGGGGGGATTGCAGTACCTGATGTAATGAAATATTATCGTGCAGTGCACCTACTGAGATTGGTAGATTGGTGCAGACATGCTAATCTTAAGAGATGGGTAAAGTTGGAACAACAGATGAGTCCCATCCCACTAGATAGAGCCCCATGGTGTTTTATGAACCTACCAATTTCTCTTAAGAAACACCCCTTAATTGGAACGACATTACGGATATCAGCAAAGATCTGTCAAGTACCTATGTTTTCATCAAGACAAACACCTCTATACCCTATTTTGGGAAATCCAAGTTTTACCCCAGGTATGGAAGTTGGAGCGTTTCAAAATCTTAAAGACAAGGGTATATATCAAGTTTCACACTTTCTTAAATCTGAAACGTGGCCAACTGTTAAAACATTAACCCAAAGAGGAGGTTTATTTGAAATTAATTTATGGCAAGCCCTCCAAATTAGCCACTTCATGAGATCCCTGGGACCCTCTATAAATTTTCAACGTCAATTAACAACCTTTGAATCATATTGTAACGAGAAAGAACCATTATCTCATGGGATCTCTAAGATGTATAAGCTGTTAAATAACCCCATTGAAGACTATTCGATGCCGTGTTTTAGTAAGTGGGAGAGAGATCTAAAGAGAACTTTTACCCCGATGCAACGTAAACAAATCATTTACTTGACTTTTAATTCTTCAGTAAGTAGCAAGACTCAGGAGTCTAACTATAAACTTTTGACACAGTGGTATTACACCCCAGTACAACTGAATACATTTTCAAATGAAAATTTAGATAAGTGTTGGAGGTGTGGAGAAGAAGGCGGAACGTTGGTACATATATTTTGGACCTGTAGGAAAATAAGACAATATTGGCTTGATATTCAAAAAATTATACAAGACATAATGGGCCTATTAATACCTGACGACCCGGCATTCCTCCTCCTTCATTGTTCTCAGATTCCCGTTCAAATTTATAGAAGATCAGTAATCTGTCATATGATTAACGCAGCTAAAGCAGGGATCCCATTGCATTGGAGAGAATCTTGTCCCCCATCAATCACGGAGTGGTTAAATAGGATCCTAAAATAGAAGCTATGGAGGACCTTGTCCTCTCAGCTAAGAATAAGGAAAATCAACATAAACAAACTTGGTGGAGTTGGATCAGATTTAAAAACTCCGAAACTGGGAAGAGATTATTGGCAGTATGAATAGTAGTAAAATAAAGACATTTATAATGGGAGCTATATAGTTATATAGTTTAATTAAAAAGGGAAGTCTATATTTTATTACATCTCAATAGGTTTATGATGGACTCTCTCCTTTTTTCCATTCCCCCCCCCCTTTTTTTTTCTTTCCCTTTTCCCCCTCTCCCTCCCTCTCTTGTTTTGCTTCTCTCCCTGCCCCCCTCTGTGACGGAGGGGTGACATGGACAGGGGAGGGGGGGTGTGGAGGCGTAGGGAAATTGATTATTTTAGGGATCGGGTAGGATGGGTTTTGATAGAAAGAGGATTGGAAATAAACTTTTTGTTCAATTATTTTCCTATTGCATAGGAAAGAGTGTTGTATAATATTTCTTTTTTTTTTTTTTTGTTATTGACAAAAGTAAATAAAAATAAAATATATAAAAAAGAAAAAGGCTTTTACTTTACCGTCCTGTTATGTGATATAAATACCACCAGTTCTCCAGTTCTCCAGTTAGTATCTCCACGTATTCCGGTGATTAATTTTTTCAACTTTCCGTTCTTCAATGTGTGCACACATCCCGGAGGGATCAAATAAGGTTGAACAAAGCAAGTCTTTGTGTAGTCCTGTCAGGAAAGGCATTTACATAATCTGCCCGGCAACAGCAGCATCAAAAGAATGCCTGCTTTTGGAGGAACTGTTCGGCGCATGCGCGTGCGCGATAGCGCAACGGTGTGCGCGCGCACGCACGCACGGTGACGGCGCTTGGCGCCAGAATCGGGTATTTAAACTCCCCTGTCATGCTGCCCAGTGCTGTCTGGTCTACAGCGTTTCCTGAGACCCCTGCTGATTGATACCCCGCTGCTGAACTTCCTACCTGATCCGGCTTCCCTCTGTGTATCCTGTTTGCTGCCTGCCCTTCTGATCCCGGCTTGCCTTGACGACTCTTTTGCTTATCCCTCTAACCTGATTTCTGCCTGCCCAACGAACTGACCCGGCCTGGACTCTGACTCCCGTTTTGGATCCCGCTTTTGTACCTGAACCAGCCTGCCAGTGTTTGACCCGGTCTGTCCTCACCTGCTCTGCTGCTCTCCCACGAGTGTTCTACTACTGCACCCTGCCGTGGACTACAGCTTCTGCTCAAGGCCCCTACTCAGCTTACCAGTCAGGCACTTGTGCCCTCTGCCCTCGCGAGCCCCTGTTCCCACTACCAGGGCCTCGTGAATCAGAGGCTACGAGAAGCGGCTCCCTGCACATTGGGCTCGTCTACCAGGTACGTGACAGTACCAGACAGCCGCTGTCCTAAGACACCCAGACCCAGCCCTGCCCTATACCCTAGAAGTAGATGCCTCAGAGATTGCCGTGGGAGCAGTACTCTCCCAGAGGCAGGGTCCCAAGGCTCTGTTACACCCTGTAGCTTTCTTTTCTCGTAAGTTGTCCGAAGCAGAAAGAAACTACGATGTCGGGGACAGAGAATTACTCGCAATTAAGGCAGCACTGGAGGAATGGCGCTACTTGCTGGAGGGGGCAGCACACCCCATTTTGGTCTACACAGACCACAAGAACCTGGAGTATTTGAAAACCGCCAAGAGACTGAGACCACGTCAGGCTAGGTGGGCACTTTTTTTTACCAGGTTCTCATTTCACATTACTTACAGGCCCGGGTCAAAGAACACAAAACCTGATGCACTTTCCCGGATGTTCAGTGAACCTCAAACCTCGTCACTCCCGGACACCATCCTGACGCCTGGAAACTTTCTTTTATTACAAGAAGACGTACTATCTCAGATCAAACGAGCTTACACAAGTGAATTACACCTACCGGACGTTACCTTACAGCGGAGAAATGACCTGCTGTGGTTCCAGGACAGGATTTTCGTACCTCAACAAGCACGAGTCAGGGTCCTTAAGTCTTGCCACGACCATGAACTGGCTGGCCATTTCGGTATCCGCAAGACATCTGAACTTCTTCAGCGCATGTTTTGGTGGCCTCGCCTATTGAAGGACTGTAGAGACTATGTGGATTCATGCGCCGTTTGCACCCAAAACAAGGGCAGCAAGGCCAAAGCATGGGGACTATTAAAACCCCTACCCATTCCAGAAAGACCCTGGAGAATGATTTCCATGGATTTTATTGTTGAGTTACCTCCATCCGAAGACTGCACTACCATTTTTGTGGTAGTAGACAGACTATCCAAAATGGCCCATTTTTTGCCTATGAGAGGCACACCTTCCGCTCCTGAAACCGCAAAACTGTTCATCAAGGAAATAGTAAGGCTGCACGGTATCCCTTCAAACATCGTATCCGATCGAGGAGTGCAGTTTACGTCCAGATTTTGGAGAGCACTTTGTGGATCCTTAAAAATTGACCTGTGCCTTTCTTCGGCTTATCACCCGCAGACCAATGGGCAGACTGAACGAACCAATCAGACGCTCGAACAATATCTACGCTGTTTCTCAGGCTTTTCTCAGGACGATTGGGTACCCTTACTACCTCTTGCCGAGTTTGCGTACAACAACTCTGTCCACTCAGCTACCAAACAGTCCCCCTTTTTCGCAAACTACGGTTTCCACCCCTTGTTCCTATCCAATAATATACCGGAATGTGCAGTTCCAGCCGCCCAAGAGACTCTGAACTTCTTTAACGATAACAACAAACTACTACAAGAAACAATGGCAAGGACCCAGAAATATAACAAAGAGATATTCGACAGGAGGAGGAGGGGGGAGCTTAACCTAGTGCCCGGAGACCAAGTCTGGCTGTCCACGGTGAACTTGAAATTAGCATGCCCTTCCAAGAAATTGGGCCCCAAATTTGTGGGCCCCTTCCCTGTTTTAAGACGGATTAACGATGTGGCTTATGAGTTGAAACTGCCGGAATCCTTCCGAATACACCCGGTGTTCCATGTGGCCCTACTCAAACCTGCAGTTCCAGATCCATTCTCTGATCGGGGTATAGGCCCTCCAGAACCAGTACTAATCAATGGGGAAGAGGAGTTCGAGGTCGAATCCATCCTAGACTGCAGGAGGAGGCGCAACCAAACCCAGTACTTGGTAAAATGGAAGGGCTATGGCCCAGAAGAAAATTCCTGGGAACCAGAGACTAACATCCACGCAGAGAGACTAATTCTGGCCTTCAAAAGATCCCACCCAGTTAAGATGGCCCAGTTGGGCATCCGGAGGCTGCCCGTTGGAGGGGGCAA
The DNA here is from genome assembly GCA_029206835.1 of Rana muscosa. NCBI lineage: Eukaryota > Metazoa > Chordata > Amphibia > Anura > Ranidae > Rana > Rana muscosa. The sequence goes on along the minus strand of CM055120.1, from coordinate 426,253,467 downwards.
TGTCAGGAAAGGCATTTACATAATCTGCCCGGCAACAGCAGCATCAAAAGAATGCCTGCTTTTGGAGGAACTGTTCGGCGCATGCGCGTGCGCGATAGCGCAACGGGTGCACGCGTGCGCGCGCCCGCGGGAGAGCGCACGCACGCACGGTGACGGCGCTTGGCGCCAGAATCGGGTATTTAAACTCCCCTGTCATGCTGCCCAGTGCTGTCTGGTCTACAGCGTTTCCTGAGACCCCTGCTGATTGATACCCCGCTGCTGAACTTCCTACCTGATCCGGCTTCCCTCTGTGTATCCTGTTTGCTGCCTGCCCTTCTGATCCCGGCTTGCCTTGACGACTCTTTTGCTTATCCCTCTAACCTGATTTCTGCCTGCCCAACGAACTGACCCGGCCTGGACTCTGACTCCCGTTTTGGATCCCGCTTTTGTACCTGAACCAGCCTGCCAGTGTTTGACCCGGTCTGTCCTCACCTGCTCTGCTGCTCTCCCACGAGTGTTCCACTACTGCACCCTGACGTGGACTACAGCTTCTGCTCAAGGCCCCTACTCAGCTTACCAGTCAGGCACTTGTGCCCTCTGCCCTCGCGAGCCCCTGTTCCCACTACCAGGGCCTCGTGAATCAGAGGCTACGAGAAGCCGCTCCCTGCACATTGGGCTCGTCTACCAGGTACGTGACAAGTCCTTACACCTTCAGCAAAGTTCCCGCGGACATTTTCAAAATCCGCCTCAGCTAAAGCAGCTAAATGAGATCAGTTGCGACATCCAGTTCAGAGCTCTCCACACTTCGCTTATCCACACCCCACTCATCTGGGAGATCAATCAAGCGGCATCACGAACCATATAACGTCGTCGACATGTTTCGCAACTAGTATGTCACGTTGCTTCTTCTGGACGAATAGGGAAACGGCAGACACTTCTCCCTTTTATATATGAGCGGGTGGTTACATTTAGGGGAAGCATCTGAGTGGTAACTAAACTCAGATGCACTAATTATTAGGTTTCATGGACCATTTCTATCCCTGGGAGATGGTACTGGTGTGTAGTTCCCTGGGGCCTATAGGTTGCTCTGTTGCCACGGGCACGGGTTGAACCACAGTACAATGTTGTGCCTTTTTTTGTCCCCTCTTGGCAGCAGTGCGGTGGGGTGGGGAACCTGCTGTGCTTGTCGGGAGAGGATATAAAAGGGGGCGGCCATCTTCCAGAGGGGTCGGTTCCGCGCTCAGGCACCTTAGGCCTGGGTGTGTGTGTGTCGCCTCCGGGTGCCCTAGGCCCGGAGGCCTGGTCGGGATGTCTCCGGGTGCACTCTCCCCGGAGACAGAGCTGCGGTTCCATCCCAGACACCTTCAGTCTGGGGTGAGGTACTTTGGAGAAAGGCCTGGAGCCCAGCAGCCTTCAGCTGGGATCTGCCAGGGACCGAGGCTCCCAGGGATCTACCTTGCGAGGGGACCCGTATCCAGGATTGAGGAGGCCAGGGAGGTGACCCTTTCTGAAGACCCAGCGCAGAGTCGTGGTGACAGATGGGGCCTCTGGCAACTCTCCAGAGGGATGTTCTTGTCCTAAAAAGGGGCCAAGTTACTAAAGGAAGGAAGTGCGTGTTCTGTATGTCACAGTGGCAGTGACACTACGCACACAAGGTCAGTGGCAGTGGCTTTCATCTTTTTCACCCGGTCAGTGGCAGTGACCAACCTCATGGTCTGTGGCAGGGACCGTGCGCCGAGCCTGTTCGTGCTAATCAGAACAGGAGAAAACCCAAATTCAAGTTTGTGTCTGGACCTCCTCCCACCTTATCTGACCTGTGTCTTGTCCTAACCTGTCTGCTCTCAAAGAGACTGTTTATTGTGCTGAGAAAAATAAATAAGTGTTGGACCTTTCAGTTGGTGTGGACAGTTGCTTACTGGGGAGTAGGGATGAGCTCGGTGTTCGAGTCGAACATACGTTCGACTCCAACATACGTTCGACTCGAACATCGGCTGTTCGATCGTTTGACGAAGATCGAACGATTTGGGCCGTTCGCGCCAAGTTCGAGTGACGCGAATGGCCCACAATGCACTACGCCATCGCAGTGCAATCCAGGCGCTATGATTGGCCAAGCATGCACTGTGACCCCGCATGCTTGGCCAATCACAGCGCCGGCAGCGAGGAGAGCCATAATTGGCCACAGGCAGGATGCCTGTGGCCAATTATAGCTCAGGGGGATTTAGTACACACCCCACACTATAAAAGGCCACCAGCGCGGCGGCCTTGTGTAGTGTGTTCCGGTTCAGGGAGAGAGAAGGATAGGCAGGGACAGTGTCAGTGATATTGTTTGCTAAACCTTGTGTGCAGGGAGAGAGAAGGATAGGCAGGGACAGTGTCAGTGATATTCTTTGCTAAACCTTGTGTACAGAGAGAGAGAAGGATAGGCAGGGACAGTGTCAGTGATATTCTTTGCTAAGCCTCCTGCACAGTATACACCTGAAGCTAGCCCTTATTGCTGTGTTTTCCTGTTGTGTAACACAGACAGGCATCTGCAGCACTTACAGTGGGCGTAGTGTGCCTCCTGCACAGTATACACCTGAAGCTAGCCCTTATTGCTCGTGGTTTTTTTCTTTTGTGTTACACTAACAGGCATTTGCAGCACTTACAGCGGGCATAGTGTGCTTCCTGCAAAATATACACCTGAAGCTAGCCCTTATTGCTGTGTTTTCCTGTTGTGTAACACAGGCAGGCATCTGCAGCACTTACAGTGGGCGTAGTGTGCCTCCTGCACATTATACACCTGAAGCTAGCCCTTATTGCTCGTGTTTTTTTCTTTTGTGTTACACTAACAGGCATCTGCAGCACTTACAGCGGGCATAGTGTGCTTCCTGCAAAATATACACCTGAAGCTAGCCCTTTTTGCTGTGTTTTCCTGTTGTGTAACACAGGCAGGCATCTGCAGAACTTACAGCGGGCATAGTGTGCCTCCTGCACAGTATACACCTGAAGCTAGCCCTTATTGCTGTGTTTTCCTGTTGTGTAACACAGGCAGGCATCTGCAGCACTTACAGCGCACGTAGTGTGCCTCCTGCACATTATACACCTGAAGCTAGCCCTTATTGCTCGTGTTTTTTTTTCCTTTGTGTTACACTAACAGGCATCTGCAGCACTTACAGCGGGCGTAGTGTGCTTCCTGCAAAATATACACCTGAAGCTAGCCCTTATTGCTGTGTTTTCATGTTGTGTAACAAAGGCAGGCATCTGCAGCACTTACAGCGGGCATAGTGTGCCTCCTGCACATTATACACCTGAAGCTAGCCCTTATTGCTCGTGTTTTTTTTCTTTTGTGTTACACTAACAGGCATCTGCAGCACTTACAGCGGGCGTAGTGTGCTTCCTGCAAAATATACACCTGAAGCTAGCCCTTATTGCTGTGTTTTCCTGTTGTATAACACAGGCAGGCATCTGCAGCACTTACAGCAGGCGTAGTGTGCCTCCTGCACATTATACACCTGAAGCTAGCCCTTATTGCTCGTGGTTTTTTTCTTTTGTGTTACACTAACAGGCATCTGCAGCACTTACAGCGGGCGTAGTGTGCTTCCTGCAAAATATACACCTGAAGCTAGCCCTTATTGCTGTGTTTTCCTGTTGTGTAACACAGGCAGGCATCTGCAGCACTTACAGCGGGCATAGTGTGCCTCCTGCACAGTATACACCTGAAGCTACCCCTTATTGCTGGTTTTCCCATCTCCCTGCAGGCCATTAGAATGTCTGGAAGGCAAACAAGGAGAGGCAGACAGTCAGGAGCCAATAAAAGAGGGCAAGCAGGCTCTGTGTCCAGTGGCGGCTGGTGCTCAAATTTTTTGGGGGGGCGCAAACAAACTGAAAAAAAAAAACCATCAATTGCCGCCACTGTGCCCATTAAACGCAGCCACTGTGCCCAAACGCCACTAGTTTGTCCCCAAATGCAGCCAGTTTCCCCCCCATATACAACCAGTTTCCCCCCAAAATACAGCCAGTTTCCCCCCAAAATACAGCCAGTTTCTCCCCCATATGCAGCCAGTTTGTCCCCCAATATACAGCCAGTTTGTCCCCAAATAATACAGCCAGTTTGTCCCCCAATATACAGCCAGTTTGTCCCCAATATACAGCCAGTTTGTCCCCCATAATACAGCCAGTTTGTCCCCAATATACAGCCAGTTTGTCCCCCAAATGCAGCCAGTTTGTCCCCCAAATGCAGCCAGTTTGTCCCCCAAATGCAGCCAGTTTGTCCCCCAATATACAGCCAGTTTGTCCCCCAATATACAGCCAGTTTGTCCCCAATATACAGCCAGTTTGTCCCCCATAATACAGCCAGTTTGTCCCCATATACAGCCAGTTTGTCCCCATATACAGCAAGTTTGTCCCCAATATACAGCCAGTTTGTCCCCCAAATGCAGCCAGTTTGTCCCCCAATATACAGCCAGTTTGTCCCCCAAATGCAGCCAGTTTGTCCCCAAATGCAGCCAGTTTGTCCCCCAATATACAGCCAGTTTGTCCCCAATATACAGCCAGTTTGTCCCCCATAATACAGCCAGTTTGTCCCCATATACAGCCAGTTTGTCCCCAATATACAGCCAGTTTGTCCCCCATAATACAGCCAGTTTGTCCCCAATATACAGCCAGTTTGTCCCCCAATATACAGCCAGTTTGTCCCCAATATACAGCCAGTTTGTCCCCAAATGCAGCCAGTTTGTCCCACAAATGCAGCCAGTTTGTCCCCAATATACAGCCAGTTTGTCCCACAAATGCAGCCAGTTTGTCCCCCAATATACAGCCAGTTTGTCCCCCATAATACAGCCAGTTTGTCACCATATACAGCCAGTTTGTCCCCAATATACAGCCAGTTTGTCCCCCAAATGCAGTCAGTTTGTCCCCCAAATGCAGCCAGTTTGTCCCCCAATATACAGCCAGTTTGTCCCCCAAATGCAGCCAGTTTGTCCCCCAATATACAGCCAGTTTGTCCTCCAATATACAGCCAGTTTGTCCCCCAATATACAGCCAGTTTGTCCCCATATACAGCCAGTTTGTCCCCAATATACAGCCAGTTTGTCCCCCATAATACAGCCAGTTTGTCCCCATATACAGCCAGTTTGTCCCCAATATACAGCCAGTTTGTCCCCCATAATACAGCCAGTTTGTCCCCATATACAGCTAGTTTGTCCCCAATATACAGCCAGTTTGTCCCCCAAATGCAGCCAGTTTGTCCCCCAATATACAGCCAGTTTGTCCCCCAAATGCAGCCAGTTTGTCCCCCAATATACAGCCAGTTTGTCCCCCAATATACAGCCAGTTTGTCCCCCAAATGCAGCCAGTTTGTCCCCCAATATACAGCCAGTTTGTCCCCCAATATACAGCCAGTTTGTCCCCAATATACAGCCAGTTTGTCCCCCAAATGCAGCCAGTTTGTCCCCCAAATGCAGCCAGTTTGTCCCCCCCAGCCCTGCACTTACCTTCCTCGAGTCAGCGCCGTCCTTCTTCCGTCCTCGATGTCTTCTCCCGCCCTCGATGTCGCTTCAGCCAATCAGGTTACCGGTAACCAGACCCGGTGAACCTGATTGGCCAGGGAACGCACCCCCGTGCGTCCTCTCATTAGGTATTTAGAAGCCGATTACAGCCCTCACGCTGTAGTCGGGAAGCCTATCAGAGCCTGCTGGCTCTGATAGGCACTTCTAAAGACCAACCAGACGCTGTGATTCAGATGGCCGGCGCTCAAGGGGCCGGCCATCTGAATAGTGGGCGGCAGCAATACATAGGTTCATGCGATGCATGAACCTATGTATTGTTGTGGTGAGTGACGGCCGGGCGCAGAAGCGAGCGGTAGCGGCGCTTCTGCGCCCACTATGGTCGCGCCGCCATGTGTGAAAAAAAGACATTTAAAAAAAAAAAAAAAACTCTTAGGCTCCATGTACACAGAAGCTGATAAACTGCAGTTAATGGGCGTTTTGGCGTTTTTTTTAAAAGCCCATTAACTGCACTCTATGTTAGCCTATGTGTTCATGTACACATAACGTTTTTTAGCTTTAATGAGCAGTGGAGTTAATGGGCTTTTTTCTGAACGCAGGAAATTTGCGTTCAAAGTGCCGTTTTTCGGCAGAAAAAAACGCAAAACGCCAAAAAACGCTCAAAAACGCTCAAAAACGCTGGCCGCGAGCGTTTTTTAGTCCATTGAAAAAAAAAATTTTTTTTTTTTTTTTTTTTTTTTAAAAAAGCTAAAAAAAGCTACACTGAAAAACGCTAATAAAAGCTAGTAAAAAAACGCTGATAAAAGCTAGCTTTTTCTGCTGCTTTAAAAACGGCCGTTTTTGAGCTTCTGTGTACATGGAGCCAAAGGGCCCGTTTTTTTTTTTTTTGGTGACCACAGGAGGGCGGGGCGGCGCCCGGGCGCCCCCTATGGACGGGCCGCCACTGTCTGTGTCTAGAGACAACAGTGCTGGTCGTGGACACGGTGCATCGTCATCAGCATGTGGCCATGGGACACGCTTGTCCTTATTTTCGGCAGCTGGACGTGTTGAGCCGCATCATGCCGAAGACTTGGTAGAGTGGATAACCAAGCCCTCCTCATCCTCCTCACCCTCTCTCACCCAGGCTCAGGGTACTGGCAAAGCAGCTGCCAAAGCGTCCTCTTCCCTCGTATCAATGTCATCATCAGTCACTCCTTCCCTAGACCCACCGTGTCCTCCTGAGGAGTCCCCCGAACTTTTTGAGCACAGTGTTGGGTACATGCTCCAGGAGGATGCCCAGCGTTTCGAAGGGTCTGATGATGATACCCAGCTAGAGGAAGGCAGTAGCGTGAGAGCAGACAGAGGGGATG